>OY735268.1:2813985-3063301 GCA_963457715.1 Argyresthia albistria | reverse complement strand
AACAAGCGGCAGATGTATGCCAGAAGCGAGTCGCTCGACCCGCAGTGGCCGGCGCCCGGGCCCAGACGCTCAAGCGGCAGTCGTCCGTCGCGTGCACGTGCGGGCACGACAAGAAGCCGCGCGCGAAGAGCTCGTGCGAGGCCAACCCGCGCGCTCGCTCCAGGTCCCACGGCGACGAGAACAACTCGCAACACGTTCTCGATAAATATGAAACGCTGGTATAGATTCCGGGATTCTCGCGCCGATTCTCAAGTTTGGCATTTCTTGTTGGATGGATGATATAATGAAGCATAGGTTACTATTAGGCATTATTAAATGCAAGGTGCGTAAACTCGAGAATGCATTTAGGTTAGAAGTTTACAGTTTTGAGATTGAAATTCGGGATTGCTATGTAATTTATATTTATTTGATAGGAAACCAAAAAATATATAACTTATACTTACAGTAGGAGGCAGTTAGGTGTAGATAAAATGTACTATGTTTTTTTAAAGTATAATTTTATAGCTTCCAACAGTCGGTGCGATTCTACTATTTTTTATCGATCTTACCCTAAAACTGATTTGTCTTATCTCTTTGTCAGGAAAATGACAAGCTATTAAAGTTAAATGGTAAAGATAATTTTAGCAGAATCGTCGCGATTTTCTCACAAAATATTAAATTGTATGGCCATCCTTAATATTTGCTTGACATTCACTGCCGCATTAGCATACTCATATTAATATGGTGCTTTATCGAAGGAACCCCGCTTTCCTGTACAGTATCGACGCGGTCGAGGTCTTCCTTCCCTTCGTTTCCTTGTCTTGTTTTGCATACATTTGTTATCGGTTGTGATATCGTTTGAGGACTTAGAGATACGGCTGTTTTCACATTTCCGTCTCTTATGAATGAAGTATAAACTAACGTAAAAACTTTATAATGGCGTATTTTATATTGCTCCGGATTAGTGTAATCGCAATACCCACTATTAAAATAAAAGAGTAAGGAAGTTTTGTAATTTCATATATTTGTGTGACCTGTAATATGTAGTGCCAATTGTATATTTTGATCAAAACATTTAACTTCCATTTTATAATGCATGTGCTACTATAGATGTGCCGTTGTCGGCAATATTGCCATTTGGGGGAAACTAATGCATGAGGCAACAATTTTATGGCAGTATTGCCGGTCAAATAGCAATATTGCTACTGGGTATGTATGTTATTGTGTTTGCTAATATTTATTTAGTCCTTACCTAGGATTCAGAAATACTTTGCCTTCAATGATTTTCTTTTATATCGGTACAGTTTGACTAAGTTCTTGCTTGGCATGACTTTTGTCAAATTGTACACTATCTAGAAATATGTAAGATGCATTCCAAAACATTTTGTTGCTCATCTTCTCTGTTACAATCATCGCAAATATTTGATGATTTTTATTTTTAATTATCAAAAGAGCAACGAATACGTACCAAATTGTCTAAAGATTGTATTTTAAGTGTTTAGACTTTAGATTTCAATGCATTTTTTTTTGTTTTTCTCTGGGATTGCGACAATATGGTATATTCCCTGGCATATTAATCCATGATCAGCTTTCCTGTGTGTGATCTGATTACTAGTTTTATGTAACAATATAAAGAATTTACCTTCAAGAATTCATACATATGAAACAGTCAAATACCCAATCTAATACTGTTTTCTAGATATTTCATATGATTTTAATTTTGCTATGAATGAAATATCATGAATGAGATTAATCTCGAGCATGTCTTTATATGAATAATATCTACAAAGTAATATTTATTTCAGTCATAGACAGACATGTGTGAGAGTGACTTCCCTTTGAGAATTAGACAGAAACAGACCCCATATTGGGGGCTATTTGGGAGGTGTCAAAAAAAACCACTAAACTAGAGGAACTAAAGGCACTAAACTGACAACCTTCAAATCCGACAAGCTCGTGCGCGGTGGCCATAGATTCCATTTTCAAACACACCATTTTAATTAATTTAGTTAGTATAGTTCGTGTCGCCTCTCAAATCGCAGGAATAAGCAAATCCTCATCTATGTACCAGTGATAATGGAGTGATGTGTATTTTTAACAGTTTTTGCAGGCTGTAAGATCCATACAATAATAATAAAACCAATCAAATTGTAAAGGCGCGTTCTATGCAAGTGGTATATTTTGTGGTAAATAGATTTGCAAAGTATTGCTAACCGTTTTCAAATATGCAATTTCACTCAAAATCCCACTTGTATTGTACAGAATGCGTCTGTGCTACACTTACATTACAGAGTAGCTCAAAATGTCATTATGTTTTGGTTTCGACGCTGAGGGATGCGTGTTGTGAACTAAGTATATACCTTGTGTATATTTAGCTCCCTATGTCTGTCTGTGGACCCGAAACTCGATTTCACCAGACATCTTAGAACATCGTGTAAAGGGAGAATGGGAAAGAACTGGTTTTGTATGTTACTAGCTAGTAGCCAAGTCGTGAGAGAGGAAGGCCTGAGTTGGTGATGTATGATGGATGACATACCCGACTACCCGTCAGTAAAGGCCCATTTTCATTTTGAGAAGTGTAAAGTGCGGGTTTTGTGTTTTTTCTATTCGCCTTCGCTGATTATAGAAATCACTCACACTTAACAGTGGCTGTCCACACGCTGCTCGCACTCGACACTAATCAAAATAAAAACGGGCCTTAACAAACACTTAGATAGGTAGCCATATATCATCGATAGATGTCTCGAAGGTTTGGTGCCGTGCTGGTCAGTCATGGTAACGACTTCGTTCACAATTTAAAAACTTGTCTAGTTCTCAACATATTGTGGTATCATACACATTGTATGTAGCATACATAGTTTGTTAGTATTGACTTTTAATGTACGTATTATCACGATTACTTAGTAAGTGTACATTTTATAGCTGTAAGGAAATAACTACCTATAGTATGTTTTATATTATTATTACTAGAGAGTAACGCCTCTTATGTGTTGCCATCGACGACGGCAATCGCTGGTTTAATTTATTAGCGTCTTTTCTTATGTAGATGTTTATAATTTCCTTTTTCAATATAAAGAGCTGAAGCTAGTTGTTGTAATCGCTAATAGTAATTGTCATTATGTCATACAAGATAATATTTTATAAATTGTTTATTTGCTAATAAAATTTAAGTTAAAATGATTAATTTGGTTTTATTTTTATACTATTCATCGTCAATGTTATGTAGGTACTTACTTAACCTTATAAAACCTGTATTTTTATTTATTTATTTATTTATTTCAAAAAAGTAAAAACAGAAAAAGTTTACACAATTTGAGGAACTTAGCTAAAAAAGTGACACCTAAATATTGGAACAACTGAGCCCGAGCTAGGTGTAAACCTGTATTTCAGGCTGCAGTGCTCTTCCAAAAAAATACATAATTTGCTAATTCGTACACGGTCACATAGCATTAAAAAATTAAGCAAATAAAGAATGACACTGAATAAAAACAATGAAATAAAAAGAAATAAAAGATGCAACATGGTGAGTGGGTGAGCCTCTCTATGTGTAGTATGAGGGTGAGTGAGTGTGTGTGAGAGGGTGTGTAGGATAATAAATCAACGTTACTATGTCCATATAGTGTCAGATTAATAAAATATGCATTATTAACATTTTAAAAAGGGAAATTATTTTGTATGCTGGTAGTTAGGTACTTATCATCAGTAAGTCCTCCGTCTTATCGTAATTAAGTAATTGTAACGATTTATAAACAATCTTTTTAAGATTATAAGTGGGGACGTTATAAATATCAGCTGCTTTATTAATTCTATTATAAATGAAGGGACCGAGGAAGCAGAAGAATTTATGGGCAAAGGACGTTCGGAATAATGTATTGTCCAAACATACCCTATCCATACGCCGTCTAGTCAGCAGGCTGGGGTTATATACTAAATAAGAATGTTGTTTTAAAACAGTATGATACATAAATAGTTGCCTTACCGTAAGTACGTCACAAGAATTATAAAGGAGATCAGTGGGAAAAAGGAGGGGGCGGAAAGTGGAAACCTTGAAGACAGCTCTTTGCGCACGTTCTAATTGAAGGAGAGAAGTTTTCGATGCTCCTCCCCACGAGGTAATGCAGTAGGATAGCACAGATTGACAGAGTGCCATATAAACTCGTTTAATCAATCCAGCATCAGCGACGTGGCGGAGTATTTTGAAAATGTATATAAGTTTGCGAATCCTGCCAGTTACCATGTGAATATGGGGACCAAAGGTGAGATTCTGGTCGAGAAGAACACCGAGGTATTTAATAGTTAATGTTCTAAGGAGAGTTGGGCAAGAACAGGTTCCACTACTAGGGTCTGTGCACTTGTGGGCAAATATCGAACCGTCGTATGTGCTCTGAGAATTTCTAATGGAGAAGGCAACATACTTAGTTTTATCGGAGTTTAGAGTTAATATGTTGTCCAGAAGCCATTGGGTGGCTTTATTAAATCCACGCTGGGCAACCTCATAGGTCTCCTCCCAGGTTTTTGCAGAGAATAGAAGGGCAGTGTCGTCAGCATAAGTAATTACTTTGCCGTTATCGGGATTTAGCTCACATAATTCATTAATGTATACGAGAAAAAGTGTGGGGCCTAATATGCTGCCCTGTGGGACACCGTACGTAATTGGAAGATCACCGCTACAGTGATCGCCTATTTTTACATATTGGGAACGACCAGTGAGATACTCCTCAAATAACTTTAACTGCACCCCTCGTATACCAAGTCGGTCTAGTTTTTCCAAGAGGATGGGGACAGAGACCGTGTCAAATGCCTTAGCAAGGTCAAGGAAAATGCCTATGACCTTCTGCCCACGATCAAGGTTTCTTACCACATAGTCAGTAAGTTCGTGCACAGCATCACTAGTGGAGATGGCATTTCGAAATCCAAATTGGCAAGCAGACAATAATTTATTTGATTCAAGGTAGTTACTAAGTCGAGAGTTGATAATTCGTTCCAGTATTTTAGAAATAGAAGGCAGGATAGAAATTGGCCTGTAATTATTGACACGATCTCTGTCACCGGCCTTGTGTATGGGGAGCACCATTGACCGCTTTAGGGACTCGGGGAAGACCCCGTCAGTGAGACACATATTGAAAATATATGTTAGAGGTGGAATAAAGAAGTTTTTGTAGAGCTTAAGTAGACGGTTCGAGATGTTATCCCAACCAACAGCACACACGTTCTTCAAACCAAGAATTAATCTTTCAACTTCACCCGTGTCGGTCCCCAGCAAGGCAAATGAGGATTTGATTCTGCTCGGTAGAAATGCAGGATTGTTGCGAAGTGTAGGACCCAAAGCTCCGTAAATTTTTTCCGCAAGATCCTTACCAACATTAGCGAAGAATTTATTTACATCGTCGGTAGAATTTGGATTTTCAGATGTACCCAATAACTCAGTAGCAAAGCTTTTTGATTTGGCAGTGTTTGTTATCCCTTTTATGGTTTTCCATAACTCCTTAGAGTTGTTGCCAGCCTTAGAAAGTTCATGCTTTTCATGGGTTCTCTTGAGTTTTTTAAGAAGGTTATTACAGAAATTTCTGTATCTTTTATAAGTGGTTTTGAGGATGGGGTTTTCCGGAGCGGCAGTTGACTTTTTATGTAATCTGTCTCTATTACGCATACATCTTATAAGGCCAGGTGTGATCCAGGGCTTAATTACCTTGAGACGACGCGGGAGTTTTTTAGTGGAGGTGTTAGCATCGACTGCAAGTTGGACAGAAGATGTGAGGTATTGTAGAGCAGTGTTGGGGTCGGAAGAAGAATAGACAGGTTGCAAGTCAATGCTCTGTATGGCATCATTTAGACCTGTATAATAATAATAAAACTTTATTACAGAATAAATTCCATACAATGCATTTAGATTATAAACTAACATAAAATACAGCATGTTTTTTTTTTAATATTCAAGAAAGATACATAATTAACAGTCGGATAAAATTAGGTAAGTAGGGTACTTATTATAAAATATAAATGACACTCTGGTTTGAGATCAGTTTAAGTATAAAATTAAGTAACAAGATATTTATGAGGTAGTAGGTACAGACAGGGACATAATAATAATAATAATAATAATTTATTTATTTGCATAATTAAAGGTTCACAATTATATACCAGACTTAATTATTACAGAGCATTTGTGTCAGACAAAACAGAAATCATCTGAACCTGAGCTAGGATTAACCTGTATTTCAGATTCAGCGCTCTTCCTAGTTACATGATACGTGTTGGTGATAACATAGATTGAGAACCAGTAATGCATTAATTTAATCTCAATTAGAAAGCCAAATTTAATTTAATAAATTTAGAACGCGTTACATCTTAAAAATAAAAATATATGAAAAAAAGCGAAAATTTAAATTGATACATTACAAAGAAAAACGGAAATTGGTGAGTGTAAGGAAGAACCTCTCTTTGAATATCGTGAGTATGAGTGAGTGTGTGTGAGAGGGTGTGTAGATTTGCACTGTTATACTCTTTTTAAATATAAAATTACATAATAATATATGAATTGATTTTAGATATGATTGACAAAAAAAAGTAGTGAAGTAAACCAAAATTACTATTCGAGATTTATTATATTTGAATATATAAAGGACAGGCTATAACTTATGTATAACCATTGTATTACGAGAAAAAGCTGAGACTAGCTGACAATCCCGAGTAGGTCCTCAGTTTGCTCATAATTTAATGTTTGGAGAGCATCAAATATAGGTATTTTTATGTGATGGGTGGTAAGGGGGTATATAACTGTTTTCGTACTAAGTCTATTGTACAATAACGGTCCAAGAAAAAGAAAGAATCGATGGGCAAAAGAGGTCCGGAAAACTCGGGAGTGAGAACAGACCATATCATTTCGGCGGCGACTAGACATTAAGTTGGGGTTAAACGTCATAAGTGAATGTTGTTTTAGCACAGTAGAGTAAATAAAACCGGCCAAGTGCGAGTCAGACTCGCGCACGAAGGGTTCCGTACCATTATCTATATAATTGGAACAAAAAGTAAACTTTAGAAAAAACCAACTTCCACAAACCCTATATGATTAGATTGAGTTTAATACAAACTGTAACCCCTTATCCCCCCCCCCCAGGGGAATTAATTTTGTCAAATCCCATATCAGTGCTACCCCACGCTACTAAGGAACCCCTGTACAAAGTTTCATGGCTCTAGGTCCATCGGTTTAGGCTATGCGTTGCCTGCCCGTCAGCCACGCATTGTATTTGTACCTAGTATTGAGCAGATCTGGTGGCCATATGTGGTCTTCATCAGCAGTTCCGCATCACAATATTATGCTTACCATGTGCATTTGCACGAGTTATTATGAAAAACACAAAAATCACTATAGGTCTAATCGGTCTAATTTTCCAAATCGGTCCATCCGTTTAGGCGCTATCGAGGCACATACATAAATAAATAAATAAAAAAAAAAAACATCCGGACGAATTGTAAACCTCCTCCTTTGGGAAGTCGGTTAAAAAAACCGCAAAAAAACACGTTAATTGTATGGGAGCCCCCTTTATATTAAATTTATTTTGTTTTTAGTATTTGTTGTTATAGCGGGAACAGAAATACGTCATCTGTGAAAATATCAACTGTCTAGCTACCACGGTTCATGAGATACGGCCTGGTGACAGACAGACGGACGGACGGATATCTTGAGATTTTAAGGTACTTTCCCTCCAGGGCCCATTCGTTTGTTCCACCCTGTATATGTGTGATCTGTAACTGTATTTTTCATGAAATACCCAAAAAGTTTTGTTCAAATTATCATCTTATGTCAGAATAACTTTGTAGCTAGTTGAAAAATAACATTTGAATTGATTCAAAGCTTGCCGCGCTTTTAGGGCCTTTAGTACCTCCTAAACGCCGCCGTAAGCAGCACTGTCTACAACCTACTCCTACTGGAAAACGTGAGACACCCATCTACAATTTCCGTACAATGAGGTTCACTCACTCATTATGTCAATGTCATGCAGACTGCAAAACATCATTTCAACGCACCAAAGAGTATTTAATTAAAACATCACTGGCAGCCAAACTTGAAGTGGCCAAAAGGAAAAAAATAATTTCTGTGCTCTGAGATTTGTATGAAAACAAAAGTAATTAAAAACTATTAATTTTATAATTATTTTCTAAAAGTTCTACATAATAAATAGAGACGTCGTAATTCATCAATTAATATTTAAAGTCTTTGTAGAAGTCCGGGGACGACATTGCCATATCATTTAAATTTAGTTTCATTAAAAGAAGGCTTACCTACCAAAACAAAATGGCCTTGGTATAAACTTTTCAAGCGTGTTGTGAAGACGTATCTTGTACCGAGACCACTTTCAATTTGTAATATCTCTCGTATTTCAGTATTTGTGGTTGGTGCGGCAACAGATATACACATTCTGTGAAAATTTCAGCTTTCTAGCTATTACGGTTCGTGCAGGCGGACCCGGTGACAGACGGACGGACGGACGGACGGACGGACGGACAGCGAAGTCTCAGTAATAGGGTCCCGTTTGGCACCCTTCGGGTACGGAACCCTAATAAAAAGTTGCCTAACTGTAAGCACATTGCAAGACTTAAAAAGAAGCTCAGTTGGGTATAAGACTGGTTGGAAGGTGCAAACCTTTAAGACTGCTCTCTGTGCTCTTTCTAGTTTTAAGAGGTTGGTTTTGGTAGCACCGCCCCACGATGTGATACAGTATGTTAGGACGGATTGGCAGAGTGCGATGTAAACTCTTTTCATCAAGCTATCATCAGTAACATGTCGTAAAGTTTTGAATACGTAGATGAGTTTGCGAATTCTTCCACTGAGTATCTCAATATGAGGTCCAAAACTCAGATTTTGGTCTATAATTACCCCAAGATATTTAATTTTGGAGGTTTTTGTTAGAGCAGGACAAGAACACGGACTACAAGTTGGGTCAAGACAACGATGAGCTATCAGGACACCATCAGGGTCATGAGTATTTCTAATTGAGAATGACATAAACTTAGTTTTCTCTGTATTTAAAGTTAGTAAATTATTTCTCAGCCATGAAGTAGCTCTATTTAAGCCAGCCTGGGCAACATAGAAGGCATCCTCCCACGTTTTAGCTGAGAACAGGAGAGCAGTGTCATCCGCGTATGTAAATATCCTTCCCTGATCTAGATCTAGTTCACAAAGATCATTTATGTAGACTAGGAATAAGGTAGGGCCCAGAATGCTGCCCTGAGGCACACCATAGGAGACAGGTAATTCGGAGATTCGGTGGTTGCCTATCCTGACAAACTGGGTCCTATCAGTTAGGTAATCCTCCAGTAGTTTGAGTTGCATTCCGCGGATACCCATTCCGTTCAATTTGTCCAGTAGTAAAGGGACAGAGACCGTGTCAAAAGCTTTGGCAAGATCTAGAAAAATACCCAATACCTTATAGACATGACATGACATTGTGTCAGCAGGACTCGGGAATATAGATGTGCCGAGTCGGCGATATTGCCATTGCCGGCTTGGCACATCAATATCAGGACAGAGGAACGCATTCTCTCAAGCGGCCAGAGGAGGGCCAGAGTTAAGTCACAGATTACTAAATAGTTACTACGTAATTACTACGTAATTCAGTAGGTTTCCGATACCTACTGCTATAATAGCCTACTCCGTCGCGTCAGCAACCGCTGCATGCTAAAATGTGCCTAAATGCTCAAGGGTACAGTTGTGATCGCCTCGCACCGCGCGATCTCACACTAATCGCAGGGCTGGCAGACATCGCAGATACTCGTACGATACGAACACAGTTCAAAACGTGCGTGCGCTTGGCTTGCGACAACCATACTGAAGTTGGGCGCCGGGCCATAACCGGGCGCTCCGAGAGCTCGGGCGGGCGGTAGGTTATTATAGCGCGCGAGTACATTCAGTGACGGAGGCCTGGTTAAGTTAAGTTAAGTTAAGTTTTTGATCTGTGGCTTCTATCGTGTGTTTAGCTGTGACCTGTGAGTCTGACGCCGTATGTTTTCTGTCATCGAAACATTAAGGCCGGCCACATACAGCCGGAATTTTTCCGATTCGGAATTCCGAAACGGGATTCAATCCCATACGAATCCGCGAAAATTCCGAACGGAAAACTTCCGTATGTATGTGGTAGATCCATAGATTTGTATGAGTTTACTGCGTTCGGGATAATTCCGTTACGGAATTCCGAATCGGAAACCCGACTGTATGTGGCGGCCCTTAGGCCGGCGCCATACAGCCGGAATTTTTCCGATTTAGAATTCCGAAACGGGATTCAATCCTATACGAATCCGCAAAAATCCGAACGGAAAACTTCCGTATGTGTGTGGTAGATCCATAGATTTGTATGAGTTTACTGCGTTCGGGATGATTCCGTTACGGAATTCCGAATTGGAAAACCGACTGTATGTGGCGGCCCTAAGAAATTACGTTCCATTTGACTTGCTCAAAATTGAGTCAGGTCAGGGGCGATTGCGCGTGACGTGAGTGGAAGGTGTAGCGACGAGGGCGCAAAATCCCGGTATAATTGTTTCAATCGACCATTACGCGACTCCCGGCAGCCCGCGGTGTACAATATGTTCAGATAAAACATGCCAGGCAGAAACACAAATTACAGGTATGTACCTATAGTGAATGTATAGTTATCCGACTGATTTTTGGTATTTTAATTATATACTTTGAACTTTTAAGTCAGATGATGTAAATATTGAGCAGTTGAGCAAGTTTACAAAATTAAGACTTTCGAAATTAATGTTAGTTTTCGCCTAACACGGAACGCAAAAAAAAACGCCATCTATAACTTTTTTTTGGTTGATTTAGGGATGGACATTTAAAATACACATCGAGGTTTTTTTCCGATGTGAAGCATCGATGTTATTAGTGTTAATACGATGTATTGAGAAATACATCGATGTTTCTAAAATAGTAGGCTGGGTATGTACAAGGAAAAATATGTATTAAAATTCACAATCACACAGCCAGCCAACACAGCTTTATTTTCTTTACATACTCCAATGTTTTTTATTAATGCTGTGTAAAAACAAAAGTTTACTTAATCTTTTTCCCTTCAATTGGTTTCTTTGCTCAGTCATAATAACTAGCCCTGTCTGTGAAAAGAGTATTTTCACAGGCAGGGCTAGTTATGACTGAGAGTGAAAGAAAGAGTTCCAAACCGATAAAGGCCCGTTTTCATTTTGATTAGTGTAAAGTAAAGTGTGGCTGTGAAGTGTAAAGTGCGATCAACTCATCTCAATGATGATCCGTAAACATTTAGAAGTTATTGGTGTCGTTCAATTATCGTGTACCTAACCAAAGGACATCAAAATAAGTCGGATAATATTAGCCGACTTATTTTGATATCGTTTGGTTAGACGATAATTGAACGACACCATAGCTTCTTAATTTTTCCGGATCATCATTTTGTGATCATCACTGAGTTAGCGAATAAGGGGGCTGGACAGCAACTGATAAGTGTGAGTGATTACTAATCAGCGAAATAGAAGCGTTTTTGTTCGATACATGCATAGAATGAAAAACATCGATACATATTCGATGCTGAAGTACTATCGGTTCAATACTATGCATCGTAACTATACATCGAACGAGTGTTTAAAATACATCGATGTATAGTATATTGTCCATCTCTAGCTAGGTTGACTGATTGTCATTGTCATGGCATCATGCCCCACTTTTCTTTCTTTCATTCAAACAAATTTTTTCGTAGTTTTGTATTAGAACTACGAAAAATATAATCAAGAGTTGTTTATCACGCAAATAACGTTCTGCCTTTGTAATAAAAAGTACCCTAGTGTTAGTTGCCAGTAAATTTGAGAGAGAACCTTTCATTTTTTGGTAAGAGTTGTTGCGAAATATTTCACCATGACTTCGGCCCTATATTTGGAGCACTACCTGGACAGCCTGCAGCACCTTCCCATAGAGCTGCAGAGGAACTTCAAGCTGATGCGGGACCTCGACGACCGAGCGCACGGCCTCATGAGGACAATAGATCTCATGGCCGACGAGTTACTTCCAACAATCCCAAAAATGGACGATGAAACCAAAAAAGAAAAGGTTAATACCATACAAGGCCTTTTTAACAAGGCCAAGGAGTACGGGGATGACAAGGTACAGTTGGCGATACAGACTTATGAGTTAGTTGATAAGCATATTCGTCGCCTGGATTCTGATCTTGCTAGGTTTGAGTCTGAGATTCAGGAGAAGGTCATGAGCGCACGTGCTGCGCAACAGGCTGCGGCCGAGGAGACCACCACAACCACTGTTAAGAAGGGCCGCAAGAAGCACAAAGGCAATGAGAAGTCAGCTGCTACAACTGGCAAGAAAAAGAGAGCAGGAGCTTCCAGTGAGGACGATACTGCTACTGCAGTGATCAAGAAAAAGAAGACATCCCGTAAAGGAGCCAATTCAGTTGCTAACACTGTCAAAGAGCAAGATGAGAATGTTGATCTGGATTCTGTTGCAGGAATGACACACCCAAGTGATGTTCTTGACATGCCAGTAGATCCCAATGAGCCCACTTACTGCCTGTGCCACCAAGTGTCTTATGGAGAGATGATAGGCTGTGACAATGTGGACTGTCCTATTGAGTGGTTCCACTTTGCGTGTGTGGACTTGAAGATTAAGCCGAAAGGCAAATGGTACTGCCCTAAGTGTACGCAGGATAGAAAGAAGAAATGATCCGCACCAAAAGCTGCTGTTAAAGCAGAAGCAAAGACTCTTAGCACAAAAAAGTGACTTTATAAGGGTTAAATATATTAAATGATAGAATTGTTGGTTTATTCTGGTTTGCACTGAAGTTTCAAGGTCACTAAATCATAACCTTGAAAACCTTCTTAAAAACCTCTTATGAAATGGTGTACTAACTCTTTTGAGAATAATTAAGATCCTGCAAAAGTGTGGATCCTGTGGGTTCTGAGCATGTTTCCCTAAACCTGATACAAATTTCATGTGTTTTATATTTATTTTTGTAAATTTAGACCAAATTTAGATAGTGCAAACCAGAACTAGTTGTTACTGGCCTCATAAATACTTAGTGTGACTTACACCAGACTTGATATCCACAAAATAAGTACAAAACTGTCACGCTACTTATTTGGATTTTTGCTGGTCAGCCAGATTTCTCCAAAACATGTTGTGTTATAACTTCATGTATTCAGAGACTGTCAGAAGTTTGGTGCAAGTCAGCCCTTTACTTTATGTATATTTACGACGACCTCTGCGGCGCAGCGGTTGCGCATCTGCCTACCATGCGAGAGGTCCCGGGTTCGAATCCCGGCTGGGGGCAAAAAAAAACCCAGGTCTTGGATGTTACATTTTTGTGATGTTCTGTTTCTGGTTCCCACGGCACAGGGTATCCTAGTGTGGGGCCAGAAGCAATGTATGTGCCTGTATGAAATGTTTATGTTTATATTTGTGGCCAAAGTAATAGATAAGTTTTTTTAATTAACCTGTTGACTGCCAATTATATAAAAGTACATGCACATACGCAGTATAGTTTAGTAGACAGAGAATGCTTAATTTTCTTTCGTTTTTAGGGTTCCGATCCTTAAAAGGAAAAAAAGGAACCCTTATAAGATCACTTTGTTGTCCGTCCGTGTCAAGACCTTTTATAACAGGATCACATGGATGTATCAAGATGAAATTTATATTAATTGCTGATAACTATGGTCGCATTATGCTGTAAAAAATCAACCTTCTATCTAGGTCAACGCAATCGAACGCTACAACCGTTTATGCTGTAAAATTGTTGGATTTTTATAGTAATCCCAATAGACCCAAAACCTGCAGCAGAAATTATCACCACAAAAGTTATTTAGAAACTTTGCAATCGTGTTTTATCATATTATTAAACTTATTACTTCTTGGCAGTTAGTAGGTTGAAATTGTGACAAATTAATTTGAGATAATTATTAATATAATAAATTGTGAGTAATTATTACATAGTTAGTTAATTACAGATACTATATTAATAAAATGGATTATGTTAAAATAAGAACATGATATTAGTCTAGAGAAAGTTTTACTAATGTATTTAATAACATTTCTTTGTGAATCTTACAGATTAGATATTTGTTTTAAAGCACTGTTACACTTCTCAATTGTATGAAACATTGTTTTTTCCATCCTGCAGTCATATGGTTATGACATGATTTGCATTCTATTTTTGAGAAAAAAATCATCCTGCATTGGTAAAGTGTAAAACTGCTCTTAGTTTTAATGTATAAGATTCTATTGATATTGCATATGACTAAAGTCTTCACACAATAAAAGGCCTGTTTTAACAGTAGTTCACGCCCATGAAGTTTTAACCCCTAACGGGTGGGTAATACAAGCGGTTTTTAGGTGCAACTTGTACGCAACAATTGGTTTTTATTACCTCCGCATTAGGGGTTAAAACTTCATGGGCGTGAACTGTCAAAACGGGCCTTTTATTTTGTGAAGACTGTAGAGATAACTAAACATTTATTACAGTGTTGGCCAATTGCCTTAACCCTTGCCATATTTTTTATGGCATATCGATCTGGGAGGCGACACGAACTATACTAACTAAACTAATTAAAATGGTGTGTTTGAAAATGGAATCTGTCGCCACCGCGCAAGAACTGTCGAATTTGAAGGTTGTCAGTTCAGTGCCTTTAGTTCCTCTAGTTTAGTGGTTTTGTCACCTCCCAAATAGCCCCCATTGTCAGTAACATTTTGACAGTTTTAAAACTTTTAGGTGTTTCTCTGGTCTGAAGTTTTATTTTATTTTAATGTTTGCTACTAATTATAAAGGTACTACTGCAGATCTTAATTAGAGATATTAAATTGTTCACAAATCATAAGTAATTTAATTGTTATTTTTTGTTGAAGTGAATAGTTAAGAAATTAAATAATTTTATTTATACTACCTTGTTGTTAATGTGAGTCAAGGCTCGAAAAGATGACCTATGATGAGTGGATTTTAGTTACTTAATTGAGTTAAAAATTAAATAAGTCCACAGGAATCTTGCTGCATGTCAAATGAATAAAACTAAGCAATACTTAAAGGTATAGGTAGTTATAATAACACAAGGGTCAAAACCTCTATTTCCATAGTTTAAATTAGTGACCGTTTTAAGTACATGTTGTAAAGTTTTAAATAAGTAGATAACATTTTGTAACTTTGATACAGTCTATGTGCAATGCATTTTATCGTAAATACTTGGCTTGGTAATTTGATAATAATCGCTATACGAGTATTAGACACATTTTAAATCTAGGTTCACGATCGAGTCATTCAAGGTTGCTTGAAGTCATAGTATTAATAAGTTATAATTAAGACCTACCAGTTTTTAACATTATTATTATGAATTTAATAAATACATAATGAATTAAGATGTACTTGTGTGTTTCTATTATTTGCCATTGTGTGCTGTGGGGTATTATTTGTAAAGAAAGCAGTTGCTAAGTTTATTATACAATGTTCCCTTACAACTTTGCCTGAGAAACTTTTGTATTATGGGTAAGTATAATACATATGTGTACCTCCCTTCAATCATATATTATATACCGCGCGATCATATATATAGGGTATATGATCGAAGGTACCTCCGCTGCAGTAGCAAGCACCGTGCCAAAAACGAAACAGGCGGACGTCTGACGAGGTGGACGAGGAGCATTCGTTTACTACCTGACCACCTCGACTCCACCCGACGTCACTTCTTCAACAGGTAACCGGGGATGAGGGTGCAGGCAGGTGCGTTGAGTTGCGTAGAACTATAATACCTCCATGGTAGAACTAGTGCCCCCATAAGTGCCCAAAGATCGTTTAACATTTTAGGTTGATATTAAGGGACCGGACTTTCTGACGCGTGATGGAAAAATTCCAAAGCTGTGGTGAAGGGCTAGCTCACTGTAACGCAATTAGTATATACTTACTCAGTTTTGCGTTACAGGTTACTAGCCCTTCAATAATACGCCTCAATAACTGGGCACATTGGTATTTTTATGAAAAAATATATTTAGGTTTACAAAAAAAAAGTTTTCTGCACTTGTCAGAAAATGCAGTCTTCACAAAATAAAAGACCCGTTTTGACAGTTCGCGCCCATTAAGTTTTAACCCCTTATGCGTAGGTAATAAAAGCCAACTGTTGCGTACAAGTTGCACCTAAAAACCGTTTCTATTACTATTACAGGTTGGCAAGAAAGTCTAGAAATTAAATGATGGCAACATTCACAGACTACTGCGTGTTTTCTTTAATGTCATATTTGGATTGTCTATCAAAACACGCAATAGTGCTCTAATATGTCACTTATGTTGCCATTATTTAATTTCTAGACTTTCTTGCCAACCTGTACTTCTATTCTACGCGTTAGGGATAAAAACTTCATGGGCGTTAACTGTCAAAACAGGCCTTTTATTTTGTGAGGACTTTAAATTGAAGGAAATGGCAAATTATGTAGGTAAGAATTATGTAAGTAAGTATTAAGTTTTTTTTTTTAATAAATCGTATTAAACAAATTATGTAGCATTCTTTTCTTTTAATTTTTCTTGTGTAGTTAAGTTAAGTTTCACGTAATTACAAAATATACTTACATACTATTTCTGTTGATATGAAGTTTTGTTTGTACATAGATACTTATACCTGATCCATTTATTTATTGTTAATAATGTTTGAGTAAAATATCCTACTGGCCATTGTTTTGCTATGAGATTATGTAGTAACTCAAGGTAGGTTAATTGACCCGCCCGATTTTGTTTTCATCCTATTAGATTAAACAATCCTGCTACCGTTGCCGCCAAAGTATACTTAAGTCCAGCGCTGCAAATAACAAAGTCTCTAATTAGGATACCGATCCAAAGAAACCAGTACGAAACAGACGGTGGCTGAGATGCAAGCTTGCCCTTATTGCGTCAGTCAGCTGATGGTGAGCTGGCTCAAACTTGCATCACCATGGCGCACATGGCGGGAATATAGGAAACTTTAAAAGTTTCTGTTATAACCATGGCAAAGGTTCAGTTAGAAAGGATGGCTTTATTTAGCGGTTGTGAACTATAGATATTCGCCCGATCCATATTCAAAACTTTTTAAAAGTGTTTCGAACTTTCCCGCCATGTGCATTAGAATGTGCTCAAGCCAAAGTCAGATTCCATCGTAGTATTATGTCCAAGTTGGACAGTCCAACACGGGTCGATATGGATTTTCAAAATTATGAGAATAGTGGAGAATACCTAAAACGCGCTGCGAAGTCGCGCAACGGGCAGCGTTAACATATTATACAATTATTTAACAGTCTCATCAGATACATTTACTTATGTTTGGTTAAATATGCTTAAATATGCTTATTGGATAGGGAATATTGTTGAATGATATTCTAAATCTTAACCATCATAGTTGTTGCGGCGATGGGTAAGCAATGTCACGAAAAATAAGAACCTACTTCGTACCTTATGAATTGTGGCCAAACTTCTCTAACTGTGAGTATTTAAAAGTAACTTTCTATAAGTAGGCACCTACTTAAATAAAAAAATGGTATAAGCTTATTAAAGATATTGAAATTGTGAAAACATACTTAGGTAAATACCTATATTTTTTATTTTGTATAAATTATAATTATGCTCCATTCCTACTTTATTAAATGTCTACCTAAAAGTGTCCAGATAAATGCAATACATCAACCAGACAGTAAAGAAAGATTGAAGCTATAACACAGAAATAGGCGCAATGACTTGTACGTAATATTTTATAACATCGAGTTGATATCAAGTGTGCCATTTCTGAAGGGGTAGGTAGGTGTAGAGTCTCAGGCAGCCCGTCAATCTGGGCAGTCATCTGAGAACGACGGGCGGGAATACTTGTCTTAAAAGAAGTTCCTTTTTTTTCTAAATTTAATTTTTAAATTAAAATAATTAAAAATGACAACGCTGCTGCGAAAAATGTGGAAGAATCACTCGAAGCACAAAAGTGAGTACTTGCACTTTTTTATTGTTTTCTGAAGAGGTCAAATTAGTTGAAGGGATATGGAAATAAATTGAACTGATTAAATATCTTGGAATTACAAAATAGTAAAAGTATCCGGTGATACAGTAAAATAAAATAAAAATACTTAAACTTTTATAAGTTTTTTATTGACTTACTTACACTTAAAAAATCAAAAACTATTTTAAACAATAATTTTAAAACACAATGATTATATTGATTTTATATTTTCTGGACTCATAACAGTAAAACAATGATGGACCACTATCGTTCGCCCACCCATATCCACAGTCCGCACATGGTCCACACGCTTCTCCTGGATTGAGTGGGTAGCAGTGATAGTCATTAATTAAGAACCTCTACTTATATGATTATCCCGTTTCATCACCATCATCTTCACAATCATGTCAGCTCATTGTGCCCATTATTCTCAATACTTACACTAGATAAAACTTTCTACATTATGCTTACTCTTGGTGAAATGTTTTGTTTTTAAACCTTGATAAGCTTTTGTTGTAGTTTATTAGCCTAGAGTGTGTTAGTTGTAGTTTAGCTTTAGATGGAATAAATTATTATTTCAATCAATTGTTACATGAACTTACTAACTTAAATTCAAAATAATGATTTACCAATTTGCACAAACATAAAATACTTAACCAGATACTTAAAAAAATGGAAAATAACTACAATACTAAAGGCATAAAGTGATTGATGTCCGTAGACTAGACAACCGTAAAAGTTATGACCACCTTACACCTTTTTTAGGGTTCCGTACAAGACGGGTGCCTAACAAAACCCTACGCCTTCATCATAAAAGCCTTCTACGTACGCGATGTCACGCGATCTGAATCTAATCAGGTTTTCTTTAATTATGTACTTACTAGGTACAGAATTAGGAGATATCTTCTCTAGCCGGATGTAGGTGGTCTAAAAACGAACTTTTCCGAGCTCAGGACTAACCCGTTGAAGCACTTCCAATAATCTTTTTCTGCCTCGGCGATTACGGCTAGCTAGACCCATTTTTTTAAGATCGCCGTGAATGTAAAGATCCACTGCGGACGTATTGCTTTTTTAAGCGAAAGCTCTGCGAGCACCCATATCAACTATCGAAGCTTACTTACTAAACGGAGAACAAATTTATTAGTATTTATTAATCTTCTTCATGGGTAATTAACTTCACCATGGTATGGTGAGGGCCTTTACTTACGTCATCGTCGTCGTCTCGTGCTCGTGCGTGCGCGCCCATTTTGGATTGTAGGTACCCATTCGGAAGGATTGGGTAGGTAGGTACCACCGACTTATCTGTGCAGCCCCCTAGACAAAGTTAAACGCTAACGCTAGCGAAACGAAACGATAACTTTTATGTACGATTTGACATTTGAAATCGCTACGTGACGTCACCCTAGCGAAGCCAAATGTCAAATCGCATACATAAAAAGTTATCGTTTCGTTTCGCAACGGTTAGCGTTTCACTTTGTCTAGGGGGGCTGGTGTGGTAATATCAACTGCTTGGGTTCATTTCCCTTTTTATTGTGTATGCAAAAAGGCTCTAGCATTGCTGTACCGTGGCCGTGGTGAGATTTAACGATGTGTCGCATAGTGCGTGTAGGGCGAGAGCTTTCCTATTAATCGACTATAATGTCGTGTTTCTAGTATAGCACGCATTGGACTGCACAAATAGTCCAATAAATAGAAGGTTCCAGCTTACATTAATTGCAACAAATGTAGGTTTTTTTTTTCTTGGATCATTTGGTATTGGTCTATTAAACCTAAGTTGGCGAGCTTGAGTAAAGATTATGGAGTAACGATTTATCATGGAGTACCGCTACTTAGTTGCTATGCCACAAAGTAATAGGTATTCTAGATTTGAATCGGTGGCTAACGTTATTTAGTGCCAATAGTTAGATCTCTAGTTAAACTTTGACAACAATGATTGATGAAGCATAATATAGCCTTGTACAATGTACATGGGTCGTCTACACTATACGTTGGAAAACGTGACAGTCCATATACAGAGTGTCTCTGTAACCCGTACCGTAGACCGTAACCAACCCAACGCGTAACGACAGAAACTTAGTACTTTATTCTTACGAACTAATTACAGTCCACGTGCCACTATGGCCTTTCTAGAGACGAATAAACAGTAGATAACTTTATTTGACACTTGTACGTGTGAAATGTCAAAAGCCTCAGTTAAACAGGCAGATAAACGCTATCTGAGGAATGAGAGATCGGCACTATATTGAAGTAATCTTTTCTTTCGCCTGTTTCAAATCTGGGTGTTGCTTGGAGGTTAGGGTCACGCACGCTATTGCCAACGCATAAGATTGGCACCCGCACGTTATCCAGTAATAAATAAATAATAAATAAATAAAAATCGTAATTCAACAATCCTTCGCGTGATTGGGGACAAGACCATCGCCGCTCTGGGTCTGGGCACATGCTGCGTGCATGCATGGACAGTGATGAACAAATAACATCATATAGCGTCACGTCTTTTTCCATACGGGTTGGCAGAGGCACAACTGTATTATTTTGTATTAATGGCCATGTATTTAGTGTGCTGATCTGATGAATGTATTTGTACTATTAATTTATTGTAATGTGATTTAAAATAATGTTTGTGTCGATTTGGTTCGCTGTTATGTCACAAATAATACCTGTGATAATAAATAAAAATAAAAATAAATAAATAAATAAACTGTGCCCACTTTCAGCCAGCGATTCAATCTCATTGAATTGATAGTAATTGAATTAAAGCCCTAGTTTACTCAATAATAGACTAACCTATCCGGCTACAGCCTTCATAGCTCTCAAATATTGATCAGATCCCGCCTGGACTTGTCCCATAGACTAATCTAATGATACGATATGAGACAAGCTATATATCACTAGAGATCATTCTAGAATCTAGATTCTGGTCTAGTCCGAGACGGCTAGACCGGCTGCATTCTTAAAGAGACATCGAGATCCCATACAGGGTGTCCGGGTGACAGATTTGCTAGAAGACTGGCTATTATTAGAACAAGTAGTATCCGGCTGTAAAGTATGCACTTCGGACTTTGTAAAGAGATCGGAGAGGCCCTGCCCGAATGTGCAGCCGAAGAAAAAAGGTTGACGGATTCAGATGTCGCAGTCAACTGACTCTCTCAGAAAATGACAGCGCTAATAAGGCATTTAAGCTGCACTTTATTTGAGCAAGAGTCCTTGTATACGCTTTGCTTGCAATCTATTAACGATCTATTTGCGATTCTTTAGGAGCATATCAAATGACGCCATTTTGGGTGTTTACGATGCGATAGCGATCCAATATAAGTGCGTTTCTCAGAGCAGCATCGGGCCCCTGGTCGATAGAGACGTCGCTGGTGCTCTACAGGCGGGATCGAGCCGATTTTTACATGAGAACCGTGGACGTTGCGTTCAAAGGTGTTGACAAGTTGGGGCATCACCTGACAGTTCCGTAAACACCTGATTCCTAGTGGTACAGGCTTTTTGACACCTGAACGAGTTCTTAGCTCTGAGTCTGTGTTCTCACCATCACCTTTATTTTTTAACAAACATAAACATTTACATACATGCACATACATTGCTTCTGGCTCCACGCTAGGATACCCTGTGTCGTGGGAACCAGAAACAGCGACATCACAAACATGTAAAAATCCAAGACCTGGGTTTTTTTTTGGGGATTCGAACCCGGGACCTCTCGCATGTTAGGCAGATGCGCAACCGCTGCGCCACAGAGGTCGTCAATACCTTGTGGATACAAGATGCGTGGGGTGCCTATCGCTAACCCTATTCTACGCGGCACTGAGGTACCAAGAATCTTGGCACGACCGGGCCCGTTGACTTATGCATTTAGTTAGGTAGATAGATAAATAATCACTTTATTCACTTTTAACAATACCTACACGTTTGACAGGAAAACAATTCAGCAGCAGTACATAAACAAAATCAAAAACATGCATTGTAAACAGAGAAAAGGCTCTGACTCAGCAAAGTGTTGCAGAGGATCGCAACGCTGACATTTTGCCAAAACCTTGCTAAAAGCTTAAAGTTTATCATATAATTGATTTTGCTAATTTATAACTCGTTACGACAATGTAGCGTATGACATACGGTACATAACTTTGATTGATTTTATTTATGTTTACAAAGAGGATGAATTATTTTTAACCGACTTCCCAAAGGAGGAGGTTTACAATTCGTCCGGATGTTTGTTTTTTTTTTTTTTTTTTATTTTTTTTTTTATGTATGTTCCCCGATAGCGCCTAAACGGGTGGACCAATTTGGAAAATTATTTTTTTGTTTGAAAGGGTTTACCTTCCCATTGGTCCCATTGACACCAGGTCAGGATCTGATGATGGGATCCTGGAGAAATCGAGAGAACTCTTCAAATATTATAGGCAGACCTATAGTGATTTTTGTGTTTTTCATAATAACTCGTGCAAATGCACATGGTAAGCATAATATTGTGATGCGGAACTGCTGATGAAGACCACATATGGCCACCAGATCTGCTCAATACTAGGTACAAATACAATGCGTGGCTGACGGGCATGTATTAAACTCAATCTAATCAAATAGGGTTTGTGGAAGTCGGTTTTTTCTAAAGTTTACTTTTTGTTTCAATTATATTTTGCACCACTCAAAGCTTCCGCGATGCGATCGACATCGACATCGACACATGAATCTTAGGCCTTCCGCACACAGGAGGCGACTCTAGACTGTCACGCGTTTCGTCGTACACTATCCGTAGTCCGTCGCCACCATACAATGTCGTCAGCCCATCTAAATTAAAAAAATATTCTCCGAGGAAGGAAGAAAAGAAAAAGAGCTAAGTGACCCCTAACTGTTGGCGAAATCAGGCATTATACTTATAGCTCTGTCCCGTAACTTTTTCACGACACTATCGTCTGCAACACGAATAAAAATCAAGCGTACATACAGCTTTCCAACGAACGTGACAGGTGGAACTGACGCTTAATGACCAATGAGGAGTGAATGGTCTGTGTTGATGACAGGTTCGTTGCATTTGTTGCGTAGATCTGGCGCCCCCTGTAAACGTCACTCATCAGCCCAAAGATAGTTTGAAGACTTAGATTCTTACCTACCTACCCCTACCTACCTACCTACCTACCTACGCGTATCGAACTGGAGTCGCCCGAGTAGCCCAGTGTACGCAGCGCCTTACCCTGCGCAATCTGTGTGATATGGAATGACGTATGACAGGGTCGTACCAGCTCGCGAGCGGCCGAGATGTCTCCACCACTCGCCTCTAACACCAGGGTGGAAGGGTTATCTGGTGATAAACATAAACATTTACATACAGGCACATACATTGCTTCAGGCCTTACACTAGGATACCCTGTGTCGTGGGAACCGCAGAAACAGCGACATCACAAACATGTAAACATCCAAGACCTGGGGTTTTATTTTTGTCCCCAGCCGGGATTCGAACCCGGTACCTCTCGCATGGTAGGCAGATGCGCTGCGCCACAGAGGTGGTGATGATCGGGGAGAGCGGTAGTGATTTTTGTTGTTTTATCAAGTTCCGCAATTTTTATCTTTATCCTCTTTGGCCCACATATATTCTTTATGGCTTTGACGCAACAAAGTAGAACCAAAGCGTATAAAAGCAAATTGTGTTCACGCCTTTTCCCATATGTGTGGCAGAAGCACAATATACTCCATTATGAGTGACAACGACGGGCTAGCCCATCGCTGCAGTTATAGAATAATGAAGGTTTACTCAAATGATTTCCATCACCGTTAGAACGTCCTGTTCTTATCTCTGGTACCTGGTCAGGAACGGGATCCGAACCTGCATCTCCTGCTCGAGAAGCAAACCCACTAGACCGCAAGTTAACTTATACAAGGTGTAAATGAATTAACGCAAAATGAGAAACTACTTTGTTAGGTACATCATTCTTAGCACCTTTCAAGAAACCGATTTGATCAGAGCAACTTTATTTTTCACTTCTGCATACAAATCAGCTGACCCACTCCGACTAAAATGTACTGGGAAGTGAAAACAAAAGTTGCTCTGATCAAATCGGTTTCGATGTCCAAAACAAAGTAGTTTCTCATTTTGCGTTAATTTATTTACACCTTGTACACTTAACGCCTAGCATATCAAGTGAATCGCATTCTTTATTATACTAAGCAGTTTCCGCCCCAGGGTGCTAAGGTTATCGCCCAGCATTATCGGCAGATCAGCTTCTGTCACTTAACTGCGCCTAATATTGACCCACTGACTTCCTGCCGCGTCTGACCCAGATAACTGATACTTAAAATAGGAATTATAGCAATCGTGTTCACGTCTGGAGATAGTGTATTGTTTGCAAATACGACAGAGATTACACTTTGTTGATATTTGATGCTGAGACGCGTAGATTCCGCATGTTGCATCAGCTAGTGCGTGATTGAAGATAATGACGCTTTTGCAGACACATCAGTTTCTTGATGTTGAGAGCATGGTACCTCCGTTCTTATGGCAATCTCACGTGTTTTGTAAAGTTAGTAGATTTCCAATTTTTGGACAGGACGGGAGAGCGATGGTATCAGTTTTACCAATTGATTTGATTTTTCTATAAGCTCGAGTGAGAGGTAAAGCTACCCTGCTCTATTTCCGCTGGAAAAACCCAAGCAGACTTTAATAAGACGCCGTTTAAATGATCAACTAGTGAAAGGGTGTCAACCTCTTGCCGCTACTTTAAATATTACATCCATAGAACTAAATTACCCACACTTGAGCTAAGTTTGGGTCCAATCAAGGCTTTTGCGAAACCTGCCCCTAATGCTTCTGGTTTGGATATAATAACATGACTCGAGGTTGAGCATGGAGGAAATTACGGGGGGGGGGGGGGTACCGACTCTAGTTTTTTGCTGCATGTTATGAGATATCGAGTCGACCTCCTAGTCGTGACGAGATTGATGTCGGTATGATTTTGTTGGTACTTTTATTTTACTGTTGTGTGTGAGGCACTTCTTTTCACTGCGTGCTGAATAAGTCTTTTTAAGAGGTTCATTTCGGGTGGTCCAAGAGCCACCACCACCACCACCACCTACCTACCTCGCTCCGTGCATTATGCAGCCCATACCGCGAGGTAATAGTGCCAGCATATTAGGCACAGTGCCACCCGTTGTAATCGTGGCGAACTACGGGTACATTTTTTATTTAGTTAAACCTGTATATTTTATGTTGTGTGAGTATCGTATTTTGTTTGTATATATCCTATAAATTGATTATATTTGCATCGGTGGTAGTCAGAGTATGTATCTATACGTATGTAGATTCTAAATTAAATTGTGTGGCATCATAGAGAAAGTTGCAACATCAGTAATTTATTAATTGACTTCGTAGAACCAGTGAGAGAGTATAAAATGTCCTGTATCTCCAATTATTAAAATCTCGTAGCGAAAAGATGAACACGATCAAAGATCGAAGTCGAACGATGAACACGATCAAAGATCGAAGTCGAACGGCATAGTAGATAGATAAGTTCGACACTTTCATTCAAATTATTAATTAATAAATTTAAATAAATTTTAGTTCCGCAATAGAGAACACAGTTTTGTTAAAATTTTGCTAGCTTGGTCCTTATTACTTTTATAAAAGGCTGTTTACCCTGTGGCTGAGAGTTACTTATGACAACTTAGATCGGAGGGTACCTCAATTTAATTACTTAATAATGTTCTTTTCAAATGTAAAAATATTATTTTAAGTAATGGCCAAATCAGTGTTCAGTACTTATTCAGTATATTTATTATCTTAAATGTACAATCTTACAATATTTCTGTCCAAATAAAAGCGATACTGTCGCTGTCAGTTCCCAAACAAAGCAATGCGTGAGGCATGCGTTTGGGTCTCCACGCATTCTAAGGGTATCCATAATTTGGGCCTTTTCTAAATAAACTGTGCTGTTCTTCCAGAACTATACGAAGAGTGGGCGCTAACCGACTACGAAGACGAAGGCTGGTGGCGCGAGAAGAAGTCCTGTTCAGAACAGATGGAGGTGCGGTACGGAGGCGCGGCGCCTGTGGAAAGAGCGGCGTCAGCGCCGGCAACGGCGATCGCCGTGCGCGCAGCATTGCAGAACGCTAAATGTAAAGGCGCAATTTAGGAAAAATCGAGAAAACACATTTTACTCGGACAAAAGACAGAACCACCAGCTTAAGAGCTAGGTTTTATAAGAAAACAGTGTGCAAAAGAAAGGAATATTCATAGTTTAAGGGTAGGCACCTGAATGTCCCACATTCAGTGGTGTACTGATGATAGTGACATCCTTGAAAGCCTCCAGGATTTTTTAGTCCAAAGTTTTCTCTCCCTCTCTTAATTTTGAGTTTTGTTAATCTCCGGACAAAAAACTGATGATATTCTGACCTCGATTTTCAGAGACTACTTTCATTATTTTTTCAGCAACAAACAAGAAGCTACAGAGAGTGAGCCTCGATATCAGCCCTAAAGGAATCGTCGTCACTGACGCTGATAATCAGGACAATGTACTCAGCGTCTCTATCTATAGGTTAGTACTCTACCAATCCACCTAACAGACGTAAACATTACATAAACATTTATATACGGTCACATACACTGCTCCTGGCAGGGTATCCAAGTCCAAGTGAGGGCACTTGGATACTCGCATTTGTCATGGGAACCAGAAAGCGATGTCACACACTTATGAACATCCAATACAGGATATTTGTCTTTAATTAAACAATAGGGTTTTACCTAATAGAAGGGTTCCATCATCGACAGCTCTATTTCGCTCACTGCTGGGTATCTATAAGCCTCCTTCTTTTTGTGCCAACTTATCCGGTCCTGTGCCATCAATCAATCCAGGTTTTCCCCAGGGAATCCCCATGATATTGGGAATGTCATCAACTCACCTAGCTGCTGCTCATGCTCCTTATTGATTCTCTCGGCCACAGCTCGGTCAGATATCTAATATAACACGCATAAGATTGGCGCTTTAAAGAAACTTGCTATATGGAACATTTCTTGCATTTCTGCATCTCACTGAATTAAATAAGTGTCATTTTGCGTTATTTCCTCTAAAGCATTTATTTTTATCATTATGACAGTAGAGTATAATACATTGGCTCATTGATTATCATAATGAGACAAGTAACGAGCAATAAATGCTCGTAATAAACGTAATTGATGATTAGATTTTTGTAGGCGTAACCCTTAATCTTTCTAAATGATTGACGTTGTTGTTTTGATTTACAATATTCAGGGAGACGAGCAAATAGAGTACCTACCTACACCTAATATTACATGTGTACAACACCGCACGCCGTTTTCCTATGGGGTGGCAGAGACACAGGCGTGCCAACATGATAGTCCCCTTTAAAGTGGAGGTTGACGAGCTGGCACACCTCGCTCGACACATCAGCATTTACAGAAAAGAGTGACAAACAAATGCCAGATTATCTGGAATTTCTTTGTCCGGCCCAAGTACAAAATCTAAAAAAAAACAAGCATGGCCAAACAAAATGGATATTTATTCATTTTAAACGTAACGTTCTATTTTCTTGGATTTCACGCTCTCCTTTCAAGCCTTCTCCTTAGTTTCGGGTTCAAATTGTGCTCACCATGTATAATAAGATGAACGTTCTAATGGTGATGGAAAACATCTTGAGGAAACCTTCAATCTCCATAGGCTAAACGTCAATGTACACAACCGTCCATCTAAACTCCACGGCCCGTGATTTTCAAAGTAAGTTTGAAAACAGAAAAAAAAAACAAACCCAATACAATACCTGTGAACGATCAAAGAGTCATATGACATATTAAAAGATCCTAGGTCTTTTGTGGATGTTGGACGTTTGATTACATAATTTTGCCTCTGCCACCCCGTATGGGAAAGAGCGTGACCTTTGTTTAGGTTAAGAGACCGGTGACCGCGAGAATTTCCCATACAAACGTAATACAAAAATGGTTTGAATTTGAGAAATAGTTAAACGTATTTAGACTGTTAATCGGATTTATACACTGTTTACGCAGGTTCCTAGTCTGTATACCAGGGTTCCTCTTCAACCAATTTTTTTTTTTTTTTAAGTAATTTGAATAAGAACCTTGGTATACGAGCAGGAACCTGCGTAAACACTGTATTAATCCGATTAACAGTCTAAATACTTTGAACTAGTTCTTAAATTCAAATCATTTTTGTATTACGTTTGTATGGGAAATTCACGCGGTCACCGGTCTCTTAAGCTAGTCCATTTACTACATTGTCACAATCCTCCCCAGGATCTCCTACTGCTCGGCGGACGCGGCCAACGCGCGCGTGTTCGCCGTGGTGGAGGGCGCACGCGCCGACGCGCACGCGCACGACGCGCACGTCGCGCACGTGTTCGTGTGCGCGCGCCGGCGACATGCACGCGCGCTCGCGCTCGACCTCGCGCATGCGTTCAATGACGCGTACCAGGTACGATGCTGAAACTACGCAATAATACCTACCCCTTTTAGGGACCCTATAAATATCGAGTAGGTAGGTATGAACATTACCGTTCTTCTGAAGCAGTCGGTTAAAAAGAAGCAGTCATCATGGCAGTTATGGAAGCACTCATTATGGCGCAATCTCTGCTTTAGGTCATTACATCAGTCATTCAAACTCTAAGTAGTCGCACACACGCACGCCTTATATATGGTTTAAGATATTTATTTCTCAAAAAGAATTATACAATTCACTTACTTGAGGTTACTAAACTAAATAATAGCTAACCGACAGGCGCAAAAGAAAAAAATATCAGGGTAGTCCTATGCGTAATAATGAATTAATGAATGTTGCTGCTCGCAAAGGGTGAACAATGAAGTGAAGCATGCTTCTACTGTGAGGGGTTCGGTTATAGTGTTCATTCTATAGCTCTCTTAATGAAGTGAAGCATGCTTCTACTGTGAGGGGTTCGGTTATAGTGTTCATTCTATAGCTCTCTTAATGAAGTGAAGCATGCTTCTACTGTGAGGGGTTCGGTTATAGTGTTCATTCTATAGCTCTCTTAATTTCGATTCACCCTGGGCTGTTCCTTGTTCACAGAATTGGCAAGCGAGCCAGGCAAGCTCTCTACATTCTGGTGACAAGCGGGTATCCCCCTGGGTAAGACTATCAATACTTTAATTTAAACTCTGAACTTTATTTTTGACATCTTGCTAAATTTTTGAGAAGTCCGTAGTTTTTTTTTATCAGAATGC
Organism: Argyresthia albistria; assembly: GCA_963457715.1. NCBI lineage: Eukaryota > Metazoa > Arthropoda > Insecta > Lepidoptera > Argyresthiidae > Argyresthia > Argyresthia albistria. The sequence goes on along the minus strand of OY735268.1, from coordinate 3,034,161 downwards.
TATCTCCAACCTTTTCCCTAAACGAGAAACTGAGAGATGTATGCCAGGATAGTCGAAAGTGGAGGTTTTTATTCTTTGACTACTCCTTTACCGGGGAAAATCGGTGAGCATGTATGTATGGGGCTCCAAACTGAACTTGCAATTCAATGTTACAGGTTCAATTCCGGGATGAGGAAGACTCCGACGTGGACGAGGCGACAGAGGTGACGGACTCCGATCACTGGCCAGCTGTGGCACCTCTTGTCACCTTTGCATAGCCTTATCCCTCTGCCACCCAGTATGGGAAACAGCGTGACGCTATGTTGACGGTAGAGCATAACAGAGCTGCCCCCTGGGCCATAACAGAGCTGCCCCCTAGGCCATAACAGAGCTGCCCCCTAGGCCATAACAGGTCTGCCCCCTAGGCCATATGCAATTCGCTTCGCAAATATTATAATTGCGTGACGTTATGAAAATAATGCGATTTGACATTTGGAAACGATGTGTTTTTTCGTTCTAAAGTGTCTAAAGCAAATCGCATGTTCTAGGGCTGCTGGTTCCTATGATAGTGGAGCTGTGAGAGAGAGGGTGTTTTCACACATAATAAAAACGCAAAATATTCAATTAAAGAAAACATGTACAAAGTACAAAGCCGAGCTTCATTCAGTGCGGAGTCGACATAGCACGAAATGGCACCCCTCCCGCACCGCCATACTACCGCAGGAACCTACTCAGTTACGTCAAGTTACGTGCCAAGCTTCTTGGCACCTGACAGCCCCGCATGGAAAGGCGGCACAAGGGTAGAGAGAGAGACGCAGTCACGGGCGAGAGAGAGGTGAGAGCTCGCTTAGGTGCCAAGAAATCTGGCGGGGCCTAATTTAAGCGCTGAAATTCAGGGCCCGAATTATACTGCGCGCTGGTTTGACGCCAGCGTAAGTACGTTTTGGACAGTAGAATACGAAGTACCCTGGCTTCACGCTGGCGCTTGTGAATTGGATTCCGGTTTTAGTAGAATACCAAATATCTCGTATTGAAATTTATGCCAGGCTTGTCTGTATGCTTGTGAACTTAGTAGAATTCGGCCCCAGATTTATTGTAAGTTGTAATTAGGGGCCGCAATTTATGTTAGTCTTAGATAATAATTAGAAGGTACCTTAACTATAGGATACAAGATGTATACGATTTTTAATAAGTGCCATAAATAAAAATTTACTGATTAAGGCCCGGTCTCTCAAGAGATGGATAAACAGTCAGATAACTTTATTTGACGCTTCATGTACGTGTGAAGAGTCAAAAGCCTCAGATAAACAGACAGATAAACGCTATCTGAGGATGAAGAGATCGGCACTAAATCTGCTGACTATGCGCACTTTGCATTATAAGATTCTTGATTTGATCATAATTTAAATCATAAAATATCTTAGATTAGAGGATTTAAACAACACGGTCTGTGTAGCAACAACTTCGTCTAAAAACAACAACTAAACATAGAAGTCTGGTGGAAGTCAGCCGTAAGATTTTCTCTAGTTAAGTGTAGTAGTCATTTTCTCTATACCATGAGGCATAGATTTTAAAAAACTATACCTACCTACTTATTTGATTCTAGCTATTTTATTGCAAATAATCTAATGCAATTTCACTGACTATAAGGTAAAGTATAAGGTAAATGTTAAATGTTATTTTAAGTAAGCAAAAGTCGATTATTATAATATAAGTAAATAAGACATTAATATTATTATTTAGTTTTAAAGCAACTGTATTTGTAAATACTTTGTTATAGGGAAACTACAATAAAATAAAATAAACTAGGTAATTTTAAACGCTGTTTTATTCTTTAAAAAATCTGCAGCTTCAAAGTCCTTGCCTACAGAAGATATGACGCACATAAATTGACGCCGCTTAAAAGAGGCTAAATGTTGGCGCAGTAACTACGGGAGTACAGAAAAAGGCGTGTTGCTGTGTCTTTTGGTTTTCATGCATTTTGTAAAATACACTTCCAAAAGGACCGACAAATAAAACTGTTTTAAAGTGCCCTTTTATTTTTCATAATATTGTCAGTCGGCCGTATTGTTTGGGCAAACTTTGTCCTACTTTCTGCACTGTGAGTAGAGCACTAAGTACCAACCACCTGCCTTCCTCGGTGAGAAGTGGCGCCGTGCACGCTCACCTACCGTTGTGGTTGATAATAATGTAAGAGTAGCAGCGACAGCCCTGACATCAATCCTTGATATTAATAAAAATTGTCATTATAAAGGATGCATGTTTTTAGAGCACGCTCTAAGTTTTTTGATGGATTTGAAAAAGCTAAAGCTGCGGAGATCGATGGGCGAGCCAACTCACGCAAATGGAATACTGGCTGGAGGAATCAACCGTGTCTCTGTCACCCCGTGCTTGAAAAAGACGTGACGCTATTTAAGTCAGAGACGTTATATATCCAATTGACTGCGCCTGCGGGGGAATGAGGCTCGCCAAACGTTTGTTGTATTCAAGAAACGTTCGCATACGCAACCTATGTACGATGACGGGCCGCCAGATAGTTTCGCAGCGGCTGACCAATCACAGCTCTCTTACCTCGTCACCCGCCGCCCGTAAATTGGTGAGTTGTGTTTCAAAGGAAAATGTATCTATGAGCTCTCCACTGGACAAGTGCTGGTTAATTGCAAATATGTTTCCAAGGGACCGACCAATAAAACTAAAATGTACTGTTTTCATGCGCGTTTTTATTTTTCAAAAAAAGTCTGTCGGCCATCTTGTGTTATCCTACATCCTGCACTGCGTGTAGAGTACTGACAACCGCCTGCCCTCCTCGGTGAGGTAGAGCGGCGCCGTGCACGCACGCCCCCCGTTGTGATTGATCATCATGTAATCATAACAGTTGGTCACGCCGTCATGGTTGCAATCCTTGCCGTACTTCGCCATGTAGTTCGTGATGATTTTCTGTGAGCAGTGGTAGTCTCGCGCGCAGTCTTCGTACGCTGAAACCATTGGAAGAAACTGGATTATAAGGGTAATTCTACCGTACAGCATTAAAAAATAAATAAAAATAAAATCAACATTTTTAATAATTCCAATAGTTTTCAGTCTTTATTATAACAATAGGAACATTACATAAAAAAATTAGAGATCACACGGTAGTGGTTTATCAAATAATACTAACTTTTAGTTTTGATCAATAGACACGAGTGACTAGGAAGTCGACAGGAATGACGGGATTCAAGTTTTTAATCCTAAAACAATCATCAAAACGTCACAACGTTATTCTAAAATATCATTCTCAAAGTTATGAATCACATTATTGGTTTTTATATTATAATAATATTCATAAACTACATTAAAAAAAAATAGAACAAAAATGTCGACAAAAGTGACCTCACTAATATCGACATTGTTTGGTGGTAGAATCTTAGTTTTAACTAAGTGAACGACGTGGGTGCACAACAAGAAAGGAATCTGTGTCGTCTGAATTATATTGAATGACAACATGCCTTCCTCTAGGACCGTCATTTCAAACATTTTCCTTCTGTGTTTGTGGAAAAATCTCATCATCACTTTCCTCATCCTTGTCAGATCCGTAGCACATTTTGTAAAAGTCTAGTTTGTTTATGTTTCGTTTTGATAATGGTAACGCTTCTGTTGATGGTGACAGGGGTAACGGACTTGGCTGGTCATGATTGGAACAAGATGTATCTCGTATTTCCGGTAGGTAGATCGGCTCGTCTTCTTAATCATGATTGGAAGGAGATGTGTCTGGTCTTTCCGGTAGGTAGATAGGCTCATCTTCCATATCATGATTGGGAGGAGATGTTTCATGTGTTTTTGGTAGGTTGGTAGGCTCAACAGGCTCATCTTCTATATGGCACGTCAAAAATATCCTCCCAATAATGTTGTGAAAACAAATTCTATCACATCCTCTGCAAACAGCACAACTGAAGCTGCGTGCGTGTATGACATCCGGATTTCTTTTGTTTCAAGACAGGTGCCGAATAGAGAGCGTTACCCTGAAAGGTTTTTTCCCCTGAAAGCTTGTGTTTTTCTCCAGAATTGTTGTAATATTAATTAATGTGTCGTCGATCATTAAAATGTTTGTTCCTTCAATTTTTTTCGAATATCTTCTGGGGCTCTTGGTTTAAGATCTCGAATACTCTTCACTAATCCAGATGACTTATTTTTTGCATACCTTTCCCTACTTTTTTTCTTCTTTCTACTAACATTGCTTCACTTCATTTAGAACTTTCTTCCTTAACCCTGTCGTTGTTGCTCCCTGCGCTTTTTCTTTTTTCCTTCATATGTTAACTTTTTATTCAGCATCTAGGTACAAGGAACACAAATGTATAAGTAAGCGTATCAAGTAGTTTTAGTAGTAAATAATAAATAGCAATTTTAACAACGCACTAGAAGCAACGGTCACTTGTGTCGACCAAAGTCACAAGTGTCGACAATTTTTTTATCACGCGTGATTTTCTACATTTGTTAACTTTTTTCGGCATTTAGGCACAAGGAACACAATTTTTTAGGTTAGCGTAACAAATACTTGTAGTAGTACATAATGAATAGCTATTTTAACAACGCACTAGAAGCAATAGTCACTTGCGTCGATCAAAAGTCACAAGTGTCGGCAAAAGTGTCATCACGCGTGATGTCGACACTTGTGAGAACATCGAAAAAATATGCCGTATCAGCCTCAATGTGAGGTTATGTTTGTGCGTGTTTTAACAATGTGATAAGTACTCTCATATTCACTGAGTCGAGTAACTGAAATAATAATAGTATGATCCATATCGTTTCTACAGCCTCCGAATAAGTGACACGTTAACTTTTACACAGGTGTAGAACAGGTTTTGAATTTTGAATTTCTCGAACAATAATCTATCGCTGGAAAAAAATCTTACTGTGGGATGACAGGTATGGTCGAGTGTGGCCACTAACGGAAAAAAATGTTGCTATAGTAAAGTATAACTTTTCTAGCATCGTGATATTTACACGTCGACATTTGTGATTCTTTTTTTATAACGGTTGTAGAACTGTCTGTAATTTGTTATTTTATTAATGAAAAAAATTGATATTTAACTTAGTAACACTGAAAGTAGTGTACTTCATTTTGTGTCACGAAATAAAATCCTATCACTAAGAAATATTTTTTTATTGATACTCAAACCTTGCAACCATGCTCCCGAACAGTCGACACTACGTGACAAATCACGTAGTGTCGACGTGGTTTTTTCAACAAATTATGAAATGTTGCACAATATTTTATGGTAATCATTTTTGTTTTTGACGATACATTATTAGTGTCTAGGTATAATATCCTAAGAGTTATGTCACGCGAACATTAAAATCGAAGGATGGTAGAATTACCCATAATCAAATTAAATGTACATTCAAATGCCACTGATGTTTGCTACTCGCCCGATCGTTTCCGATGTGCGAATACTTGGGCAACCACGGGGACGCTTTAAGTAACAAAGATTATAACCCAAAATACTTAATTGGTGTCGGTGTTGCTATCGATACCTATTTTAACCTTAATTTGAACGTACCCTACTACGTGGTCAGTTCAAAGGTGAGGGGTGTCTTCAAAATACCACGCTACTACAAAATTCCAGTCTATTGCGGCTCATACTACAGTGGTCATGTAATTGAATACGTTGTACGCACCCTAAACTACAAACAGGCCATGTTTGATGTACCTAATAAATAAAACTTTGTCGTCAAATTATTTAAAAATATTTCAATTATATCTTGGGTAGGTAAATCCCGTTCCCGTTCAGTACTGGAATTCCCGCAGTCTCGAAAACACTGGAAATTTAGACTCCCTGATGCCCAATCACCCACCTTGGTCCCCCCTGTCGGCGTCGTCGTTTGGCAGGGTCGGGCTGCCCGCATCGGCCCAGTACACACGGGATATCCAGAAAGGGCCGCAGTAGCCATCGTCGCAGCCGCGCGACACGTCACATCCGGACACGTAACACAGACACCGGAAGCACGTCTCGTTGAGGTTCGAGATGTACACACCTGAAAAATTCAGAAGAATGTACAACGGTAATATAAAGGAGTCCCTTGGATCCCTTGACTCCCGTAAGGAGACCGTAAATGCAAACCAATAGCGGACAAAAGTGGTGCGAGCGAGAGGAGTTATCAATAACTAGGAATCTAGGATCTTACGACTTGCTAGCTCATTCAAGCTGGATCTAGTGTAGAGACAGTTAAATTCTAAAACGTACTCGCTTGACGCGTTTATAATTCATGTAACGAAGGATATGTCTGTGACTCTGTGTCTCTATTTCAAACAAATGTACCATTGGGATGGCTTTACTCCGTAGAGCTATTTTGACCCTGTCTATCTGTATGTCTATCCGTAACACCTTAGCGCTGAGAACACGAGACAGATTTGTAAATGGTAGTAGACTTTCCTACGATCCATGCTTTATTAAGATTGGTTCGAAAAATATCAGCAATGAAATATATTTAAATAGACTTAACTTTCATTTATTGTTAGGTGTTTTAATTGCTTTATTTATAGTTAAAACTTGAAGCTTGTACCCACCTAATGCGCCAGAGAAGCACAATAACACTACAACAACCAAGTTCAACTCTTTAATCATTGCTGCACACAAACACAATCACTAACACTTATATCCTAATTTTCCACAGAATAGCACCTTGAATACCTAATAATAGAACTGTGTCAGAATCTTGAAATATCACAGAATAACAAAGTTATTGCTTTACTTTGCTAAGATTTTTGTGTCTCTATCTGTCTGTTGCCTGTTGTTATACTGCTACCTAGGTATGTCCGGGTTGCAAAATAACAACTGAGTTTGAGTGAATTGAACTATGAATGGAAAAAACTACTAAAATATGATAATCTTTCTCAGTATCGAAGGGGATTTACGGAGCGAATCTTATGAACGACAAAAAATATTAGTCACATATAAGTTATTTCGTATTAGTGCGTATCACAGATGCCGTAAGGTTCATAATGCGATGAAATTAACGTTCTGTTATCTCGATATGTTGAGGTCTGAAAGATCAATGCTATTAGTTGATTAGTAAGTTACTGGTATTTGTTATTGATATATCATCACGATATACAACTTAGGAGTAAGTCGTGACTCTAGGAATTATTTGCATGTATGGTGGAGTATGGCTCAATCTTACCCGGATCCGAGTAAAGGCCTGTGCCCCTTGCTGGGGACATTAATGGGCTACATTTACATTTACATGTGGGTGTGTGTGTGAAATAATTTGTGAATTGTATTAGTGAAGTTACTACTAGATAGCACGGCCAATCAAAATGTGGGGTTAACCTCGGTTGCTGATACCGTCCTCTGTTTGAATGGCCAAGCAGTTTAGATGATCGTGGCGCCTATTTTCCGAAATTAAGTTTTTCTCGGGGAGGTTTGTTCCATTCCAATATTTTCCCGATGTTGTTTATCGCCAATGCTACAATTTCCTTTGGCATATTTTTATCAATCTTTTTTGTCTCCATAAAAATAGGCGCAAAAACTAGCATAACGTCTGCAACTCGTGCTATTTCTCATATGAGGCGGCAAAACATAGCTTTGTGTATGTGCGAGGGTGTGTGATGTGTGTGTGTGCTTATGCCAGTCATTGGATACTCCATTTTGTGATTTTGCGCGTCAAGTCAGGGGGCTAGTGGATGTGGGGATACGAAACGCCAGTTTTTCCTCCTTCTTCGACGGGAATCTATCACGGTTCCTGTCAATTCTAAAGCAGAACCTCAACCGCTGCCTACGCTCAGAAGTCTTCAAGTAAGATGAAGATTAATAAATAAAATAATACTCGTAATGTTTGACAAAAGGCTTTATTTGTTTTACTTACTTATACATATCAAACATCATCTTCTTTAAATGCTAAAATTATCATTAAAGTAAAGGTATACGTATCATCATCATCATTATCATCATCATTTATGTATCACAAATTACAATAAATAAGTAGTTAAAAAATTTGCTTGTTCATTACTTTTATTTATTAAAAGACTAGTTACTTGTTATATAATCGTATTTTGAGATTTTTGTATAGATTAATCAATATCAACCGCAATTTAATATCCTTCGTGCAGAGCAAAGAATGACTATTGATAAGTTGCTATTTAAAGAAAATAAACTTAGGCCATCTATAGCTATTTTAAAAATCGATACAATCTCAGTGACATAATTTTCGCGCATTTGATATACGATATCTACACCTATATCGAGTGATTTTGTACTGGAATCTGTCAATATAGGTCTCGATATTTGTATATCGAAGGCGCGAGAATCATGCCACAGTACTCAGTCTGTATATTTTGTCTTTTCATTTATAAATCGAAATATTGAACCTCTTCTATTGAGTTGGAATGTGGAAACATGGACCTCTGCAAGCAGGTGGTCTCATACCTAACTTCACCAACAGTTAGGGGACATTTTTTTTTCATATCTGTCTAGCAATGGCTTCGGAGGCCCACCTCTTAAATTTAGGGACTATTATCCTAAATGACCCTTAAGCTTAGGTCAAAGCAAAACAACCGCTTGGAGGCCCCTGGGGGGCAATTCTCGCGCTATCGAGATCGTCTCCATGGTTGAAATATCTATATCAAGTTACGTACCCAATATCTCCATCGAAAACAAAACAAAAACTGTTCTCACGATCCGCCTTACGATCAACCGAGATATCTCGACCCGTTTTCGATCGAAACAAATATTCGAGATCGTTTTCAAAGGCAATATTTGATATCTCGCCCGATATCTCAACTATGGAAATGATCTCGTTAGCGCGAGAAACAAAGTGTCACCTAAAAATATTGTTGGTGAAATGGTCCGCTAGTCTATTATTTCTATCCCTGCTGCGCTTGGGCGACCGCGGCGATGCACTGATTGAACACGTTGACGTACTCATAGGGCAGGTCCCCGGAGCACCCGTAGCCGCCCTTCTTGTGGATGGCCATGTGGTCGTAGCAGTTCACCTGCCCATCGCCGTTGCAGTCCTGGAAGGGCAGAAGCAAAGGGCAATTGACGTTAACCTCTCGATATAATTTATTTATTCATTATAAAAATACGTGCACAATAAAAAATAATGAGTCAACATGTTTACAATTAAAATGACAAAATAAACTTAACTGAGTAAAAACTAAACTAATAAACAACCCGCCCCAGGACAGATGTCCTGTCCTGTCTCCCTGACAAAGGTTCCCAAGACACTGGCAGCGTTACGAATCATCTGCATGAGAAATGCGCAGGAGGGGTGTTCAAAACCTGAGGCGGCCCAACTCTTTCAAGAAATAATTTATATGGTCAATTTATTACAAGGTCGTTAAATAACTGCTTAAAAGTGGGCACAACTGTCCCTCTGCCATCCCGTAATAGCATGACGCTATGTCATGTCGTTTTCAAAATGTATTCTGTACTGCAAGACTGCAAGCATCTCTTTCGAAATACTTAGTTCTTCTATTTCTTCAGCATGTTTTAGTCTACCAAGTAATTTTCAAAGAAATCATATGTGCAAAGGCAAGCCTATATCTAAAAAGAGATTTCTTCCAGCAATTGTACGCATCACATAAAGGGAAGCCAGTGCACAATATCTAAATTATGATAAAATATTATGATAAAATAAATATGAATAAATATTTCAAGAAAAGGTTAACAGTTAGATAACTATTTTTGACACATATTGTATTTGTGAAATGTCAAAAGCGTCAGATAAACAGACAGATAAACGCTATCTGAGCAATGAGAGAACGGGTCTAAGTCAAATATACAAACATGTAATTAGTTTTACCCTCCCCTAAAATTTCGTTCGTATTTTACTGTCGCAGCTCATACAAAAGACATCAACGAGAGAGATTTTTTACTCTCGTTATTCATACAAAAGACATCAACGGGAGCGAATGAGCCGCACTATTCGTTCACTTTATATTTTGTAGAGTTGTATTGCTTTATGTTAACAACATACATTGTCTCTACCTACAAGAAGACAGAGACATTGTCAAGCCTCACCGAAACCATCATCGTCATGCATAATGTATTAACTAGTTCCATTAGCATTCCACCGACCTGTCCGAATCTGCCCATGTAGCCTTGGACCGCCTGAGCAGCGCAGTACGGGTCGACAACGCACTTCCGGTAAGCTGAAATTGTAAAATGTATGAATAAGTGGTGGTTTTTTGTGCGACATTTGACTTCCTGTGATGCTTCCTACTTTATTACGTCAGGTTGTTTAGTTGTTCATATAGGATGTTGAGTGTTGAGTTAGAGCTCTTACACACTATATCAGCATGCGCTTCGCAGGCTTTAAACGTGTCGGCAGCACCTTCCGTTGGCTGCTGTCGACACGCAACAAACGCGTCGGTAACAGTCAATAGCAGGCAAAGTGTCGACAACATACTTCCATTACGGGAAGCATGCCACACACGAGAAAGGCCCTTGTCGTAAAAAAATGAATTTCTCTTGTCGGGAAAGAGATGTCACTACTTTAGCCATTTTGGCGTAGAGACATCTCTTGCCTGACTAGAGAAATATTCCGAGATTAAGACGAGCGAGCCTTGATTGACACATGGCAAGTAGTTCTCCCGACGTCAAACGAGAGACAAAGACTGGCATGATGAGCACACTGGCATCAACGCGCGTATAGTCTGCTGAAGACGCGTTAAAGTCTGTTTTTCACAGCTTTGCTGCCTCCTACTCCAGCGGTGAAAGAGTTAGGATGGCTGACTGAACTGAAGGCAGGCGCAGGGGACAGCACACAAATGTCCCGCTCCAGTGGGCCAGGTGCTGGCTCTACAACCCCCTGAAGAAGAAGAAACCTGCTGTTGACTGCTATCGACACATTTATTGCGAGTCGATGGCAGGTGCAGTCGACTGCTGCCGACGCCCATGCTCTCGTGAAGAGATCAGTAGCAGTATTAATTGAGCAGCAGAATCTTGATTTCAAAAGTTGTTATCATTTAGAGAGGTGATTGAGATGATGTCAATAACTTAATTGAACTCTGGTTTTGAACCCATTAGCAAAGTTATTGTGACAAATTCCTGCTAAAATCAAGTTTTATAAATGAAACTGTCATTAGAGTGGTTAATTTACATAATTTTATCAGTTGACTAAACAAGAAATTTTAACTGTGCCTACGAAAATATACGATCTCAATAACTATGTTAAAAAACAGCAAGGCTTCAGTCACCACTGGTAAACATTTTGGTAAACTTTTATCAAAACATTCACACACTTTCTATTCTTTTACTAAACATAAAGATTTGAAACACTAATGGAGTAGATGAAAACAGAGCAACGACCGACAAAGGTCCACAATCTACTATGACGACACGACAGATAGTCGTTCTGTTTATTTCATCGTGGCTTTCATATTTAAATGGAGGTGTTTCCATTAGGACGATACGATTAATTATCGTTGGCCACTTTTTTGAGGGTCGTCAAACGATTAATTAATCGTGTCTTCATAGCGCAATTGCGCGCTTATACGCACTGGACGAACAAGAAAGAGAAACGGTACTGACATTAATCGCATATGTACGGTCGCCTGCGCCTAAAAGTATACAAGCAGTAAAGCGAGATTCACTCGTTCATATGACCGCGTTACTTTTAGACGCAAGCGACCGTACATTGTACAAAGGCCCCGCTCAAGATGCACAAAGGCCTCGCACAAGTGAGCCAAGTGCAGGCTCTACTACCCCCTGATAAAGAAGAAGACATTAAACGAAATAAATAAATAAATTAAGATAAGATATAATAAACACGTTCTAATCACCCTAATGTAAGGGGCTGGGCCTGGTATTCCTTAATACAGATTATTACATAATCTAGCTAGGATACCAGCTCGTCTCTCATCCTAAATGTAATGTCTCTTCATAATGTCTCATATTCATGTACGTATACCCTTAAAATATTTACTTAGTTGATTCCTTTGTTACTAATCTGTTGTATTAACTTTCGCTGTAAGTGCATTTCCTGTTTTGAAATAAATATATTTGATTTGATTTGATTTGAAATGAATGAATGAACGAACTTACCATCAGGGTCGTCAGTGGAAACCCCCGGCAGCGTTGGCTTGCCAGCATCCGCCCAGTACGCCCACGTGATCCGGAACAGGCCGCAGGTGTCGCCCTCACACGTCTGCGCCTGCTTGCAGCCCGAGATAGCTTGGCAGATGCACCCGAGGCACACTTCGGTGACAGGTTGGGCGTTCTGCACGACGGGGAGATGGCCTGGAAGGAGGTTGGGGTTAGTAACCGATTGAAAACGGGCCGAAACAGTGATCGAACTTTCGGCTGCCGTGTAGTTTCGTTCGAACAGAATTTGGAGGCTACCAACACTTAAAGCAGGACATAAACAGAAAGAAAGAAAAATACAATAAAGAAATTATGAATTTCGAATTCCTAAGCTGTTTTGTACTAAAACTTATACAAAAAAGCAGAATGTAAATGTAAATAGTCCTCCAGAAACTTTTAACTTCTGTAAATGTACAAGGGCAGCTTTAAATCTTTTGGCTAGCCCGGGAATTAGGCAAAATCTACTACAAAATCCCTAGTTAATATTTTAATTTAGTTATATTTTATATTAATGTCTTGTTTTAAGGTATCGACATGGGATTTTTACGTCCTGAAATAAAGATTTATTATTATTATTATCAAGTCGTCGGGATCCCACTGGGTGCGATTGGCACAGGACTGGGGAGATTGGCGCTATAGAGAAGAGGCCTATGCCCACTGGTGGGTCGATGTGGGCTGAGGATGATGATGATGATGATTATTGTTATTAGCGCCTCCATCAACCCGCACTGAGCCAACGTGGTGAATTACGGCTCAATATTACTCGCACCCAAGTAAAGGATTGGATTAGGTACACGTCAGTGTATTAGTTGGGTAGAGTGGAAGCAAGGCAAGTTGTCATCAAATCTTATTAATTCTGCCGAGCTGTTACTAAATTCCAATGTTAATATTCCATTTTACGATCAAGGACGAAAATATTTAATTTTCGAGTCATGTTTGTTTAATATTCTTGACATCGTCGATGAGGCTTGAAGCATCTTATGCAAATGTATGATACGGTCATATTATTGCAATAAATACGCAGTAGAGGTCAAGGTACTCTGCCTCTGGTATCATCTCGGACCTTGTTAGGTGTTTTTATATTTGCGGAAAGAAGAACTAAGTATCTGTTTTTGATAAAGTCACGAAGGAGTTTCTCGAGTGAGGCATCAGCTATACATAGCCACTGTAAAACTTTAGTCATTATTAAATCAATTAACTATAAATGTAATGTGAATTAATATAATGAATCAAGCTTGAAAGCTTCTGCCAATCTTCTGAAATGATCAGCAACGCAACGCGATATTTTAGTCTCTTGTCTTTCAGTAGGTATATCAAAGATCGTTTGCACTCTTTTACACCATAATATAATAGGATACATAAGATTTTCAACTACATCCCCGTGTGAGTTGATGAGTCACCAGAGACACCTAGGTAACTCACAGTAGCAAGACCTCATTACAAGACAATTGTTTGGGAAATAACTATACAAAATACAATTTACTTAATTGACTGCCGGATGTACATGAAGTTGTTAAGTTTACGAGAATTTAATACTACTAGTACCTTGTGTAGAAACTTGTGTTTTTCCTTTGAGATAAAATCATCGCGATGGCTTCGTAATCTATTGTAATATGTTTGCGATTTTAGTTTGAGCGTTTATGGAAATACCGTAAAGGTTCTGTGATAACGATAACAATAGTCCATTTTATGTATTTAATATTGATTGTATTATTTATTTTCATAGGCTGTGAAATGGCAAAAAAACAAATTAAATTAAATACTAATTATAAATTTATTATTATAATCGTAGCGTAGGTGCCGGTATACCGGATCTACACTACAATTATTAATATTGTTTAGAAATGCTAAACAATGTTCTAGTTTTGAGCACGGTCGCACAGGCATAGTGAGAAAAGTTTTAGTTCTTCCAAGATATTCGCTAAGTGTTTCTAAAAATATTGATTAGACCGTATTATCTCGTTGCCATTACAAAATACCGCAGGAGACACCATCCCTTGTAAAAGCGCTAGGGTGCCACAGATAGACATAAAGGTAGACGCTTGAAGCTTCTAACACCCCATTTTTTTCTGGGGCTAAATGCAAATCATTGTATTCGGCTCTCTCCCGCATAAACCCATTTTGGCGGCGATGTGCTGTGTCATGCTAAATGGAGTATTGAATAACTGCCTACAACTGTGCCTCTGCTACCCTGTGTGGGTATGGGCAAAGGCGTGACTCTATGCTATGCTAAAACCTTTTTGAGACCAGGAAAACAAGTAGTTTTACGAGTATAAATACCTTTATTCCATAATTCCATGTACGGCCTGATGACTACAGATCGATGATGAGTTATCACCATTGTGCACTGATTTATTGCTCGATGCGTCCCGGATACTGATTTATTCGATATTCATGACTAACAGGGAAATAATGAGGTACTTTACCTACGTATTGTTTCCATTTTTGCATGATGGCTTGCAATAAAATTTGCATGTTACTTGCACCGAGATTAACATTAAATATTGTACTTAGAGCTAAGATTATTGATTTTTAAGCTGAGCTAAGTGTGTGTTAAGCTCGCCTTTGTGCTTATTCTCAATTTTCCACTGTAAAATGTACTGAATATCTTGAGTGCTTTTTACGTAGATACTCACTGAGACATCTAAAATAGAGACTTTATCATGTAAAGATTAAAGTAAAGTATAAAGAATTTAAGCTTTAAATTAGCAAGTTAGTATTTAAATAACCTATTTGCGATATGCTATCTTAGGTCATCTGCCGGCTGGTTTTGTGTATCTGTGCTAACTGTTAGTAAGGTATGGACAGTATTCGAACCTAATCGACTTCGATTATGAAACCAAAACATTTACACTGCAACCCTCGGTGCACCCTTCAACCTTCACTTGAAAACTCATCCCAATGAAATTGTAAAGTGGTGATTAACTTTTTCGCCTTCTCTCCAAGGGCAAAGTCGTTCAGTACGATGTCCCTAATCAAATCACCCATGACTACTCGTAACTAAATAATTGTGTCTTCTACATCCTGTATACTAAAGTGGACACTAAAAACCTTATGTACCCAGAGTACATACCAACATCAGCGAAGCAGACTCCAACCAACATCAATATGGCACTGAACTTGATCACGGCTGACGTCATATTAGCGGAAAAGACGCTACTGCTCATAAAACTTAAAAATAAATTATTTATAATTTAAACTAACGTACGCAGCGTATATTAACGCGTACGTTTCCAACTCGACTGGCATTGGTCGTGGCCTCAGGGCCGCTTATATGGACCTCTTAGAGGATGGACTGATTCATAAGACAAAGTTAGTAAGTATGCATTCTGTGATATTATCGAATTGTGTTTTTGTTTTCGACTGTGTTTGTTCGTGGAGAGTTTCCGCGACGGTAAAAGATAAAAAAGAGATGCTTTTGAAATGACCTAGCTGGTGAGATTCCGGAAAGGTCAGGGACGTCTGGTCTTGCAAGTGCATTACTATACACGTATTTAGACCTGGTGCACAACGCCAACTCAAGGTTTGATTGAATCTCAAAGTTTGTATTGTATCATAGTATTATTAACTACGGTGCGGGAAATGACAGCATAAGTTGCAATTTATTTGAGTAACAGCTGTACAAGGTTCTAATACATATGTACATGCATACCTACTTATCTTTGTGGCCCTAAACGTTACTCGTTTATACTAAACGCTGCACCTATTACATACAACTATTTTCTTATAGTATTAGTAGATATAATATTATAGTATCTGTGCTTATACTAATATATTATAAACCAAGAGGTACCTAACTAAAATTATGTGTTTACAAAACGCCCATTCGCTTGAGGACGAAGAGTCCTGACAGTGGGTACCACGACGTCAATTAATGTCTATTGCCTGGGGATGAGAACTTGATTTCCCCTAATTTTAATGTCATTTTTAGGGTACCGTACCCGAAGGGTGCCAAACGGGACCCTATTACTGAGACTTCGCTGTCCGTCTGTCCGTCCGTCCGTCCGTCCGTCCGTCCGTCCTGTCTGTCACCGGGTCCGTCTGCACGAACCGTAATAGCTAGAAAGCTGAAATTTTCACAGAATGTGTATATCTGTTGCCGCACCAACCACAAATACTGAAATACGAGAGATATTGCAAATTAAAGGGGGCCCCGATACAAGAGACGTGTTTAGATACACTTACGCATTTCAAAATGGAGATCTTGACTGAAACTGTTTATTTATTGTCATAGCAACCATGTCATAGACACGTATACTACACATTTAAATATGATAGCATATTTCGCGTCAACCCACATGGTTGTGGTTAGCCGGTGCGGTATGATGTAGACTCTCAATCCGGAGGTCGTCGGTTCAAATCTCGTGAAGGCATAAACTTTTTAAATTTTCTTTTTGTTTATTTTTTTATTGTTTTGAGTGCTTTTGATTTGTTGTACGATGGTACGGTACCCTTCGTGTGCGATACTGACCATGCCGATTTTTTTTCCTTTTCGGCCAGGAGAATGACTAGGTATCTCTTGACTGAAGGGGGGCAACCGGTACGTGTGAAAAGGCACTCACATTCATACGATTGCCCGGAATATTAACGTAAATAACGTAAGTACCTTTAAGCAAGAAGAGGGAGGCATATCATTTTATTTCCTAACGGCAGTTTTATTTTATTCGTAAACTGTTTTTCGAAATAAATGTAGCTGTAAAATTTAAATACGGTAGTAAAAAGATCCTACGTATAAACAATTACTTTTTGACTCAATTAGATAAAATGATATTTAAATTGTTTTTCCTAGATAGGTATTTATTGTAAATCCGGTAGCGGTGTGGTTAATATCTTTATCGATTTAGCGATCGTTTCTGTAATTACTAAGTTATTCTAAGTTACATCTGTGTTTTAATACGCAATACCTAATAGGAACTATTTACTTGTGTACTTCACGGACAGTAAGAAATTCTATCCACCACACACAGGACATACAAGCTGGACCGGACTAGCTGTATACAAAAAATATATACATAGAATAGTGAACAAAGGCGGGCTTATAAAATATTTAAATGTCTTGATTCCTCGTATTACGTCCCGAAGTTCAATTCCCTCAACCAGCATATTAAATACTGTCGTCCACAGTGGTATACACATAGGTAAGACTTTAGTCTATAGGTACATAGGTAGATATTAGCCTAGATCGGTGCTTATTCCTTGATCATAGGGTCCACTGTCGTGCATTGGTGAACTCTACCCGTGTCTCCACATGCCGGTTCCTAACTGGTTTTCTTTTTCCAGGATCCTACCTACCAGGGTATCTAATGTCATTCGCCTCGCAATTAAGTATAAGTCGTCGGATAACCGCTATCCAAGATTGTATCTGTAAAGTTCGCGTACGATTATAGAGGTACATCGATAGAGTCTCGGGTATGATAGTTTGAAGTGAGTTTTTTTTTCGGGTAATCAGCTCCGATACCAAAAAATGCACGGGTAGATGTGTGTGTAAATCATAGAGTAAATTATATATAGGGTTTAAATATCTGTGTATTGTATGTTTATGTATGTGAGCCACATATGCCAACTTGACGACATAATAACGTTAAAATAAACTAAACGGAATAGCAAGATCACAAAAGAAACCCGGAAGCTCCTACTTCTAGTAACCATTGCCAGTAGTTACCTACGAGAAAATCCATTTGATAAAGTTAGTTAGTTGAAGATAGTTAGTTAGGTACCTATTTGTAAAAATATGTTTTCATTATCCTAATCGAGAAGTTAACCAAGCTCCCTCCTCGCGATATTGAAAATGTCATCGACCCATTTGGCTGCTTGCTGTGTTGATATATACCACAGACTTCGATGGTTGATACCTATTTTATTTATGCAAAGTTATTGTATGCTAAACGGAGCGTGGGTAGTAAAGGGGAAAAGGCTAGCTAGCTAGATAGTTATAACATATTTATTTAAATAGGTTCAATAACATAGCGCTTCCAGATGACTGGCATTGTTAAGCAATTATCATAATCACTATCTATGTTCTTAATCTTGTTTCTTCTTGGTTTCTTCTTTCATGTGTCTGTCGGTCGGTTGGTTGTTGTAGGTAGGGAGGGAGGGCATGACTAGGCAATACCTAAGCATGTATAAAATATAGAGATTATGTCCTATGAATGGGGCGATTCCAGGAGCATGATTCTCGCGCATTCGATATACGATATCTACACCTATATCGAGATCGAGTGATTTCGTATGAGAATCTGTCAATATTGGTCTTGATATCCGTAACTCTTATACCCCGTTAACATTACACCATGCTCACTGCTACTCCCGCTGCCGCCAATATTGCGCAAAATGGCGACGCGGCATTATCGACGGGAATTTGTGTTTTACATTATACCTGCGTACAGTGTGACATAAAAGAGTAAAAATTAAATGATGGCAACATTTACAGACTACTGCGTGTTTACTATAATGCCATATTTGTTTTGTCAATCAAAGCACGCAATAGTGCTTTAATGTCATTTATGTTGCCATTATTTATTTTTTACTCTTTTTTGTCGCACTGTACTTCTTCTTTCGCGTTCAACCTTTAGCAATGGCGGACCCGGACGTTGCATGCGTTGCTACGCTCTGCCTTCTGAGTATTTATAACCTAACAAGAGTTGTAAAATATAATAAAATACAACAGAAACGTCGTAGACAACGCAGGAGATGGTGGATGACAAGGTGGTGGACAAGCACGCGCACAACTTCCACGATCACGTTCTCGGCGGCAAAGGCAACTGGTGGGTTACTATCAACTCTTATAGCAGGACCTAAACCGGGCAGTTCTGCTTTTTTAATACCTACACATTCATAATATTTTGGTATTGAAAAAGCAAAACTGCCCGGTTTAGGTCCTGTTATAAGAGTTGATAGTAACCCACCTGACCTGACCGACAGGGTATTATAGTGTACACACACATTCCTTGCCGCTGCCCGGCCCTTTGACTCCCGCACCGAAAACCGCCAATCTTGTATGAAAAAAGCAGAACTGCCCGGTTTAGGGCCTGCTATATGAGTTGGCCGTTGTGATGCCGATGCCGCGCCCCGGGTCTAACGTTACCTATTTTATTTTACTTGGCTGTTTGAGACTCCTCCCAAGCCTATCTCGATAACAAACAAGAAAGCACCAATCTATGGTTTTGTTTGACGTTTGACGTGAATGACGCGTGACTTTGACACATAGCCTATACAAGCATAACCCTCAGAACAATAAATAACCTATTCCAGCAAATGAGGCTGCTGGAAAAATTTTGTTTAGAAAAGTTACATTGTTGGACAACGTTCAGAAAGTAAAATCATTCCTGTTGTAAAAATAATACATGAAGTTTAGTTTGTCTATGGGTAGTGAGTGAGTCCTCACCTCAGCCTCAGAACAATAACTAAAGAGTGAGTCTGTCTGTACTGTAGGGGTACGGAGTGAGTGATTGATTTGTTCTGTTGATTGATGGAATGGAAGGAAGGAAAAGGAATGGAATTTGTTCTTGATATTTTTCAGATCATTTATCATTTTGTGATTTTTGTGAATTTGTAAAGTGCTGTGATTTTCAAGAACAACTATTTAACGTTAAATATAAGAATTATTGAAAGGGCGACCATACAGGTAATACAATATTAACATTCCCACATCCTCTGCGATATAATATAGTATCAAAGGTACCTAGTTGGACTTTGCTGTGCAGATCGCCAAAATTCTGAGAATTAGGTCAAGTTTAAGCCTATCTTCGTACTCCAGTTTCTGAAGCGTTTCATGCTCCGTCATGGTAAAATAATTCAAGTGTTGAATGCAGGATGCAGGTTTTCAAAAGCAATGATGTATATAGGTATAGGTTATGTTTTTGAAGACTCCCCTTTTATTCCCACTTGGTAGCTTGTGCTATTTTTAACAATACAATAGATATAAAATGGAATGCGTAATGAAGAGTAGAGAGAGTATGTAATGAAGTTGACATATCACTTCATTAGTATGGAATCCATACAAGTCTTAATTCTTCTGCAACCTTGGGAGCAGTTAGTTGCATGTCTCTAATCTGATAAGATTTATTTGTAGAATTATTTTCATAAGTCTGACTGTGTACACATGTTTCTCTGATTCTTAGTAGATATTGTCCTTTTGCTTTTGGCTCTGCATAAATAAATATCCAGATAGTTTGAGTTTAATGAAATGAAATGTAAGTGACAGGTTCATATATTTTTACATAGGTACATAAAAGGAGGAAGATAGGACAGACAGGTATATAAATTGTTATAATAAATTGTTATGTTGTTGTTATTAATTTATGTGTGTGTACCATGTCGTTGAATAAATCATTTATCTATCTAAGATAAAAACATCATATTATATCTTTATATTATCATATCTCTATAACAATGGGTAACGGGATGAGGTATCAGAAAAATTATGTTATCTTAACCTTACCTCCTCAGTCACAATGAAGCTAAGCACAGTGCTGCTTCCGGCAGCCGTGTTGCTCTGTGGAGTGGTGCTGGTGTACGGGTATGAAGACTCCACCCTCGAGGACGATGACTTTGCAGAGTTCGAGCAGTTTGAGGCAGAGGATGATGCTGCAGATGTCGCTGGTACGTTGGTTGAATGTTTAAAAAGATTAAAATACGGGTAAAAAAAATTCAATGTTTTTAGCAACATTACATCTTTAACAATACATATTTTGTTTTAACAATGCATCCTTCTACTATGTCCCTGCTATCTCTAAATCAAACTTGGTTTAGCCTGACAGTTACTTTCATATTTATAATGTTCTTTTGAGTTGTTTTAAGACCCCTATTGTCACAGGCACCACTTGGCTTTGGAGACTCGGGACTTCAGGGTACTTGTGTTATGTTAGAGCTCTGGTAATTGGGTAATTATATCAGAGTTTTAATTGGTTGGTACATGCAGCCCAGGACTGAATGAAATGGAGATACCTGCTCATGGTGCATACCAACACTAACCTCATTCACAATCCTCAGACGTGATGGGACAACTA
Organism: Argyresthia albistria; assembly: GCA_963457715.1. Taxonomy (NCBI): domain Eukaryota; kingdom Metazoa; phylum Arthropoda; class Insecta; order Lepidoptera; family Argyresthiidae; genus Argyresthia; species Argyresthia albistria. Next base: position 3,013,112 of record OY735268.1, on the reverse strand, counting down.
GACAGAGAAAAAATTGGCTCATGATTGATTTCTTTTTAATTTATTTTTATTTCAGATTTTGGGAATGATGAAGTGCATCCAAAACCCAAACCTCCTCCCCGAGCAGAGGACCAGTTCCAGAACATACTGGAAGTGGAAGATGACATCATTGTGGAGGTAATATTCATTTACAATAAATTATATTAAATAATTTTACAACTTAACCTATTCAAAATCTCTAGACTAAATAAAATATGTCTCTGAGGTCACCACCATCCTGTCTGCTGTATATTCATTTAATTTAGGGCATGTGACAACCTCTGGTGGTGCAGTTTGATGCTCTGCCTTCCAAGCAATTCATATCTTGGCTGGAGCATAATGAAAGAGTTTTCGATTTAACTTGTAACTGGACAAGTTTGAATGAATAGACCATACTTAAACATTAGTTTGTTTATTCATTTAATTATGTAAACTGGCCAGCCTTAGTCAACTCACTAAGCAACTTGGTTTCAAGATAAAGTAGGTTTCAATATAAATTAGACCTTGTCATTGACCCTGGTTAAATCAAATATGCATCAGTTTACGACAATATATGTATTTCTAAAGAATTTGTTTACTTAAAATTGTTTAATTCTACTCAGAAGTATCTTTATACTCCTGAGTTACAAATCATAATGTGCCACTCTGCCTCTGCCATTTATATACGACAGATGTTTTTGTATAATAATGTTTTGTTTTTGCAGGATGACGACAATGAGTTTGAACACTTCCAAGACCCGGAGGAGTTTGAAGGGTTCCAGGACAGTGCCCCGCGCTCTTCAGAACAACCAAAGATTACTATTTCTAAGGTCAGTGTATTGATAAAGCCCTAAGATTTCACTAAAATCAGCAAATAGCAAATCGGCAATTATTAAATCGCAAATATTTTCTTGGCGCCATAGCAAGTGGTAATTTATTCTTGTTAGGGTTCCGATACTTAAAAGGAAAAAAAGGAACCCTTATAGGATCACTTTGTTGTCCGTCTCTCTGTCCGTCTGTCACGACCCCTTTTCTCAGGAACGCGTGGAGGTATCATGTTGAAATTAATATCGATTACTCAGGTCTATGGTCCCTTGGAGCTGTGAAAAAATTTTACTTCTAGGTCCACGCAATCAAAAGATACCGCGATATTATGTCATAATTTTGCTGAATTTGCTGATTTTGTATGAACTCGCGTGGAACTTGCAAGGGAATCAAAACCTATAGGGTAGGTACTTCCGGTTGGCCTAGGGTCATGAAATTTGGAATGAAGGTAGGTCTTGTAGCACAAGTAAAGAGAAAAATCCGAAAACTGCAAATTTCTGTCTTTCTAAAACAATATTCAATTTGGTTTACATGGATGACATCACATCGGAATGATCGGAAAGGGGGCGAGTCCTACTCGCACTTGGCTGGTTATTTTTAATAAGAATGCCCTGCTTGGTTTCTTGACACCTAATCAAGTATGCAACTCTCTTGTACCCATACCCCTATAGGTACATGGCCTTAGTGAACATTTAATAATAATGATTTGCCAATTGCTAGAAAATCCTTCGCAACATGTAAATAAGCGGCTATTTATTGCGTCATGTGTAAGCAGTATGATACCTCCGCAGGTCCCCATAACAGTGCGTCCGCGCTGGGACGCGTACTGGCTAGAAGGGATCCTCTGCTGCCTACTAGCAGCGTACGCAATGGCCTACGCGCTAGGCCGCGCGAAGAACACGAACATAGCTGCAAACTTCCTGAAGTTGCACAAACCGCTGCTGGATGACAACTTCACGCTGGTTGGTGAGTGGTGGCAACACTTTTTAAGTGAGGAGGATTGGGGCGAAGAAAATTGCTGCTTCATCGTTGGTCCTTGATCACCACAAATCTTCTGCGTTGCAGGGTACTTGAGACAGGTTTTCAAACATAAATACCTGGATGTTTGATTTAAATCAAGCATCATTGGAAACCTTTAACAACCTGCCTAATAAATAAGGTTAGGTTTGACAGTACTCTTGAAGTGCAATCAAAGGAGTACCAACTGAAATACGAATAAATAGTAAACGTTTCGTTTAATTACTTGCCCGACGGACAAATTGCCATTTGATTGAATTCCGGCCCTGCTATTGCATTGAGTGCATTTATCCAAATTGAGTATTAAACAACTGGTTAAAAGTGGGTACATTACGCCCCTTCCGCCCTATATGGAAAAAGGCGTGTCGCTATCGTATGAAATATCCAAATAGCGGCGAAATATCCACCAATAACATGCCCTTTAAGCAGAGACTATATATCCAATTGACTGCGCCTGCGGGGGAATGCGGCTCGCCAAGCATTAGTTGTATGCAATGTATGCAACCTAAGTACGATCGATGACGGGCCGGCATTGCTTTAGTGACAGTTTTTATCTAAACTGGTAAGTTGTGTTTCAAAGGAAAATGTATCTAAGAAGAGATCTCTTATTAGAGATAAGCTCGCCTTTGTACATGTTTTTTCTAATATTAAGTGTCTGTATTATGTTTTCTGTGCAATAAAGTATAAAGTAAAAGTAAAGTATCTATGCGCTCTCCACTGGATAAGTGCTCCCTGACTTTAAGCCAGTCATTACTCCATTATGCGTGACAGGGGGCTAGCCCATCGCCGTAGCTATGAAGTAATCTTACAAATTACTATCATTTCCGTAAAACGTCCATCCACCAAATAACCTGTGCCCCCAGGCGAGACCGGGTCGGACGTGGTGGCCGCGCCCGGCTCGGACGAGGCCGCGCGCGGCTGGCGGCGAGAGGCCGAGCACTGCTTCACCATGTGGTGCAGCGGTCGCACCTGCTGCGAGGGCATGCTGCTCACGCTCAAGCTCATCAAGGTACAGACAGGGGACGCTAGAGCGGGGACAGGGGACACTAGAGAGAGGACAGGGGACACTAGAGAGAGGACAGGGGCACTAGAGAGAGGACAGGGGACACTAGAGAGAGGACAGGGGACACTAGAGGGAGGACAGGGGACACTAGAGGGAGGACAGGGGACACTAGATATATGACAGGGGACACTAGAGGGTGGACAGGGGACACTAGAGGGAGGACAGGGGACACTAGAGCAAGGACAGGGGACACGAGAGAGAGGACAGGGGGCAGAAGACCCTAGAGAGATACCACTAGGAGCCACTGGCTCGATATACCAATGGAGAGAACAGAGCACTCAATGGAATCCACCGTTGGTGGGCGATCACCCAGAACATCTCGATAACTATCGCTCTCTCTATTCATTTCGCGTGAAAAATAGACGAGGCGTCTCGCTGTCGAAAGAGTGCGCGACGTGTGGCCATCCACACGATCTTTGTCGCGATAAAATCCTTTAATTTGCTGAAATTTACAGTGCTCGTGTGACTGAGATGCCGCCATACGATAGAAGGAAAGAGGAATAGCGTATCTATCTTCTATCGTATGGCGGCATCTCAGTTCTGCGGGATTGAACGTAGGTGTAAAGGCACCTAGCTACTCAACCGTCAAGCGGCCCCAAAAGAACCAAATCTATTGTTCTATTTTTTTTCATAGGTTTTAAACTTTATCTCGATGTGGGTAGGTTGAAAATCGCGGGCCGTGGGCTTTGGACGGACCTTTGAGTGACTATTATATTATTCCAAAACTCCAGAACCTTCCACTGTCCTCTCTACGCCGCACTTTGCGCTCCCATATATCCACACATCGCACCCTTAGAACGAAAGGGGTTTAATTAAAAAAATCGTGAAATTTAGTTACAATAATAGAGAGGCATATAAAGGTTTGCTCTATCCGATGAATAATAATGGATAGGCAACTAATTTAATTTTATGACCATTGTATTTATAATAACATTTGCACATCTGCATGGCAGAATATAGCGTAAAATATTTAAGTGACACTGTTATAAAACCTGATGTACACCTATATTCAAGCAAATAAACGCTACTTTACTTTACTTTACTTTACTTTAAAAATAAATAATCGGTCAAGTGCGAGTCGGAATCGCACAAGAAGAGTACCGTACCATCGTACAACACAACGCACTCAAACAAATAAAACAAAAAGAAAATTAAAAACACGTCTCTTGTATAAGGACCCCCTTTAATTTGTAATATCTCTCGCATTTCAGTATTTGTTGTTGTTGCGGCAACAGATCTGTGAAAATTTCAACTTTCTAGCTATTACGTTTCGTGCTCTACGACCCGCTGACGGACGGACGGACGGACAGACGGACAGCGGAGCCTTAGTAATAGGATCCCGTTTGGCACCCTTCGGGTACGGTACCCTATAAAAGGCAGTTATTGTAAAAAAAGAGCAAAGCGAGTCTTCCGTCCCTATTACACTGTAAGAATACTAAGAATACTCCCCCCTCCGCTCCGCGCGAAATCTTTTTTCGCGATTTCCCACAAACTTGATTGTTGGATGTCCTCAGCGTCAGGACCTGGTGCACTTGTTGGTGGGCGTGGCGCGGCCCTCGCCGGACACGCTGCAACTGCGCGCCGAGCTCGGCAAGGACGACAGCGACCCCTTCGTGCTGTGTGTTGCGCAGCGCAAGGTGGCCACCAAGCTCGCCAAGGAGATGACCGACCTGGTGAGTTGTGCACTAACCGGGAAATGGCATGTAACATATTAAACTAGTGGCTCTGTGTGCTGCATACCTCTCGAGAAAAACCACCTGCTCGCATCTCCGACATCCCCGAACCCTAGTTTGTCGGATAAACAAGTGGATGTATCATAAAAATCAAAGACCGACCGAATTTTATTTCAATACCACATACAAGGTCTATGAAATCAGCCAGACCAGTAACTTTGGAACCCTGTAACTCCGCCATTTTATATACAATCCAAAAACTGATTCGAACCTGCTCACAAAATTTCACGACATTCGGTTTAGAAATGGGACCTAAAGAGGAGAACATCTGGACGTACGAACATTGGGATAGACATGCGAACCTCTCTAGAAATGGGACCTAAAGAGGAGAACATCTGGACGTACGAACATTGGGATAGACATGCGAACCTCTCTAGAAATGGGACCTAAAGAGGAGAACATCTGGACGTACGAACATTGGGATAGACATGCGAACCTCTCTAGAAATGGGACCTAAAGAGGAGAACATCTGGACGTACGAACATTGGGATAGACATGCGAACCTCTCTAGAAATGGGACCTAAAGAGGAGAACATCTGGACGTACGAACATTGGGATAGACATGTGAACCTCTCTAGTGAAGTCACGTACACAAACCCTGTAAGCTCGATGCGGATAGATCTTAATTAACCCTTTCTCCTGGCAGAGTGCGTTCTGCCCCGAGCGGCGACCGGGCGACAAACACGGGCTGCCGGCCGCGCTCGCCGTCATGTCGGAAGTGGCCGAGGCCACGGCGGCCATCTTGGATGCGCGCGTCACGGCTGCGCTGACGCAGTACCACCAGTACATACAGTACATACACATCTCGGACAAATATGCTGGGGTTAAGCAGATGGAGTGAGTTGACATTATCACTTGTTATCGTCATTTTGATTCGTGCCCGAAAGGAGTGTGGGTCGACCAGCTTAGACCTAGCATTGGACGGAAGCAAGCTGTGGAGATGAACTCAGCCTGCATCGACCATCTTCTCCGTATCTTAATCCTCACGATCGAGCATAAAACAGTCTCCTTCAAGGCAGACTGGCTTAAAATAATTATAATTGGAATCTTCTTAATTTGGTCGGGATATTTTATCATTATATCGTTGAGGTGCCTGCGCGGATATCAAATGGTGGTGCCTGAAAATCAGTGCTGCAGCCCTGTTGCAGCTTTATGCTGAGTTGGATCCATTTCACTGGCGAGGCATGCGTACGTCATCTTCAATCTCTTCTGTTTCGAAAAATGCTTACGTGTTTAATTCTACAATTTAATGTCGATTTCCTGCCTTTGAAATTGCTCTGTTGGCTTTCACTGCGGTAGCTGAATCGCTATAATATAACCTACTATGCAAAGTAGTAGCACAGATACTATAATATTATACTAATACAGATAGACCACCTACAACAAAATATGACACCGGCGTAAACTGAGATGCTACGGAAGCTTCTTTAGTTCCAGGCCATCATCGCTTGGTGCAGCACCATCGAAAAATTGCAAATACCACGAGATGGCGCTAAGATCTATAGAATTTATTCTAAGATTAGCGCCACCTAGAACTATGTTAACTGAAACCATGGTGTTTAGAGTACAAATCTTACTCCTCACGCCATCTCTTTTTTACGAAGGGTTACTAATTCTAATTTGTATGGGATGAGCACCCTGTGGTAGTAGTAGATTTTAGGTCGAAAAGCGACAAGAGGACCCCTACCTATACCCTCTACCTAGAGACTAAAGCGGGCTACACACGGCATGATATCGGTGGCGACCTAGGGTGTAAAAAGGTAATAAACTGGAGCCGCCTGCTGTTTATGATTACACCACTCCAAGCGCACACAGGTGGAGACTCCACTTTATCACCTTTTTACACCCTAGATCGCCACCGATATCATGTAGTGTGTAGCCCGCTTAACCCAATCCCTTGACCCGCAGAGAGACAGCCCAAACGAAGCCGCCAGAGACGGAGAAGGTGATGATAGTGAGCCTGGCGCTCGGGGAGGACGGCGGCGGCGAGGAGGTGAGGCCGCTGCTGATGCTGGTGTTCTATCTGCTGGACAAAGTCAAGAGGCTGCGGCTGAGCAAGGAGGTGGGTGGCGAAGGACCCAGGAGTTACGGCACAGATACTAAGCCGGGTACTCATCATTGAGCTGTAACCGTAACCAAACAGCGCCCTTTGTTTCGCGGCAAAAACCGACAATCGTCGGCTCGCTGCGAGTCGCTCGTGCAGCGTTCGTTGCAGGCTCGCGAACCACGTACTCACTATGTTATTGGTAACAGGAACTGTTACAGTTACGTGCAACGTTACGGGTTCAGCAATGAGTACGTTGTCAAGGTCGGCTCGCTGCAAGCTGCTCGCGTGCCGCTCGCGAACCACCACTATGTTTTTTCGGTTACAGTACATGCAACGGTTACGGTTACAGCTCGATGATGAGTACCCGGCTTAATATTCTACTAATACAGATGATAGACCACCTATAACAAAATATGACACCGGCGTAAACTGAGATGCTACGGAAGCTTCTTTAGTTCGAGGCCATTATCGCTTGGTGCAGCACCATCGAAAAATTGCAGATACAACAGATGGCGCTAAGATATATAGGATTTATTCTAAGATTAGCGCCACCTAGAAGTATGTTAACTGAAACCGTGGCGTTTAAAGTACAAATCTTTCTCCTCACGCCATCTCTTTTTTACGAAGGGTTACTAATTCTAATTTGTATGGGATGAGCACCCTGTGGTTACGGGAATACTAAAGTTGAGACAAAGAAGACTGATTTGATTTATAAATTCTAGGTGTCTGTGTGGGTCTGTCCGTGGTACTCTGACGGTCAAACGAGTTTTTTAATCACGAGGTTTTCTATAATAAGTAGTAAGTAGGCTTGCCTGTGATGGTTTATTGCCAAGTTTTATCAAAACATAGATTTATCTGTATATGTTTTGTATATTTGTTGTTAGGGAGACCATTCTGAGCAACTTTTACTATGAAACCGATATGATCAGAGCAACTCGATTTTTCATTTGGTCCGAGCGGTCAGCTGATTTGTATAGAGAAGTGAAAATTAAAGTTGCTCTGATCAAATCGGTTTCATAGTGATGGTTGCTCAGAATGGTGTCCCTAACTACCCCCTAAAATATGACTACACCTTTCTGTTACACCCTGTATAAGTCACATTTTGTTGTCGACTTGCGCAAGAATAATACATCTATTTATTCATACTGTGTGTAGTGTATCCATTGAAGACGGTGATGCTGAAATTTTGGATAGCATGCTATCAACTATTATTTCTAATACAACTCGTGAGTTCATTCCAGTTTTGAATTTCTGGCTAAACATCATGGATGCAATTCTGCCATATAATGGAGAATGCGTGAAGTTACATAATGTTTATTTAATGCCGGCGACTCCTATTTTGCCCCCAGGCCCTCGCCAAATGCGAGAAGCGTCGTCAGAAGTGCGCAGAGGCGTGGCAGCGCGGCGCGCACGCAGCCCGACAGGAACAGGCGGCGGCGAGGCGGGAAGAGAAGCGGAAACAGGAGAAGGAGAAGATACTCGCGGTAAGTACCAGAAGCTTCTAGAAGTGCTCAAAAGTGAGGCAGGAGGAGACGGCGGTGACGCGCGAGGAGAAGCGGAATCAGGGGAAGGAGAAGATAAAGGCGGTAAGTACTAGACGCTTTTACATATAAGTGCTCAGAAGAGAGGCAGGAGCAGACGGCGGTGGCGAGGTGGGAGGAGAAGCGGAAACGGGAAAAGGAGAAAATACTCGCGGTAAGTACCAGAACAGAAGCTTCTAGAAGTGCTCAGAAGTAAGGGGCAGGAGCAGGCAACGGCGAGGTGGGAGGAAAGCGGAAACTCGGAGGGTATTTTAATGGTAATACTTTATCAATTAAGATTGTTATTCTTTTACAAATTATATAACTGCATAGTTACAGTACACTTTAAAGCACAGATAAGATATCGCTTTATTTACGGTATAAATAAGCAGTGGGTAGAAATTATTCTCACTTAATCTGAAATTTAACAATTTATTTCATTAGGTTCCTATTGATTAGATACGGGTTTTAGATTTTCTTAACTTGAATTAAATTAGTGAATTGTTATATGGTTTACAAAGCACAGTTTCGCCTCTCTCTAACTCTTGCATTTTCTCCAGATATTATGTAATTAAGATAACTTAATTATGTCATATTTTAGTTTAGGTAGATTACGCCCCAGTTATGTAATAGAAACTGTGATACAATGCAAATGCAAATGTATGTCAATGTCAAAGGTCTGAGTAAACACGCGTATGCTTGTATGACAGAATCGCGTGGGTTTAACGGACGGTCTGTTTACTGTTTCTATTTACATGTCTTGTCCCAGTAGGCAAACGAATCTTGTTTGCGCAATGAAATCTGTTTTACGAGTACTGACATAACATGATTTAAATAGGAGTAGTTTTAGGGGTTGTTAGTTAGGATCTTTCTGAATGATCGCTTCTGTTAGTATTTCGGATGTGTAAGGAAGGATACTCTTTTTAACCGACTTCCCAAAGGAGGAGGTGTACAATTCGTCCGGATGTTTTTTTTTATGTACCCGATTGCGCCTAGACAGATGGACCGATTTGGAAAATTATTTTTTTTTGTTTGAAAGGGTTTACTTTCCCATTGGTCCCATTGACACCAGGTCAGGATCTGATGATGGGACCCTGGACAATTCGAAGGAACTCTTCAAATATTATAGGCAGACCTATAGTGATTTTTGTGTTGTTAGTAATAACTCGTGCATTTACTCACGGTAAGCATAATATTGTGATGCGGAACGGCTGATGAAGACCACACATGGCCACCAGAACTGCTCAATACTAGGTACAAATACAATGCGTGGCTGACGGGCAACGCATAGCCTAAACCGGTGGACCTAGAGCCATGAAACTTTGTACAGAGGTTCCTTAGTAGTGTGGGATACCACTAAGATAGGATTTGACAATATTCATTCCCCAATGGGGGGGGGGGATAAGGGGTTACAGTTTGTATTAAACTCAATCTAATCAAATAGAGTTTGTGGAAGTCGGTTTTTCCTAAAGTTTACTTTTTATTTCAATTATTGTAAATAAATCTAAGGTCTGATTCGACCAAACACGAACTTACGCGAGTGTGACTACATACTACGGGAATAATTTTACCCCTAGAATTTACTCTTGGATATCTTCGTTAACGTTTTTCCAGCGTACTCGAGGAGAATGTATGCTCGGTATTGTTACTCCGGGGTTTGAAAAAGAATGATGAACGGATATAAAAACCGATAAAAAATGGTTCCGTAAGGTTTCCCAACGGGGCAATTTGCTTTTTTCGTCGTACGATGTTACTGTGCGTCCGATTCGGACCTGACTGGTTTGATTTTAACTTTTTCTTTTGTCTCCAGGAGGATGACCCGGAGAAGCAACGCCGCTGGGAGCTCAGGGAACAGAAGCGTCAGCTCAAGCGGAAGACGCCCAAGATGAAACAACTTAAAGTGAAGGCTCTCTAGACGCAACTTTGTGCCTTTTTATTCTCCGAAAAGTCACGGTAACGGAACGGGATAATGCTACACAAATACAGAGTGTAACAGAATGGTGTACCGACTGTCTAATTTTGCCAGTTGTGATGACAGTTCTCAAAGCTTGGCAGCTTGTAGGAGGCGCCGCCACAGGAACGCGAACTTATACTAGACAGTCTGTAGGCATATTTTTTAGGGACACCATTCTGAGCAACTTTCACTACGTCACATTTTGGGCCGAGCTGTCAGCTGATTTGTATGAAGAAGTAAAAAATATAGTTGCTCTGATCAAATCGGTTTAATAGTAAAAGTTGCTCAGGATGGTCTCCCTGAAATATTACTACACCATTCTGTTACAACTTGTATAGCGCTGTCCAGGTCCGTGGTCACAACATTACCATTCACATGACGAAAATAAACCGAAGCCACGAATGCAATAATAGCGTAATGGGATTTTCACCTTTGTCTATTCTATGTAAATGCGTAATTAACTAATTACGGAAGTGAAAGAAATCGAATAAATATAATGATTAAGTTATTGATCACTTGTTGTGTTTCATTTTGTCCTACCGATAGTCGTCGATAGCAATTAGTGAGAGTGCACATGGCAAGCAAGAGGTCTTGGAAAGGGCAACCGTTTACTGCTGTCTGCAACTGGAAATAAAGATAAGCGATAGAAAGCCGATCCATCATGAGCTTTTCCGGTTTAATATTTCCGTTTCCGATAGCCAATAATGTTGCCATTGAAGTCCAAAACCTGGTTTTTTAGTTTGGGTCGGTAAAGCAACAGCAATCAGTTTGGTAAGAATTTTTTTTTCGTATTTTTCAATTTTACCGACTAGTTAGGTACTCTTTATTTTTCTATGAATGGGTGAAAATGTTGTTCTAGAAATGAATTCCTCGTCCTTATAATTATATTAATTATACGGAAACGATACACCTACCAAACCCGAGATATTTGCTAAACTTTTTCAGATATCGACGTCAAAGTGCAGCTCGGTAGAGGGGATTTCCCCCCCACCCTCCCCTACCTGCAGGGTGGTGTCACGTACACTCGGGTACCTATACCTGGCTAAATCAGCTCAGTCAGATGACCACTAGGTATGCTTGTACCAAGCGGCTTCCCTTGTTTGTAAGGAGGGCTGCCACATAGTCGGTTTTCCAATTCGGAATTCCGTAACTGAATCATCTCGAACACAGTAAACTCATACAAATCTATGGACCTACCACATACATACGGAAGTTTTCCGTTCGGAATTTTTGCGGATTCTTATGGGATTGAATCCCGTTTCGGAATTCCGAATCGGTAAAATTCCGGCTGTATGTGGCCGGCCTATGTAATTGGGATTTGCAAGGTTGATGTCGTTACATACCGGACTACTTCTACAGTATCTGTGGTATGGAGGATGGACGCAAGCGGCGGTTTTATCCATATGTTCGACATTTCGCGCCTGCCTAGGCAACGCGCAAGCGCAAGCATGCGCAAGCCACTCACTCTGGAAGAGGCCATAGACATAATCCTCGCAAAAAAACCAAGAGAGGCAAGGCGATGCTTGAGAATCCCGATTGTGTGCACGCACAGAGCTGGACAAGTGACTTTTCAAAGGATCGAAAGAAAAGAAGCGAAAATTAACTCTAAATCGTGATATAATAAAGCCATAATGTATTTTCCAAGGTTGGACATTTTCAGAGGAATACTATATTATCAAGGAACAAGGAGTTAAAATTGAGAAAATAAGTAAAATTACTAAACCAAAGCAAAATTTATTTTCAAATATAATTATCTGAGATAAGAAAAAATAACAACGAAATTGGTTAACAACATTTTTTTCTTGAATTTCTGTCACAAAAGCAATGAATAATATGTCAAGTAATTTACAATCCAATAATCACATACAAAGTCACAAGTGATTTCTCTTGATTTTGAAATAGAAATAGAAATTGTTTATTTTGCCTAAAAAAACAATACTGAGGAAAGCGAAAACAAAACAAAACAAACAAAACAATTTTGTGATTATACTAATAGGGTGGTGTTTTGATACTAGTTTGCCAAGCATACTTATACTTAAAAATGAATGAGATCTTTAAGGCTTTATCTGTCTTTGTAAATCATCTGTCATAGGTAAAAATATAAGTACAAACTTACATTGCTTTTGTGACTAAAACTAAAAACCAACCTTTTTCATATTATTATTACTAATGGTATGTACTTACTCCTAGGTAACCATAAAATAGGTTAATTCAAAAAAAGTGGATCCCCGCATTACTCATGTCAATCAAGTAAACCAGATGCACACAAATATTTACCTAAGTAAAATTAATTTGTACCCATTCCGAAATTTTGAGCAGTTACTGAATTTATGAATAACAAATTGTAATTACATTAACTAGCTTACAGTGATGAACACTACACACATAATTACTCTGAAATTCAACATAAATAAGCTACAAACATCCACATTTAGCTTCCTACATTTACACATGCAATATAACCAGTATATTGGTACATGTGCACACAGAATACATTCAGATTCACAAATTGTACACTTCATAATATCGCCTATCACTGAAGTGAGATGTGTGATACCAAAAATAGGACACACATGTTAAGATATATTGCACTTGGAGATTATGCAGAATAACACAAACATTCCAATTGGCTGCTTGACTACATGGTCCAATAAATTTAAAATACTTGTCAGATGTTGAAACCATATACAAAAGGGCTGATCACTGGGGGCAATTTGGAAGGAAAACAAATTAAACAGAAGAGGCCACTAAGCCCTCAAAACGTCATAATGATGTTATCTTAGTTTTTGATATCAACTAAAATGATGTCATTATGAGACGTTGAGAGGCTTCAGTTGCCTTTTTAGTTTAGTGCATTTTCCTTCCAAATAGGCCCCAATGTCAGTGGATGCGAGAGGCACAGGAACGGAGCAGATGGTGTGGTAGAGAAGAGGCCTATACCCAGCAGTGGGTAGGTGTGGGCTGATTGATGATGATGATCAGAATTTTATATCTCTAGCAATCACATTTTCTAAACATAATTTAGTCTTCAATGTGTTTTATGACATCACATCAAAATGTTTACATACAACTTACAACTCATGAACAAAACAAGTGTTTTGACAATTCATAAAAGTAAATTTCTATATGGCGACCTTGACAAGCAGCCAATTTAGAACTTCATTTTCAATATAACACATCTCTTATCTTATCACCAAATTAATAAATATATAATTTATTGGTGTAATCACATAGAAATCAGCAGAGGCTGTCATTCTTCGACTTGCAGTTTCTGAATCTGTGTGGATACACGGTCGAGGTCCTGCTGCTCTGGACTGGTGTCCGTCAGGTTGAGGTTCTCGAGAGACTGGCATCGTTTGGCTGGACTGGCCTCCGGCTGGTAACCGCTGGTGGATGGCTCGAGCCAGCTTTTATACTCACGATTGCACTCGCTGAGATCACTTGTAACCGCGTCGGAGTTTTCGCTCTTGGTTCTGTGGCGGACTGGAAGCAAGTAGGGGCACAGTCTGTTCTTAGTGGTGGTCCGTTTCATGCAGTAGCCCACGGTGACGTTGCGAGTGTAGCGAGAGTTCAGCCGCATCATGCAGAAATCCGGGGTCTGCTCGCGCAAGCACTCGCGCCGGGCCTCCGTCACTGCACTCAGCATCTCGAGATCGTGCAACGCACGGTCCAAATTATCCAGGTTCCTGTGATGGCGTTTCTGAAAAAAACACATTGTTTACAACCACCCCTCGTGGCAAAGAAAAAAGAGAATATGCGTTTCCTTCCCGGAATGATTAGCTGACTTACGTGTTTGTCGACCTCGTTACATTTCATTATGAGGTTTTCTAAGCGTGATTTAGAAAATATGCACCAAAAATTATGAAAATAAACATTACAAAAAAGTCATAATAATCGAATGACAGTTCGAATTTGATGCTGCCAGAAAAATAAAGTAAGTACGAGTAAATCAATGTTGCCATTTCGGTAATGTCCGTCTGTTATTATACCCTTACCCATATTAGTATATATAATGTACTCTGTGCCCTTACCCTACTGCACTGCATGTTTCCGTGCTCACTTCTTTCTTATACCAACTCTTTGCTAAATCCTTAGGCAAAATCATTGCAACGTCAAAAATGAATGTCAAAATATTAATTTCAAATAAATAGTTTTCATTTTCACGGTTGCAAAATCAAACATTTACCTAATATGAATAACATGATTTGAGCTTGCGTCACAGAAATGGCTGAAATATTAAAGGAGTGGCTCACAGAACGCTTGCAGCGTCCCATAAAATGGGAGGCCGAAGAATTTGGTGCAATGATGAAGGACGGCCACTTGCTGGCTAACGTGCTGTACAGCTACCACGTCATCAACGAGGAGAAGCTGTTCCTTATCAGGGCCAGCAAAGACGTACAAGGGATCACATGCAACTGGAGCTATCTCACTCAATGGCTTCGAGAAATAAACATAGTAGTCACTGATCAGGACGTCAGCAACCTTATGAACGGCAAAGGAACTACCCTTCTTCGTCTCTTCTACCAACTCTTTCTTAATCTAGATACAAGAGATCGCACAGACTTCATCAAACGCGAGAGGAAAATGGTCTCAACCTTGGTAGAGAAGATTGGCAACCGGTTCAAAGTAGACAGAGTCAAAGAAGAAGAGGAATCAATCCCCGACGAGCTGTCCAAACCACTTCTGAACGAGAAACATTTTGTCGAATGGCAACGTAGGAAATCAGACAAAGTTAAGGAAACATATGATTACATCAGATACAAATACACGAAGATCATGGAGAAATTAACTGAAGCAAGGACACCGATGTGTAATACAGAACCGAGGAAGAACGAGAAACTAACATCTAAAGAAAAAGAAGCCATGGACCGCTTTGGGTTAACCCATCCCTGTAAAGCCAAAAACTACACTTATGCGGAGCTCATGAAATTAGAAGAAGATGCTTTAGAGAGAAGAAAGTCCTTACTAGATACGGAATGGTCTAAAAATTACATGGCCAATTTGTACAGCAAAATTAACACTAAATCCTGTTCTGAAGAGTTCCAAAATCAACTAAGAAATGTGATGAGCACTTTAATGTGGGATATGACTGTGGCGGAGGAAGAAACCAAACTAGACACAGAACTCGCCAAGAAAGTAATGAAGCTGTCGCAGTTTGAGAAACAGATGTGCACACAAATTATGGAAACAAAACAGCAAGCTCGCAACTTAGCTCACAACAGAATACAAGCTGAAAAAGAATTCACTGAACAAAGAGAACAACAATTCAATCAATACTTGGATAACGTAAAAGAGCAAATCCATTTAGAAGTTGTAGAAATTGACTTTGAAAAACAGCGTCAAAATATGCTGCATAAGAAATTATACGCCGAAAAGATGAAAAGAAAAAAGGCTCATTACTACGAAATATGTTATGAGACCATGCTAGCTTTAGTCGACTTTGCAACTAAATACGCTTATTTCAAAAGGCTACTGGAAGATGATATACCAGAACATTATGTTCAAGAATGGAAAAAATTGTTTTACAAAAGACAACCAATTTTTGATATACTTGACCCTGTTGAGGACCTTTTAAAGGAACACGATATGGAGGAAGAGCTTGCTCCAGAAGTAGAAGAACTGAACAGACTAGAATTAGATCGACAGGAAGCACTAAATGACTGTGAATTTGTAGAATATCACGAATACGCAGGGCCCTGGCGTTTAGATCAGCTAATACCAAACTATGACCCCGATTCCGAAGAAAGAAAAATTGAATATTTGGGACTTCGTGTATTGGGTCACGTCGTATTTACTCTCCTGAAAATTAAATATCCATTACCGCCGCCTAGAGAAGCAGCCGATTTACCAGACTTTGCAATAAAAGCTCTGTTACGTGGACTTCCAGACCGGGCCATAACACAACCCATGCAGACTTTGTTGAATCAACGTAAAGTTATCGTTGTCAGACCTGAATCCGCTATCAACTTCTGCTTGAAAAAGTTTAAGACTGAGATGATAGGATGCACAGATATTGAATTGGCCTACGATAAGTTTACTGCTGCAGCACAACATGATAATGATAAAGAACTAATAAGATTAATGAAACTAGAAGAAGAAGCATCTATAAAATCTAACACTACTGCCAACCAGACTATGTTTTTCCCTATACCACCAAACTGTAAGAATATACAAACACCCAAAACTATTCCAGAAGAAGAAATTGTACTCTCTACATCTGCTGAATTAGGGAGATACGTTTACGAAGCCATGAGCTTTGGGGAAACCTTAACTGATAATTTACTAGCTACAATGTTTGTAGAATACCTGAAGGGCCAAGACGACATCAACGGTTTTGTGATTGTGTGTTATCCAAACTCTTATCGAGAAGCTCAGATTCTAGAGGAAATCTTTTCCGGTCACGAGCCTCCTGATGAAGCTAATCTGGACGATAGAGACGATATTTATCTAGAAGAAAGCATAGCTAAACACAGAAAGAAAGAGAAAGATCCTTACAAAAATATTCGAGTGTCTAAAGTGGTTTTCGATCCACATAAGAAACTGGCAGACGAGCCATTCAAAAGTTATTTTACATGCTACATGAAAATGAAAGAAACTGAAGACATCCTCCAAGAGGATGTTGTATGGTTCCTGACGGAGGAAAATTCTGAATTTATAGATAGATTTTATGCCGCTTTGGGAATGAATTATAGTGTTTATTATGAGGTTGTAGATAAGGAACTACTGGCGCAATTATGCAAATACATAATTGGCGACTTCAGTTTGCCACTGCCATCTGCTGATGACCTGTTCGGTGACAACGTGTTAAGTCAGCTTGCTTTTCTTAGCTTGGATGACAAGCGTGCGAAAAGTAAAATCATCAAACACGAAGCAACCGTTAATGGTAGGTCAAAAGATAAACTGAAAGGATCTAAATCCAGCAAATCGACCATTTCAGATAATGAGTTGGAAGTTCCTATGAGGTCGACTTCCGATTTCCATGTTGAATCGGAAGAAGTAGCACATGAAATCGAACACATTTCTTTAGAAGAGGTTCCCGTAGTAATAATAAAGGCTGGAGAAGAAGAATGGGATTATGGCGAAATACCTATATCCGAGCTCATCGGAACAGCATGTGCGACTTGTTGGGAACAAACAGAAAAAACTTACATTCATGACATGGGGCAGCTGTTTCTTGCGAAGCGCATCTCCATGAATTGTCTAATTCCTTATTCTCGTTTCATTAAAGACAAAATATACCAGATAATCATGATACCATCGAATAAGCAAGATTTGGTAATAGCCTTCCAACAGGAATATAATGATTTTGAAAACGACTGGCGTGATATTAATTTGATGAAGAATGAATGGCATTGCCGGGTAAAGGAGCTGCAAAAAAAATTGTATCACATTTGTGACGAGAGAAAGCTGTTTGCTGAAAAACAGAGGAACGCTCTTATCTGCGATAACTGGACCATGGAAGAATTGACATCACTAGTGAACACATTCATCTCCTGTATGCAGACTGAGCTAAATCGGTAAGTTGTTGAACTTGGGTTGAATAGCAATTTTATCTAGAAAAATAATTTAAGATTTTTCTTTAACTTGGTCTTAATTTTCAGATTTACTTTGTCATACCAAGTAATGCATGATTTATACTATGCAATGTTAAAACGTTTACCTCCAACTGATAGGCTGACCTCCAAAGAACTACCCAAAATTTCTAGAGAATACGACGAATCAGTTGGAAAGAAAAGTGCGGAAGATAAAGTTTTCCAGAAACTAAAAGCTGCATTCATAGATTTACAACTGAAGAATATACAAATCGACTATAAAAATAATCCATTCAATCTGTTTATCGAGACTACCGTGAAAGTGGCAATGAAGATTGTGGCCGATGTAAACGATAGCTACAGATCACTTATTGCCAGAGAATATTCAGAAATTGCTAAAATTGTTATTCCAATAAAAAAGAAGGACGAAACATCTGCAGAAGTTGACTCGATAGACCCGGAGGCGTTGTTAAAGGAAAATATGTTGAAATGTATTGAGGAGTGGATCATGGGGATCAACGGAGAGATGTACCGGGTGAACCTGCGCTTATTGACATTGCAACAGAAGTGTTACCGAGACATGAAGCTCTTCAATGATATCATCTATAATACGTTCCAAGAAGTGCAAAAAGAAATAAACACCTATTACATGAACGAAATCAAATCCGTGGACAGGCTGTGCAAATATTTCCAAATGGTTGTAGAAGACGGCAGAAGAATGTCAGAAAGTCTGATTCTTGAACACGACACGTTCATCATCGATCCCAATCTGCTGCAGTATGTCCCGCCACCGCCACCTCCAGGTTCTGGGGAGGCAAAAGAAATGGTCACTCCTCAACAGTTCCGTATGGCACAACTAGCCAGGCTTAGAACTCAGTTCAAGATTTGTTGTCCAACTGGAATATGTTTGCAACAAGCATTTATCTATATACTGCAAGACTTTATCTTCTATGGAAAGGAGAATGGCGACGGACCACTGTTTCCAGACAACTGGAAGAACATTAATCCAGAGGAAGTGCCCAAGTTTGTATATGCGGTATTTGGAGACACATCTTACGTGGACTGGAGAGACTTTCTGATTTATTGCCTCAACCTGAGATTCCCTTCGATTGCTGAACTTTTAGAAATGCGCAATAAATATCGATGCAAGGATTTACTTTCCACTGAATTGATCAGCAGAGAAGATTACTTGGTAGAAAAGCTGTGGTTTGAAGACGAAAATATTTACCCAGGGGACCCGTACGCGCTGCGAATGAATCTAATAAAAAACTTCCTATTTGAATTATTTGAAACATCTGCAGATGTTATGAATTATTCTGCTCTCCTTCTCGCTTTCTGCAAAAACGAAGACCCAATCCGAGGTTTCGCTGGAGCCCTGTCACTAGCAGCAGGTAAAATTGCGTGTTTCAGCTTCGAAGAATGTGAACCAATCGTGAACAAGTTGGTCGAAGATAAGAGATACAGAGACGCATGTCTAGCATGCGCACACAGTTGCGCAGACAAATTTCTCGATAAGCTTATAACAGATGTCGTTGATTATTGTGCAGGAACAACCATCTCAGAGATAGAGTATCTAGAAGAAGCTGTTCCTACAAAAAAGAAGGGTAAGGGAGGTGGCAAGCCTAAAAAAGATGAATCGCAGAGCGCGCGGCTGCCTAAAACAAAAGTTTCTCCTTCGAAGTCGAAGACCATACAATCAGCGACTGATGTTAAGATGACCTATGTCTGTCCACCTTGCCAGGAGCCACCGGAGGTGGAGGTACCTGATCTATCGGTGGAAGAAGAGCAAAGGTTTCCGTCGCTGCCGTCTCTGATAGAGGACCCCAACGTAGTGTATTCTATCAGTCAGGAGGTGCTATGGAAAATCCTAAAGGTCTGTTTGCCGTGGCACTTCCAATTAGTTCCGGAAACCAAGGTGACGCCCTATGTGGGTATTGTAGAGGAAGCGATGATGAAGCTGGCGAAAGATAATGACCAAGGGGACATCTACATTAGTAAGTTCGTGGCCGAGCCTAGCATCTGTAAATTCCTCCATAAGGTGAAGAAGTTCACGGCTGTGGATTTGCTGGAGGAAGTTGAAAAGATTTGTGAATAAATAAATAGTTTAGTTTAGTGCAACTGTTGATATAATGAATATTATTGATTTAATTTGTCTTGGTACCGTCAATCGTAGCGGTGAAGGTTCTCAAATATTTCTGAGCAGCATTCAATTTCAATAAGTTCGGCACATTATTCAGGGTGTAACAGAAAGGGGTGTACAATCCGAAAGAAGGTTGTCAGGGACATCATTCTGAACAACTTTCACTATGGGACCGACTTGATCAGAGCAACTTTATTTGTATTAACTCAGTTTATTTCGAGCCTAGCGCTGAGCGGATCTGTACGGTGGAGTGAAAAATAAAGTTGCTCTGATGAAGTCGGTCCCATAGTGAAAGTTGTTCAGAGTGATGTCCCTAACAACCCTCTTTCGGCTTGTACACCCCATTCTGTTACATCATGTATATGTCGCAGTTGGTTGGTTAAATCAGACACTTAAACCCTAGACCGTTAATTAAAGATCGACATTTAACCAAGTCACTAGCATTTTGAATTAAATAAAGCATCGTCGAAAACGTTTAACAGTCTGTCTTCCCGAAAGCCAGCGTGTTGGTTAAAACAAGATGGCGTCACAACAATAGCTGATTACTTTTAGGCTTTCAGTCTATCTTTTGGCAAACGTTGTGCAACGGTTTGTTGTGTTCAGTGGTTTTTTATTTCAAATTTGGTCTTTGGTGCAATTGTAAACATATTGTCGACTCCGCCATGATTATTTCACGATTGGTAGTTTCACAAAACCGAATTGGTTGCTCTAGGTCACTTTCTGTGTCAATACTAAAGATAGGTTGTGTTAGGTCACAACTTTATGAACCACCCGGAGCCGAGCGAAGCGGAGCGGAGCGAGTCGACTAGGCGACCCCATGTAGTTTCACAAAACCGAATTGGTTGCTTATTACCCTACAGTTGAAATGCGTATTGTTGCCTAGGAACGTTTAGACAACTCGTTAAACGTTTCGTTCACTCACTTGTCTGACGGAAATTTAGCGACTTGGTTTTTCGATCTTTAACGGTCTAGTATGTTAGTTAAGTGTCTGATTTAACCCAATAACTGCGACATATACACTAAAACATCGGAACATCCAATTCGTCATACATAAATATAAGAGCAGCCAGGGTGATCAACTGATCATAAAAAGATCTGAACATTTAAGGAAATATACCGTTAGTCGGTGTAAATTCGTTATTTCGTGAAACCTCCGTCCGTCCGCTTTGATACATCCTGCAACCGTCTTCGCTTCACATTTCGTCTTCGATTTAAATTTAGTGTCCGAATTTATTGAAATTAAATGCTGTCTGGGCTGCAAGCTCAGAAATATTTGATTACCATCACCGCTACGATATCTGATGGTGATCTGGTGATGATATATACCTTTGATTTTATATTGGAGTTATTCTAAATTATATCTGAAAATTGCTTTTAGGTACCTATGTGGGTGGTCGTCAAGAACTTGAAATATCAATGTAAATATTGACTGTACTCGAACGTCTCCGTCCAAAGTCCACGGCCCGCGCCGTTTCTTGCCCTTCTTTGCTCCATCCCTAAGCCCACAACTTCCGAACGGGCGGTAGTATACAAAAATATTAATATTATATTGACGTTGATTAAGTAATATGTATGATTTTATGGTCAATAAAAAATTTGAACTGAACTGAACTGCCATTTTCAACCTACCTAACATCGAGATAAAATTCAAAACCTATGACTAGACAGAACAAAACGTCGTGGTCTTTTGTGGACGTTGGACGTTTCAGTACATTGAAATAGGTAGTAAAAGTGGAGATGAGGTTATATCCCTAGGCCGGGACTCCACCAAAGCGGAGATGTGGAATATTTGTATGCGAGATGGAAACAGCTCACATCTCCGCTTCCATCGCGCCATACAAATATTCCACATCTCCGCACATCTCCGCTTTGGTGGAGTCCCGGCCTTATATTCAGATTGGGAATATCCTTACTTGTCTAATAAAGCAAATGTTTATTTCAACTAATTATTTTTTATTGAATAACATTAAGTTGTCCATCATATAGGCTCAAGCGGCCACGGAATAGAAAAAAATGATTTTTCTGTTCCGTGCATGCGGCGTACCAACTACATACTGATAGCCAGACAGCATACACAAGCACGAGAACAAGTGTTGTGGTTTGGTTCTTCCTGCTCCCTGGTTCTTCCCTCCCTACCGACCGCCCCGAGCCTTCGTTCGCCGTTTGAATCCCCCTATCGTGCACCCGTGTGCACATTTGCGGGCAACACTGGGGCTAAGGGCCAGTCTACATTGGTCAAGGATAGTGGGCAGTGGGTGGACCGTGGACAGTGACAGTAGAGCGATGTAAACCGATCGGACAGTGGCAAGACCGTCTTGCTCTATGAACAGTGGCGAGTCAACTTGGCTTTCATATAATATCGCCACTGTCCACTGTCCAATGTAAACAGCCCATAAGACTCTTGTTCTGTGCACTAAAGACGTGGTTGCATTGCATGGGAATTGGGAATTAGCGTGATTGTGTGTGAGGCCTCTGAGACGGTATGATTAGCTATTTTCTTTTCCAAAAGTTTCGGAAGACCCTGCTTCACCCCAGGGTTGACATCATCATCATTATTCATCCGAGATTAACATCAACCAGAATGTGCGTGTACAGACGGTGGAGGTCCAACTTGACGATACTGTAATTGAGTTCTGCTAATCCATTCTTCCTCTTGCTCTTCTTAGGAAGCGGGACAGTTTGGACTCTGTGGGTTTACATAACATTGCGTCACACCTTTTCCCATACGGGATAGCAGAAGCACAGTCCGACTTAAGTGATGGGACTCGAATGGCATTTGATTCGAATGATGACGATCAAAACTCGATTCGAATGAGATTTTATGTTGATTCGAATCATCGTTTGATTCCAATTGTCGAATTTATTCGAATTGTCGAATTGATTCGAATCAAATCAAATCAAATCTGATTTACGATCTGATTTTGATCAGCGAGCCGATTCGAAATAATTCTTTGATTCGACTTTATACCGATTTAGTCTGTCTCCAGAGCTATTACTAAGATAATAAATAACATATGATTACTGAGTATTGTGTCATATACAAGGTGTAAATGAATTAGAGCTCGTCTAAGCTGAAATGACGCGCCGCACTCCTTGGTTTTGTATTACAATTAAATACAAAACCAAGGAGTGGGGCGCGTCATTTCAGCTTAGACGAGCTCTAACACAAAATGAGAAACTACTTTGTTAGGGACATCATTCTGAGCAACTTTCATTATGAAACCGATTTGAACCCTCAAATCAAAACCACGTTCGGTGGTTCAACGTCCTTTAAAGCAAAATCTAGACCGTTGATACAAGCACACAATAACGTTCAGTCACGCCAACCGGCCATAATAATAATAATAATATAGCGTCACGCCTTTTCCCATGCGGGGTGGCAGAGGCACAACTGTGCCCACTTTCATCCAGTGATTCAATACTCCATTTTGCGTGACAGCGGGCTAGCCCATCGCCGAGCTATGGAGTAATGCAGGTTTCCTCACGACGTTTTCCATCACCGTTAGCAGATAGCAAATACTAATAGAACCATGCTGTATCATATCCAACTCCCACCCAATATCGTAGTGCTGCATTTATGACCTAGGCTGTAAATGTCGGGGCAATTCTGGCGCTAGCGAATTCATGTCCATGGTCGAAATATCGATTTTGAGATACCGAAATCTCGATCAAAAACAAGAAAAAGCTATCCTTTCGACCAACCCCGTTTTGGATCGAAATAAATATAAATCGAGATCGTTCTTGACGGATTTAAGGCGGTATCAAATCCGATATCTCGACTGGGGAGATGATCTCGATAGCGCGAGAATCGAGGGCCTGACGTTGGTCTCGATTGTGTGGAAAAGTGGTGTGCCACAACGCGTGACTTCAAAAATCAAGCCCGGCCACCGAACGTGTTAAAAACTCCAATTTGTGTGACTGGGGGCTAGCCTAGCCCCGCAACAATGGAGTACTGAAAATCTTCCGAAGTTTTCCATGTGCTCACTTATATCTTATGGGGCGTCTACATTACTCGACGAGTCGCGTGGCTAGTGACGAGGGAAGGAGGCAGGGAAGTGGTGTGGACACGTACATATTAATAATTCATAATTTTCTACATGTACCGATGTACATGGAGCTCCTGCTCCTGCTCCACGTCCTCGCGCTGCCGCCTGTCGGCTTTTTGGCGCGATTCAAAGGTAAATTAATTACCCTTGTTACCTAGTGCGGAGCATTGGATTACGTGTGGACGCGCATCTATACTTCGCGAATATTTACAGAAAATAATCGCGAAGTAGAGAAATGTGCATCCACAATTCCACACCACTCCGCGAGTACTCGCGGCATGCCGAGGACGAGTAGCAGGACGAGGAGCTGAGTGTGGGTGGACGCCCTATTATGCTGAAAAACCCACTGTGATGTTATGTGATAACTTTTGCTTACATCGCAAATTAATAATGTGTGTTACATACCTAAGGACCTTCACCGGCTTTTGCGTTAGCTCTGTATACTGTGCAATGCTTTTGTCATATCTGGAGATACTGAATCCTGCGCTACGAAGCCTGTGAAATGGGAACAGGTTATTACGGGGTATTCTGCAATTGACACGTCACACACAGTGAGGTAAAGAAGTTCGTAGTAGGTTATGCCTGGGGATTCTGATCAACTAGCCTACTCCTCCAGGATTCCCTGGAGAAGCAGGCTAGTTGGTGAACCGAATGCTCAAATAAACGGGACAGGACTATATCGATTGGTCGATTTTGAAAGTAAATTTTTGAAAAGAATGCGAAATATGGAGGTAGGTGTCACCTCAAAAACATGTCATAGTCTTCGGTCCCCAAATACTTGAAGTTGGAGTAACCATTCACCTTGATAAACTGTTCAGGACTCAATGACGTCACTCCTCCAAACAAGGATCTCGGCGTGGGACTGCAATCAACGGAACATGTAGGTAACTTGGTAACTACATATTATTATAATAAGCCAAATTGTACCTACTGCCATCTGCTCTAAGGAAACGATAATGTCGCCAAAACATCTCTATCTCGTATCTCTACACTCCTGGAGAACACCCAGCAGTTACATTAAAAGAGCAAATGGAACTAGTGTGAAAAAAAGTCCCATTAGTTACATAATGGAACAACTCGATGTACCTAACTAGTGCGAACGAAGGAAGGGTCCATAATGATCTACTTACCACTATTTCTTAAGACCTTATTGTTTTTATAGAGTGCAATAAACAAATATGAATATGAATATTGAAAAAAACCCGCCGTATACCCAGGTGGTCACAGGAGGTGGATGGTGGGCAATTACCGAAATTGTCCGTGGTACTGGACAGTTCGGTTATTCCCATCTAGTAACACCCCTTACTGTCACACTGTTACTGGTTGGGAAAAATATTCGTCAACAGTGTTGCTGCAGGGCTACCACAAGGCACGCTACTCACCTCAGTCGCGCATTTTGTCTCAATTTAATGTCAAAATCAATACTCGCAAGTATGGGGAAACATCATTGTGTCGCGTTTGACATTTATTTGCGCGACTGAGGTGAGTGGCGTGCCTCATGGTACCAATGCTATGGGGCTACCATGAGGCACTCCACTCACCTCAGTCGCGCATTTTGTCAAATCAATGCTCGCAAGTAAGGAGAAACGTCATTATGTCGCGAAAATTTACATGTATACGCGACGCGAGGTGAGTGGCGTTGCCTCATGTCATGGTAGCCCGCTGGTTGGGATGGGATAAATTAATTCACATCGAGTAGAAATAAGAAATAAGAAATAAGAAATTTATTTGCAATGTAAAGGGTATTGTACAGTAATTATTTTGGTACATTAATTAATTGAGCTCCAAATAGATTTGTGTTAAGTTTAACAAATGTAGATACTTCCATGATATATAGACAGGGAAATGGTAGTATTTTTAACTCTCGAAACAATGGCTTGCATGATACGTGCTGCGGTACTCCAACTATTGACCGGATGCATTTTTTTTGAGCGATAAAGACAGCTTGCTTGTCGGTACCGTTCCCCCAGATGATCAAGGCATATCTGAGTACTGATTCTATATATCCGTAGTAGGCCGATATCGCCGTTTGTCTTGATGCAATTTTACCTAGCCTTCTTAAGACAAATACAAATCTATTTAATTTGTTGCAGACTTTCTTGGTGTGTTCCTTGCAATTAAGATTCTTATCAATTATTATACCTAAGAATGTTGCATGGTCTACATTATCTAATTGTTGTCCTTTGTGATTAATACTTAATAATTTGTTATTTATGTTCTTATTGAAATTCATTACATTAGTTTTTGTTAAATTTACTTTTAAATTGGAATTGATTAAATAATTTACAATGGTTGTCACAGTTTCATTAATGTCCGAGATATGATTATTTAAATTATTATTTTTTTGTGTCACTATTATTGAAATGTCATCAGCGAATAATATACATTTGTGTTTTATGTGGTCTGGGAGATCATTTATGTACACAAGGAATAAGAGAGGACCAGTGTAACAGTGTCGCTGGTTTGCTGCACAAACTATTCTGGCGCTATCGGGTAGGCGATGTATTGATTTTGATACCTGATATTTCCGTGGAAAACGACGTCAATTCATATTTATTTCGATCGCAGTCGGGTCGAGATATCTCGGTTGATCGTAAGGCGGGTCGTGAATATAGCTTTTTTGCTTTCGGCGGAGCCGAATATCTCCGTCGAAAGCAAAAAAGCTATATTCACGATCCGATATATATCCGACGATATTCGGTATCTGAAATCGATATTTCGACCATGGAGATGATCTCGATAGCGCGAGAATCAGGGGCCTGAACTCACCCCCTCTCCTCGACAGCGGCGCTCATCTGCCTCGGACAGGTGTTGCAGGTGTACAGGATGCTGTGGTCCAGCGGCAGCAGGTCGACCTCGTGGAAGATGAAACACTTCCAGCGGTCCAGCTTCTGAGCCTCCCTGAACCCAGCGTTGTACAGACGACTCTTACTGAACGGGGCGTACTGATCTGGGGGAACGATTTAGGATTGCGGTAGGCAGTAGCGGGATATTGTTAGAAGAAGAAGAGGGGGGGAGGGGGGGGGCAATATTCGAGGCCGAAGGCCGAAACATGCGATTTTGGAAAGAATGCCGAGTCAAGCGCCACGTACCACATTCTACTACGCACGCTCTGGCTCTGGCTGGCTCTTGTGGGTGGATAAATAGCTTTGTCGGGCTGGGCGGTCTCTGACTGGGTTGCCAGATTTGCTGCACAAACTATTCTAAATAATATTATTGAATGAGAACTCACCATGCTGCTCAATGACAAATATTCTGTATTCGATCTTCTGAGACATCAGGAATGGGTGGATGTTGAACAGAAATGACGCCAGATTCTGCGGTCTGTTCCTAAAGATCACGAAAATTTTGATCAGCATAAAGATTATTGATGAGTTATTCGCATTCCATCGCGCCTTTTCCCATTTGGGGTTTCAAAGGCCCTCGTTTTGTACCAGCTATTCTACCCTATATTCCCTCTAAATCACTTACATGCACGGAACCAGTATGGCCACCTTGTGTCTTGGCTGACAGCCGCGTGGCTTGTAGTACCCTCCACGGCCAACCATTGGGTACTGTTTGTCCACCCATTGGAGACTCAGGAGTGTTCTGTTTATTGACACCCGGCCTGAAAATTAAGCAGTATAACGCCCTTAAAACACGCTCTAAGGCCTAAAGAGGCACACATAAGAAGAAAGTGTTAACGATAATACATTGAGTGCCATGTCAGGTCAGCGGTGACCCTGCCTAAAAAACTAGGTAAGTATAAGAAAAAGCTTTATAGGAAATTGGCTTTTAGCGTGTAAAGGTACGAAAAAATGGCAAAAAAAGCTCGTTCCTTGAACTTGGGGAACCCTTTCATCGGCGATAGTTAACGCATGATGAAGTAGATTCCCAATTGTATCCTCAGTTCATCCGGCGTCCACGAAACAGGCTGGGCCTAGAGTGGGAGTCACTGAACTATCTGTATCCGACAATGTTCCTTTGGAAAATAAATAATTTTGAATTTTAAGTTTTGCAGAAAACTTTCCCGACAGATAAGGAACCAAATGAATGGGTAATTTGATAAATAGCATAGGGAGCACCATACTTAATTTACTTACCAAGGCCAGTCTGATTATAATAACAAGTTCGTTTCTGTCCAATATCAATTGATGACTTGTTAGCTGCTTTTTCTAAAATTCAAGACATGATGGTTAATTGGAAGGCAACTGAAATTTTGGCCCAGCCACAGCCTGCTGTATCGTATCTTACTCGTATCCGGGTCCAGGCCTGTGCCCCTCGGTGGGGACATTAATGGGCTTCATTTACTTACAGCTTTCTTTGCTCCATCCCTAAGCCCACAACTTCCGAACGGGCGGTAGTATACAAAAAAAAATAATATTACGTTGACTGAGCAATCTGTATGATTTTATTGTCAATAATAATAAAAAAAAAAATTTGCTGTATCATGAAAACCTACCTACCGTACGTATCTTACTCACCAGTTGGATCCATATCTCTTGGATATTTTATTTGACGATTCGTAATTATGAATCGAGTGTTTGTCATCGTTTCGCCTTTTCCTGGAACAGACAAAAATCTATTCAAGGTCCACATTCGCTAAATTACTTGTATTTATCCAAGCAGTGATGAGAGCCATGGAGCGTGCTATTCTATGCTAGGCATCACACCCCTAGATCGACTTCGCAACACAGAAATACGGCAACAGACTATAAGGTCCATAAGATGTCGGAAACCGTATTACTAGACTCAAGTGGAGGTGGGCAGGAGGTTGCCGAGGCGAGTTAATGACAGGTGGAGTAGAGACCTGACCGAGGGTGGCCGTCAGAGGGAAAGAGAAGCGTGGGTCGACCGGCAGCCAGATGGGTTGACGACATTACGCATATTACGGGGAAGACCTGGATTCGATTGGCACAGAGACTATACAGCAGGGTGACATTTAATTAGCTGACCATATTTTGGGGAATGATAGTATCCATCATTATGAAGAACTTTCCCCATGGAACATATGGACGCAACCGAAAAAAAGTTTTTGGTCTCCCATAGTAACTTGAAATCAGCTAATCGGGGCAATGTACTGAGGGACGAAATTTTTTATTACGACTATATGTTTCTTGGGGAAAGTTGTTCATAATGATGGGTAATACTATCATTCCCCAAAATATGGTCAGCTAATTAAATGTCACCTTGTATATCCAATTGTATTCAACAAACGTTCGCAATTCGCATACGCAACCTATGTACGATGACGGGCCGCCAGACAGTTTCGCAGCGGATGACCAATCACAGCTCTCTTACCTCGTTCCCCGCCGCCCGTAAATTGGTGAGTTGTGTTTCAAAGGAAAATGTATCTATGCGCTCTCCACTGGATAAGTGCTTACTAGATTGGCACAAGACCGGAGAAATTGGCACAAAAGGGAGGAGGCTTACTCATCAACTCCAAATCAGCCAATCCCAGCAGCCGCATAGCAGTCGTCTCTTCTACCTTCGTTTGACGTATCACCATGTCCACTTTATTCGTGACCTGTCTGTCCTTTGTGGTCAGTTTTTTGGGGAAGCTCCAGCTAGTCTGGTATCGGTACTTGTGGAACACCAGATATATGATGAGGAGGGGTATAAACCAGAAACTCCAGGATTTGGGGCCTCTGTATCTTCGGCGTGGTGGGTGGTCTTCTTCAAAGTTTGAGGATATGCCACGTTCTGTTGAACAACATGCCTATTAGACGTTTCCTGTCTAGAAATACGATCATAGAGCTAATGTGTGGTGCATCCGTATCCTAAGTACAGCCTGCGCCAATCTTTGTAATGCAAAGTTCCTATAACGTGACTGAGCGTGTCGTAAGTTAGCGAATGCATGTTGTCTAGTTGCACCCTCAAAGAGGGTGACGTTCGTTCTTTTCTCGCATAGGGTCTGTGAGAGAGAAAGAGAGAGAGACTACTACCACTCCGCAATCTCACCAAGAGACAGACATAAATATGTAGGTATGTGGCGCAAACTTTCTCAAATCTTATAATATAAGTTAAAATAACTAATTAATAATTAATTAATTATTTTATTATTAATTAATTAATTATATTTTAACCCGATTATAGATAGGTATCTACTTTAGTGGATGATTATAAGATTATTACCTACTTAAAATAAAAAATAAAAGTAGTTAATGTGACTTACATAATGAAATGCCTAATTATGTACAGTTACAATAAACACTACTTTATCTACACATATCATGGAAAGCATCATCATCTAGAAAAGCACTTTGGTGAGGAAAGTGACCACCAACTATCCTTTTTAAAATCAAATTAGGGATGAACGATATAAAAGTCATCCCCCATGTCTTGCCTACGACATCTGTTGACAGCTTTCAGAACTATTTTTAGCTGTCAGAAAATCGTCTATTAGCGAAGCGGCCAATTTGCTTGGGTATACTATAGTATTGCTATATATAAAGTTATTTAACGCCCCCAGGCCAGGGTTTTTATACTAGTATTCCTGGTCGGGCTTTACATACTTCTTACCTACAGATAATAATATGCTGTTCACTCATTATCTGATATCCTAGTGTCCTACCCTCTACCTACTTACCTAGTTTATGGTTTCAATATATATTTTTTTCTTTTATTTACTTTTAGGAAAGGCTACGGTGCTATGCCATACCGCCTCGACTTGCCTGTTGTCTGTATATAGGCCGCGTTCCTCCAAGGTGTATATAGTCTTCAATAAATGTTATCAAACGATAACTTATAGGTTACTGAGATATTACATCAGTAAATCACACATTCTTTACCTACCAATTAGCATCCGAGCTAAGCAGGTTTCCGTTACTCTCCGCTGCTTGCGGTAGGTTAGGTAACGTAGGTAGGTACATGGCATAATAGGCTTGTGGCCTGTCAAGTCAAAATAGATACTTTTTATGAACTGTCAAAACGGAACTTTTGTTCCTGAGTTCTATGAAATAACAACAGAATGACGTCATGTAAAAGTGCCATCAAATGCTGTCTTTTTTGCACAAAATTGACTTTATAAAAGATATCTGCTGGCAATATACAATTCTGAGAATGTCAAGCCATTTTGTACATAATGCTTCAACTTAAGACTTGTTCCTAGATTTATTGGATTACCTTGGCCACAAGCCTATTATAATTATAATAATTTGGTCAACGTCTTAGGTAGGTACCTATTATATTACCTACTACTTACGCACGTACGTATTGTACCTATATTTTTTACTTCAGAACTAAGAAGCTGCGAACTTTGATGCGTTGTGGTAGTGTTACTAATCGTTATGGCCGTTCTACACTCTCGCCGAGACAACACGACTCGAGACATGGCGAGACGGAGAATGTAGAGGGTACCTCTCGCCGCGCTCGGGGTGTCTCGTGATGTCTCGCCTGCTCTCGCTCCGGCGCGGCGGCGGTTTTTGGGCCCGAGTCAAAGGGTCTCGGCATGTCTCGCGAGGAGCCCGAGAGCATTGCAATAGAAGCAGTTAGAGTGTAGAGGGTACCTCTCGTGGCAGGCCTCTCGGGCATGAGCTCTCGCCCGAGACATCACGAGACCACTCGGCGAGAGTGTAGAACGGCCATTATAATTATAATATTTCGGCGGTACTCACTCGTAACGAAACACGGACACATCACTTTGGTTATCTTTCTAGTTGGAAGCAGTGAATAGTAGTATTTCACCATTATTACTAACTTTTAAGGACTCTACAAAAACGTTCTAATGAGATTCACTTTAGACATGTTTCTGCTTAGACGTACGTAAAAAGACAATGGTACATATTTCGACTGATCCACCTTTATGGTAATAAGGCAAGGATGTGTTTAAGTATTCCTCTGGTAAATACCTACCTATTGTTGATATGCATCATTCCGCAGTAAAACATTTCTAAACATGGTCTTCAGCCATATTTTCTTTTGCGCACTTAAGCTACGTCATTTTACTTGTTAGTGCCGTTCTGTACGTACAATCACTCCCACACGGTTCCTCCTACGCGAAACTTGCTCTTCATTTCAGGCGCAGTTCAAATTATCTCTGGTTGATGGCGGAAAAACGTGATAGAAATGCATTTTGTATTTGGCACAAGAAAGACACCGACTGACATAATGGAAGAAGCCTTGTGCTCTGCATCATTCATGTCCTGTGCTGGTTGCTGTAATATCCTGCCTGGCACCGAGAAAAGAAACACACAGGAGTTTAGAAAATAATCAGTGACAAGGAAGGAGGTTATTCTTTCCGGACTGAAAAAAGTTCGCGTCGTGTTCGCGTAGAAAGAAACGTTTCAGCGCTAGTATTGCCAAGTTATTCTCTTCAACCATTATTCCTGTAAAATAGTGTCCTATGTTCTCAAATTATAGGGCCAAACAAGATCAACAAAACAAACACATGATACTATGTTTTTATTTCTAGGTAACAAACAATGTTTATAAATGGTTTATAATGAAATCACATGAGTCTAATAAGCCATCATATGGTATTTTATTAACTGCACCTACATCATATTGTATTAAGTAGGTATAAGATTTCTAAATATATAAAAGAAGATACTGACTGACTGACTGACATATCAACGCACAGCCCAAACCACTAGGTCTAGAGACTCCAAAGGAGAATGTTAAAAAAAACACCAAACGAAAACCACCACCCACCAGCAAACGAAACTTAACTCAAATAATTGGTATAATTGAGTAATAAAATAACCCATGGGAGACATGATCGAAATCGATGGCTAAGTGCGCGAAATTGCTATTCGAGTTTTTACAGGCGTCATACTAATATTTATCTAATTAATATATTATTGCAGTTTAAAAGCATAAAGTAGCCCTTCTATCAAGTGATTATTACTATCGCATGCTGTAAGTTTCTATATGTCTCGCTCATACATTTTTGGAGCGAGCTCGTAAATGTCTCTACAGAGGTACTCGGTCTATTTGTCGTAAGGTTACTATTACGTCGGTCTAATAGGTACGGGAGCAGGGGGCAAGGTATGATTCGTACAATAATTGATGCCCACTCAACCGCCCAACGGACGAAAAGACCCATTTTCCATACTTATGTTTTTACATACCTTCATCTTGATGTGGGTAGATTGAAAAACGCGGGCCGTGGACTTTGACTTAACGACATGGTTTTAGGTGAGTGTTTTTTTTTTTTATCAGAGCACGACATATGACAACTGCACTGACCTAATAAGAGCTGATTTTTAATATAATTATGGTAAAAGTATTGTTAGTTCTATTAAAATATTAGTATGATTCCTGTGAAAATTCGAATAGCAATATCGCGCACTTAGCCATCGATTTCGATCATGTCTCCCATGGATTATTTTATTACTCAATTATACCAATTATTTGAGTTTAGTTTCGTTTGCGCCGGGCCTGGGTTTTTTTTTCATACATTTCCTTTGGCACATAGGTTCTTTATAACGTGTAGGGGTGCACTAAGAAAGGATTTTTCAAAACTCACCCCCTAAAGGGTATTACTCATTTGGACATTGACATGCGTGACATCAAAGCCGACGCCAGGACACCTGGGGCCCGATGCTGCTCTGAGAAACGCACTTATATTGGATTTAGTATGTACGCTTGCTTGCAATCTATTTACGATATATTTGCGATTCTTTAGGAGCATACCAAATGACGCCATTTTGGGTGTTTTAGAAGCGGTAGCGATCCAATATAAGTGCGTTTCTCAGAGCAGCATCGGGCCCCTGAGAGCTTTTTTTGCGCACTATTACAAAATATTAGAAAACTGGCTTTTAACTTCGTTAAACTTTAGTTTATTACCGGAATAAAGTTTTTTTCGTAAATAGTAAATGTGTACCTACCCACATTATGGCAGAGGATTTCAAAATCTTTCGTGATGCCTATTGCCATGCCAATACAAAGTGTATTGTAATGTACAAGATTATGCATAGTGCTGAGACCACATGAAAATGTAATTTCATATATTAATATATAGGTACATACACCTCAAGTGACCTGCGTGACAACATTTCCCATACGGGGTGGCAGAGGCACAACTGTGCCCATGTTTAGCGGTTTAGCCACAATATTCAATACTCCATTTTGAATGAGGGGAATAGCCCATCGCCGCCGGTTGGAGGTTTCTTCCCGAAGTTTTTGAAAATCCGTCTAATGTACCTACTTCACATAATATAATCTCATTGGTAGCACCGGATTCGAACTAGCATCTCCCGCGAGGCAAGCAAGCGTGAAACCACTAGACCACGGAGCACCATGACACAATGGTGGTGGGTGGTGGACTGGTGGCCACCCACCAACCACCATTACATTATTGCTTAGGCGAAAACTAAACCCGGAGGCTGGTAACACTAATTTTGATTTTTGACGTTTGAGTTTGACATTTCGCTCGATGGGTGCTCCGGTGCTCGCTCCTTGCTTGTCATGCCAGCCAGCAGCACAGCAGCAGAGCGGTCAGTTGAATTTTGCGGTGAATCGTGTGTGTATCGCGTTTTTGTGTCCGATTAAATAAATTCTGCAGTCGAACACAACTTGATCTGTTCAGCTTAGAGACCCGGCGTTGTGTGTAATTTCTTTCAGGACTCTTGGTCAAAAAATCCTCCAGTACAAAGTGTGTTAGCAGTTGAAACGGTGAATTCTTTGCCAGTTTCGCAACGAACAGTTTTTGTGTTCTAATATTATTGCGGTTTTCCGCGGCCTTCTACGGAAAATACCATTGGATGGTTTCTAAGGTAAGTGGCGACAGCTCTCGTAATATTCCTGGAGTAAGAAAACATGATATCATTCTATCAGACCGGGAAGCATGATTCTAAATATAGATTTTGCGTCTGCGGGCTAGAGATAGCATAATAAACAAAGCAATAACCCCCGCAATTTCACATTTGATACTAGATAAATACCTATTATAGTCAATTTTCTCAGTTATACTTGGGATTCTTATATAGCTATTAGCTACCACACTGTGTAGGTATGTAGGTTTTGAAGCAAACTGAAATTTGGTTGTAAACAGTGCTGTTACACAACTTTTATGTTTATTGAGTATTACATGACTATCAGTGGCATAAACCCACATAGTCTGTGAAAGTATACACTAGTACTCACTCTAGGCATAGATACTTTTATGTCCTAGCATAAGAATTGCATAACTACACACTGGTAGATACACTTAGATACATTCAATACCTATGTTAAAACAATTCAATAAAACAGGAGATTTATTGTTAGGTGGATTATTTACAAACAGCAATAAAAGGCATATTATATCTCAAAAATAATTTATGTTATGTGGTCGTCTGTCAGTCTGTATCTTCTTATTTATGCTCTGTCCATTTTCAACCTCATCTCAGCGTGATATAGTTCAAAAGTGAGACAATAGGTTTGTTTACTGTACCCATTGTTTGTATTTTAGATCTTTACTGAAGGTTGTAATGCATAGTATGTAGTAATACTTTGTTTGCATAGAGACTATAATTAAATTACTTGGTTATGAAAAAAACCTTGTTATCTTTGTCAGTGTCTATTAACAAATGTTTTTAAAGTGATCTTAGGCACACTAGCAGACAGATGACATCCTGTGTATGTTATCATCTTTTTCCTCAGTATTTCTGTTTTGTATTTAATTTATCATGAAGAACATTGAAATGTAGACTGCTAGCTACATAGTATTGTCATGTAATAGGGGTAGGTTCAAACTCATATTTAGGTAAGTGGGTTTTGTGGGTTTGCAATTGGGATTGTGTTTTTTTTTTCCAGGACCATCTTCACTATTGCTATGTATCATATATTCTCAAAAAATTAATGCTGTTCCTTTTTTTCCAGTTCCTCTTCCGAAACATCTCCCAAGCCAATACTCCTGCACCATAACATATCCCCACACTTCAAGCTATCCATCTTACTCAGACGGAACTGACAAAATGGCAGGATTTAAAGTGAAAATAGTTTCAATCCTTGCATTATGTACATCTTGTGTCGTTGTGTATGCTGTGTACTTGTATGTATTTGAACGCTTTGTAGAAAAGCGAAATATGAGGTTGACGTTTGGTAACAGATTTTCATTCTGGTGATAAGTTAATAAATAGATAAATATGGACTATTGTGTGTGCTGCTATATTTAAAAAATATATAAACGTTTTATGTTTTTTACAATACCAGGAAAAAAATACATTATTGTATGGTTTGGGATGTTTACGATATCCCCAAAAGTAAAAGTACAGGATGTACGAGATTGTATAAGAATTGCTATACATACTTACTTTTGGTGCAATTTCAGTATTTATAGCAGGCTCAAATTAATACCGGAAATATTATACTAATTATTACTACAGTCCTCTATGCAGTGCTCTGCACAAACTTTTACCAGCTGTTTTAAAAAAGTTCAGTTTAAGCACACCTCGGACACTCCATACAATGCTCGTAAAATAATCACCTATTACTACTACATAACCAAATGACTTTTGTACACGTCCAAATGTGTGCGTAAACTCGTTCGTTTGAGAATGTGTGTGTTCAGCTTCTATAGAAATAGTCCGCGAAGTCTCCTGCGAGCTTCGGGGTGAGGTGCGGTGTCTGAATGAGCGCGGGGAAGGGAGTGGCCGTTCTGTACGTAGTACTATTATCTCTTCTGTGGTTAAAGTTCAAAATTAAAATCGGTGCACAATAAGATCGATACAAGTTACCTACCGATGTGGAATATAATAGAATACCTATTCCATCATATTATCACAGGGTGCTCATCCCATACATATTAGAATTAGTAACCCTTCGTAAAAAAGAGATGGCGTGAGAAGTAAGATTTGTACTTTAAACTCCATGGTTTCAGTTAACATATTTCTAGGTGGCGCTAATCTTAGAATAAATCCTATATATCTTAGCGCCATCTCGTGCTATTTGCAAATTTTTCGATGGTGCTGCACCAAGCGATAAATGCCTCAAACTAAAGAAGCTTTCGTTGCATCTCAGTTTACGCCGGTGTCATATTTTGTTCTAGGTGGTCTATCTGTATTAGTATAATATTATAGTATCTGTGATATTATAGATCCACAATCATACAATTCTGCCTTATCCTCAATAAGTCGCAGAATCAACCTCTGAAAAATCCTAAGAACTAATCAATTTTCTAAGAATCCAGTAACCTTCAATAAGAAACGCATTTATTGTTCTCGACACGCGCGCAAGGCTGGCTGAACAACAACAGATCTTAGAACGGTTTCAAATCGGCAGGTGTTGCTTATTAGGAAATGTTAGGCAACACACGCCAACAGCCTTACAAATTTTTAAGCATCGCTAATAAGATTTTTCATAGATTATTTAAGTTGCGCGAAAAAATTCTGAAATTTAAAGTTGTCACGACATAACTAATTTATTTGCGACAATCTCATAGACATAGACAGACGGACGGACAGCGGAGTCTAAGTAATAGGGTCCCGTTTTACCCTTTAGGTACAGAACCATGAAAACGGCCACCACGTCGGTATTCTATTTGACAAGCACCTTTGGAACTTATTCGCTATTGTTTGTTCGGCCTTAGTTATTTTCAACTCGATTTAATCACCTCAACAATTCCGTAACTACCTATTTGTGTAAAAACCATAACTGGCGATTTCATGCTCGAGTTTATTACGTCTAATTTTCCATTACGGCCGTGGTGCTGCATTCTTGATTATTTGTTGCCTGACAGAATTAGTTCCCGATATCGCACTTATTAGAATAATTGACAGTACCCGGCTATATCGGAAACTTAAGGGGGTAAAACATTTAAGGGGGCTTCCATACAACAGACATGATTTTTTTGCCGTTTTTAGGGTTCCGTACCCGAAGGGTGCCAAACGGGACCCTATTACTGAGGCTTCGCTGTCTGTCCGTCCATCCGTCCGTCCGTCCGTCTGTCTGTCACCAGGCTGTATCTCATGAACCGTGGTAGCTAGACAGTTGGAATATTCACAGATGATGTATTTCTGTTGCCGCTATAACAAAAAATACTAAAAATCAAAAGAAATTTAATATTAAGGGGGGCTCCCATACAACAAACGTGATTTTTTTTGCTCATTTTTGCTCGATATTGATAATGGTAGCAGGTAGACGCTTAAAATGTTCACAATATATTGAGTATATTATTTACTTAAAAAATAAATAATTAAATTAAAATTAAATTAACATTTAGGGGGGGCTCCCATACTTTTTTTTTTGCGGTTTTTTGTAGATAATGGTACGGAACCCTTCGTGCGCGAGTCCGACTCGCCCTTGGCCGGTTATTAGGGTTCCGTACCCGAAGGGTGCCAAACAGGACCCTATTACTAAGCCTCCGCTGTCCGTCTGTCCGCCTCCGTAACAGTGCCGTTTTTATAGATAATGGTACGGAACCCTTCGTGCGCGAGCCCGACTCGCACTTGGCCGGTTTTATATATAATGGTACGGCCGAACCCTTCGTGCGCGAGTTTACTATTATCTTCTGACAATAGAATCCAGTCTATTGAAGATGTTATACATTCAGTTTTGTGGGTTGGCTTAGGTAGGTAATTCCGTTCTGTACTTACCCGGAGCTCTATTTCTCAATCGCTCTTTTGCAAACGAGCGCTCTCTTCTACCGATTTTCGTTCGTTATATTCAATTCGCTCTGCAACGATTGGTCAGAACCACTCGTTGCGCAAGTCATATATATATCACACGAGCGAATGAAAAATAGAGCTCCTGGTCTTGTGTGGCTGGAAAAATTCGTGTCGTATTTTAGATTGGCAATAAAAAATAACGAGATAACTGTGGCGATGGGCTAGCCCCCTGTCACGCAATATGGGAGTAATCACTAATCAGAAGTATTTTCATTGTGTAGGTATTGGGTTTTACTCACGATGCAACCTGGCTTGCAATCTATCGCTGCAACTCATAGAAGGCAGGTTGCCTTGCAACCGCTAGAGACGGACAGAACAGGAAGATAGACAGAGAGATAAATACAAGTTGCAGCAACAAATCGCGAGACAGATTGCATTCGTGAGAGCCCTTGGCTGTTGTGTAAGAAGTATGTAGTTGAGTTCAGGGGAACCTTTCTTTGAGCACATATAAATGCGATTTGTGCGGAACCTCGCATTTCGCTAGTTCGACTCGCACTTGGCTAGATTCTATTAAATGGTTATCACTGCTTTTTAAAACCTTTTTAACGACGCAGGAGCGTTATTAACTAGGTATGAATAAATGTGTTTTATGATCAGTTTATGTTTCCTTATCAGCACCGATGTACAAACGCAACACATTCCACTAGTAAGTACTTACTATAGCTGGTCAAATTAAGGAATTCAGACTAAATAATTCGTGTAGTTTTGAAAATTTGCAGAGTTATTCTTTGCGGTGTCCAGATGAACGTACTAAAAGTCCCCGAGTGTGGGCGGTGATCCGGCGGTGGGGGAGGGGGGGGAAAGTTTTAATATTAAAGTTTTAATTTAAAAAAAAATAACATAATTTATAGACAATTTAATTATGATTATTCCTGTAGAAGTGACTACATTGATACAAACAAAATTAAACGTCTCCCCTCCCCCTCCGCCAGATTCCCCTCCCCCCCACACTTGGGGACTTTTAGTATGTTCATCTGGACACTTTACAGAATAAGTTCAATATTATTATTTTTTGGGTTTTTACCAGAAATTATTAATCCTACAGTATACATTTACAACGTCATTACTCCTAGTCTGTGAATTAACATTCATTACTCCTAGTCTGTGAATTAACATTCATTACTCCTAGTCTGTGAATTAACATTCATTACTCCTAGTCTGTGAATTAACATTCAGTACTCCTGGTCTGTGAATTCACGGATCCGCCCGGAGTGCCTTGTCTGAGTACGGATCTGTGTGTCACGGATGTGTCCAGGGCCCGTATTCTACTGTACACAAGCATACCACAAGCCTGGCACAAACTTGAATACGACGCATTTGGTATTCTACTAAATCTCACAAGCGCCAGCGAGACGCCGCGTGACGCCAGCCTACTTCGTATTCTACTGTCCGCTGGCGCCGTTCCAACGCCGCCGGGGCGTCTCGCTGGCGCTTGTGAGATTTAGTAGAATACCAAATGCGTCGTATTCAAGTTTGTGCCAGGCTTGTGGTATGCTTGTGTACAGTAGAATACGGGCCCTGTCCCTACTGACTCAGCCACATTTTTAATGATTTCTCTACTTTATTACACAGCGGCAAAGTCTCAAATCTATATATCTATCTATATAATCGAAGTCGTAAGAAAAACTAAGTAAATCTGCCATTAAAATGGAGTACCTAAGTATATAAATATTGGCTAAACATGAGCACAATTATTACTCTGCCACCCCCTTTGGGAAAAGGCAGGTTGCTATTTTGGTCTTGCTTTCAGTGAACAAAATCTCTACTTATCACGTTCACAACACAATATAGGTACCTACAACGTACATTGACAAATCAGTCCTCCGTCAAGTATTTCGATAGACTATTTATTAACCTTCATTTACCGTCTGAGCTCTCTCGTCGAGCAATCTAACACCTCAATTGCTGGCATCATCGCGAGGGATGTTAGTCCTAATGTGCTTGGGTATAACACCCCTTTTCGCATGACGACGCTGTCGTTATGCCGTCACGTACCCAATGACTAAGGAAATCAAGACAGGCGACCAATCTAGCGATTTTCCTTATAGAGATGCCTTTCCATTCCAGAGAGAGCTATAGAATCGATTATTTTGATTCGATCAAAGAGATGGTGTTCACTGTTGACTCATTTTATTATTAACATTTAACTCTCGCTCGCACATCTATTGTTCATATTGTTAGTTTGGTCCGCGTGTGTCTTAACGCGAGCGAACCCATTAAAAACATTCTGAAATGTGGTGTCGCTAGTCTGTTTGGAGACCTGTGAAATTGTTGATATATTTATATTGATACTGTTATTTTTCGGAGCTAATCACAGCCATCCAGAATAATGTTTGACAGGTCTACACGAAAATTGATAATGTCCAATCAGCGGGTCTAGAAAGAGAAACGATTCGCTCTCAATCGCCCCGTCTTTGGCTGTCAAACGAACAATTTCGGCTGTCAAATGTACTGGGTTTGACGGGTTTGACAGTCGAATTCGTTCGTTTGACAGTCAAAGACGGGACGATTGAGAGCGAATCGTTTCTCTTTCTAGACCCGCAGGTATTTAAGAACTAATCAGATTAGTCCCCATTGTGCAAAAAGTCCACGTTCTATACGCCCATCTCTAGCTCTAGTACAGTGAGAAATAAATTATCTGGACTCGGTTGCATACTAACAATCTCGAGCCGGGATTCGAACCGGGGACCTCTTGCTTAGGGAGTACAGCCTCGACTACAACACCACAGAGGTCGTCCGTATAGCTTGTAGTCTGCAGTCAGAGACCTGCGGGGGAATGCGGCTCGCCAAACGTTTGTTGTTTTCAACAAACGTTCGAATACGCAACCTATGTACGATGACGGGCCGCCAGACAGTTTCGCAGCGGCCGGCTGACCAATCACAGCTCTCTTACTTACCTCGTCCCCCGCCGACGCCACCCGTAAATAGGCTTAATGTGGCCAAGGTAGTCCAATAAATCTAGGAACAAGTCTTAAGTTGAAGCATTATTGTACAAAATGGCTTGACATTCTCAGAATTGTATATTTCCAGCAGATATATTTTATAAAGTCAATTTTGTGGAAAAAAAGACAGCATTTGATGGCACTTTTACATGACGTCATTCTGTTGTTACTTCATAGAACTCAGGAACAAAAGTTCCGTTTTGACAGTTCATAAAAAGTATCTATTTTGACTTGTCAGGCCACAAGCCTATTGGTGTGTTGTGTTTCAAAGGAAAATGTATCTATGCGCTCTCCACTGGATAAGTGCTTCCTGTCTGCAGTAGACAACAGGCATGTCTCCTGAAAGACATGTCTCCGCTGACGATCTGTGGTGGTATTTGCCGATCCGTTCCGGATTTGCCCCGAGCGCATTGTTACCTATCCCCAAAGGGCGACGACGCGAGGCCTCGGCCCGATCGTCAGGGTTCCGTACCCGAAGGGTGCCAACCGGAGCATAGCACAGACAGTATAACGCACTCAAGTGCCTCAGCTCTCTGATCGTTGTGAGAAACACCGGTTTTGAGTTGAGATGCTGGTTTCATTTACGTTTGTGTATCTCAAATCCGTATGTGTTTATCTGGGGTTCCGTACGTAACCGGGCTGTAACAATAATGGTCTTCACAAAATAAAAGGCCTGTTTTGACAGTTCACGCCCATGAAGTTTTAACCCCTAATGCGTAAGTAATAAAAGCCAACTGTTGCGTACAAGCAGGCGCACAAGTTGCACCCAGGAAAACCGCTTCTATTACCTGCGCTTTAGGGGTTAAAACTTCATGGGCGTGAACTGTCAAAACGGGCCTTTTATTTTGTGAAGACTTTAATTAAACCTAATAGTAAAGCACTTCTGGTCGATTTCACTAACAATCTTTCACTTTATTTCCTTTAGACCTAAGTTTACAGGTAAAAGGTTCAAGGTTCAAAGTTTAAGTGCAAAGTTAAAAAAATCTGTAAATATTCTCACTTACAAGAAGGGTCTCGTATCTTTTTTGCCTCTTCTCTACTTTGGACCAATGCATCTACGCTTTTAGGGGACCTTTTAAATGGGCCCGGTAAAGATCTAAATGTCCCCTAACAGATATGATTTATTTATTTTTTCTAAAAGTATGTACATTCTGTCACTAGGTTAAGATAAGATGGTGTAAACTTTTTGAGTCTAAATAAATTCATTATTCATTCAAACTATTGGTGGAATCGGGCATTAAGTCACCGATTTCGTGATCATTTCAATTTAATCAAAAA
Organism: Argyresthia albistria; assembly: GCA_963457715.1. Taxonomy (NCBI): domain Eukaryota; kingdom Metazoa; phylum Arthropoda; class Insecta; order Lepidoptera; family Argyresthiidae; genus Argyresthia; species Argyresthia albistria. The sequence continues at coordinate 2,970,448 of OY735268.1, read as the reverse complement.
CATCCTCACATGTTTTGATTTTTCGACGTCCTAACATTTCTCGATGTTTGTAAGCACGGAACCCTCCTTGTGCCAACTGCTGACTTGCTCTTAGCCATTGTTACTATTAGGTTTTTTTTCTGGAGATATGGAGCAATACCTTCTCTAATCATTTCTCTCGGGCTTCCTTGAGAAGAGAATCGATTTATAATAATCAGGTTTATGTACATAATTAGAACGAAGGAAGGATAATAGGAAATATCCGGTGCCATATAATATTTTTGCACTTGATTTCAGTACCAAAATAATAATCTTTATTTATTTATTTATTCAGGAAGCCAACAGCATTTAACATTACAAAAAATGTTACTATAAAGACTTAAGAGATAAAGCCAATTATAGGGTTCCATCGATTACATTTATACTTAGATTATAATTTGTACCTATTTATTTATTTTTATAAATTAAGTACTTACTTACTTTTATTGTTACTTAATTTTTGTGTTATTTAACAATTAAATCTTGTGATCAGCCTGGGACGCTTACCATTCCACATATGACCGTATGAGGTATTTGATGCTTCTGTATTTTTAACAGCGACTGTTTGTGTTTGTGTGTGTCAAACGGATGGGCCGATTTTAAAGCGGATTTCTGCAAATGGTAGCAGACCTTTCTGGGATGATTCTTATCTTTTTTATGCAGCCGTAATTGTGTCCCACTGCTGGGCTAAGGCCTCCCCCTCCTGAACCCACACTGCCGCTACACCGATAGCCACCCCGTGGCACCCATTCAGTGGCGATTTTTGCCCATCTGTCTCATTCTTATCTTAGCCATGTTTTATTAAAATCAGTTGCCAGCATTTTACACATTTTCATTAATTGAATCTGGAACAAGCACAGGGAATAAGTCATGTTAGGTAGAGTACAAAGGTACAGTACTCGGCGTTGGATTTGGCACGTTCGGTCGGGACGAGGAGAGCGAGATATTCGGTGATTTCGGTTTTGTATAGCGTTATCTTTATACAGAAATCAACCGAATATCTCGCTCTCGTTCCGACACGTGCCAAATCAAACGCACTGTAGTTAGTTTTACATTTTCTTACTATATGGCCTGGCAGACGCACAACATACTTGCACCCATGTCTAGACACGACACAATGTCAACCGAAAAATTGGTGATTTTCTGTTATCTTATCAGATGGGAACAAACAACTCATTCACTGTTCTTGTTTGACCGGCAGTGAAAACACTACTCACTGTTGAGATAGTATGGCTTGTCCGCTAATATTGACTTAGGTTCGGAGTATTTACAAAAAAGATATGGACCGATAAATAACCATATTCAGTTTGGTTAAAAAAGTTAGTTTAAGTACAATGAACGAAACTTATAATTTCTAAAGGAGATTTCCGCGTTCATAAATGTTAGTAAGTGCCGAGATTGCCACCGATGTCCGTTTCTATGTGGCATTTGTTTCGGGAGCTTTCGTGTTTTGGATTATAAGTCTCATCGGATGCTTTTACATCGCGCCCGCACAGTGTACGAGCGCTGACGGGCGCGAGGCGGGCGCGGCGCGGGGTGTTGAGCATGCGGGCGCGGCGAAAACCATCCGATGTAATATGAGATATAGAGAGATAGCAATAAGACACAAATTGTATGTAAGCTTGCAAGGCGGTGAGAGCGCGGCTTCGCTCTGGCGCGGCGCGGGTCGACAGAACACGCACAAGCTGTGTCAGGGGCACTAACGGCAGCTCTCCATCGAACAGCCCCCGTAGACAAGATGCAAAACGCTGTTATCGTTCGCACGAAACGCAAAGAATATACACATGATTTCACGTTTGGTCACGCTACGCTGGCGTCACCAAATGTCAAATCGCATACATTTTGAGTCTTCGTTTTGTTTCGTTTTCGTAGCGTTATCTTTGTCTAGGCCTACTGGACTCTGAGCAAGCGTGGTGGGGCATGGCTCAATCTTCCTCGCATCCGGGTGTAGGTCCGTGCCCCTCGGTAGGGACATCAATGGGCGACATAATTATGATTATTCGTGTGGTGTGGTGTTCTTCGTACATTTGTTGAATTTAAACGATCAGGAATAATGGACTTGTAAATAAATATGAATCCAATAGATGAATTCAGTTTTATTTTACATACAGGCACATACATTGCTTCTGGACCCACACTAGGATACCCTGTGTCGTGGGAACCAGAAGCAGCGACATCACAAACACGTAAACATCCAAGACCTGCGTTTTTTTTCCCCAGCCGGGATTTTAACCCGGGACCTCTCGCATGGTAGGCAGATGCGCAACCGCTGCACCACAGAGGTCGTCAGATGATGGATGTTATAGGTAGATATGTGTGGTACAGAAATCTTTTCGCTGACATACTGATTAAGTATTTATTTTATACTGCTCTAGAGTCGCCTTCGGCTTATCTGGCTAACCAATATCAATAAATCACATTATTAGGTAGGTAAGTACCGTATTTAATTTCGAGTGTGTAGACAAATGATACTTATCTTTCATTTGTATCTATCTACACACTCGAAATCAAATGATTGTTATCTTACTTTGATGTGCGTAAAGCTAGTAACGAACGACAAATTGATTGATTGTTGACATAAATCGCTTTTATTTTATTTATCATGAACGTAAAATGCAGGGTAGGTAAATAAGCCTAAAAGAGCGTCACGCCTTTTCCCATGCGGGATGGCAGAGGCACGATTTGCGTGACAGGGGGCTAGCCCATCGCCGCAGCTATTGATATGAAGGTTTCCTTACGATGGTTTCCATCACCGTTAGAACTTCCGTATAATGTACAGGTAGGTACGTCATTGGTATACGGTCAGCACCTGATTCGAACTACTCCTGTCGGAGAAGCGAGCGTAACACCACTAGACCACGGAGGTCTAATAAAGCTTTAAGTACTTATAATATGCAGGTTAAACTACTTATATTTTATTTTTGCAATCTGTTTTGCTGAAAGTACAAATGGTATGAAGCTTTCTATGAAATATCAAAATTCATAGCTTCAGTTAGAAAGTCGGCAGCACACAAATCCTTTCTCTGAGAGCTTTGAAAGTGCTTTCAACTTTTTAATTTCTGTTTTGCTAAACGAATCGGATTACGAAAAGTACGATAAAGCCAGGCTCAGAATTTGAATTTGATTTTTGTATTGTTGTATCCTGAATTACAGATGCCAAACTGAGGAGGTAAAAAGCAAAAAGTAAAAAAAAAACTATGATTGCCGTTCCCTCCATTTTCTCCTTAACAAAACGTTTCTGTGTTTTAGATTTTTGTCAAAACGTGTTCTGTCCTATACAAAATCTTGGCTCAAAAACGACCTTACCAGCAATTAAACGTTTTGTCCATCAGTTTCCGATGGACGAAACACTTTTTGAACGAAACTTAACGACTGTCACTCAATGTCACTCTATGACGAATACATTCAAAAGGTGATTTGGCCCCTGAAGTTCATGCAATAAAAGTTTTGTTCAATTTTATTTTCTCTAGCTAAATCAGGTTGAATCTAAAAGTAAACGGAACAGTTTTATGCTCCATAAGATAATATCTTGCGTAAAAAATAAACATCCAATTGTTTTTGTAAGTTAGGAGATAATTAGAAGTTTTTTCTGTTTTCCCAACATTTGGAGGCGACGGACTAAACACGTTTTGCTTTTTACCTCCTCAAACTAAATAAAGGGTGGGAGGAGGAGGTGAGGAGGAGAGGAGGAGGGAAAAAACCGACTTCCACAAACCCTATTTGATTAGGTTGACTTTAATACAAACTGTAACCCTTATCTCCCCCCCTTGGGGACTTAATTTTGTCAAATCCCATCTCAGTGCTACCCCACGCTACTAAGGAAACTCTGTACAAAGTTTCATGGCTCTAGGTCCACCGGTTTAGGCTATGCTTTGCCTGCCCGTCTGCCACGCATTGTATTTGTACCTAGTATTGAGCAGTTCTAATGGCCATATATGTGGTCTTCATCAGCAGTTCCGCATCACAATATTATGCTTACCGTGAGTAAATGCACGAGTTATAACTAAAAACACAAAAATCACTATAGGTCTGCCTATAATATTTGAAGAGTTCCCTCGATTTCTCCAGGATCCCATCATCAGATGACTCTCCTCCTCCTCTCCCCTCATCATCTTGGTTAACTGTGATGAAATCACATTCAACATTCATTCTTCAAAACATTTATTTGTCAGGGATTGCGGTAGAAATTTGTAGAATGACAGAGTTAGAGAGATAGACTTAGGTCATTCGTGATACATTCCAAGGACAGTTGCGGCGACCAGGCTTGGAATCGGGTTTGCCCCAAATTCCTCAGGAGAGTAGAGGAATTGATTGCACAAGATAGGAGGCCGATTTTGCTTTCGTCTGTCTCTATGTATGTATGTCTGTCAGTTCCAGTCTAGGGGCCACAGTTTTCAAGCGACCCTCACAAAACTTCGATTTTCCCCTTGAGCCGGCGGAGTTAGGACGTCATCAATTTTTTGTATGGGGTTTGAAATATATTTTTTCTGAAACCTATCGTGTTGGGTATCAAATGAAACTAAAAATATACTACAACATTACCTACCTTTCAGCCACCTGTTTTCTAAATTTACATTTAAGACGTTAAATATTTGTACACCCATAGTATATTACTGGGTATCATCTTTTGAAACACTGTAAATATTCTCTTTAACTGTTTTTTTTTCTGTCATGCCTAGGTTTGCTGGAAGAAATCTCTTTTTAGAGATAAGCTCGCCTTTGTACATATCTTTCTGTAAATGTTTAATTACGTGTTTTTTATGTTTTTGTGCAATAAAGTATAAAATGAAATTAAATAATATAAGATGTATGTACAAACAATGAAAAAAAATATTTTTATTTTATTTTAATTGATTTTGAATGAAATTAAAATACCAATTTCATAGGTCTACTGCCCACGGGGCCACTAGTTTTTATGCATACCACATAGCACAAATGATTGCCAAGATATTACTGGCTGAAGATGTGTTTCAAAATGTTTCTTTGAATTTGTAAAGAAATTATGAATGAATGAATGAGAAATTCAACTAAATTCCTAAGAAAGTCCCGCGGCTAAAGAAGTTTTACTTCAATAATATATTTAACATATTTCAGGGCAAAATTAAATCGTAGAACGACAAAAGGGCCATAATTTTTAATATCCCTTCCCAAACAAGGGTTTCGTGTCCTAATTCAGTATTCTAAACATGGTCGAGTAACCACCGCGTTTCCAATAAAATAGGCAAATGGATATTTCCAAGGGTTCCTGATTAGCCTCTTGGGTATTTGAGGCAGAATTACTCAATTGAAGATAATTGCGAACAATAATAAAGATCATCTCAATTCTTTTTTTTCTGAACTTTTCTGGAAGAATTTATTTTATTTAGGTAATAGGTAGGTATAGTTCCTCTTCGGTCGATCCTTCTTTCCGGCTACTATCGTTACTTGCAGTAAACTTGCACTACCTTGGCAGTAGTTGTAAACTCGGATTAAGCTAGCGTGTTGGAATAAGGCTCTATCTCATTCATATCCGGGAAAAGGCCTCTACACTTCAGTGGGGATATTAATCGACTACATTTATTCATTTTATAGGATAGACCAACACAACCATGACAACTAAAAATGTTTTAATCAAATCCTCGCAAACATTTTACATTCTCACATTTTGTTGATCATTTCATTCCAACGCATTGATATAAATATAACACTCTAACCCGACGCGATAAGTCCTATTTCAAATTGTATGGCAAATCTTGTGGACCGCGTGCAATTATTTCAGCAGAGGAGCGCAGTAATCCCACAAAACGTCACTTTGACTGTTTAATTACCAGAAATTCTATCCAAGTACAGTCAGCATCGGATTTAAATGAGCACTTAAGCTACTATTGTTTACACATCTTAACGGCACAGATTAATAAAGAGCTAACGGTCAGGACCTAATCAAAAAAAAAAAAAACGAAATATCAACTAAAATGTCAAAATTTCGTCAGCATCCCCTGACGGCCTCTGTGGCGCAGCGGTTGCGCATCTGCCTACCATGCGAGGGGTCCCGGGTTCGAATCCCGGCTGGGGACAAAAAAAACCCAGGTTGACCCCAGATGTTAACATGTTTGTGATGTCGCTGTTTCTGGTTCCCACGACACAGGGTATCCTAGTGTGGGGCCAGAAGCAATGTATGTAAATGTTTATGTTAGTTTAGTATACTCATCCAGCTATATTTTGGCGTGTGAAGACGTTTTTAGGGGAGCGCCAGTTCTACGCAACCTAATGCTATGAACCTGTCAAAAAGCTTCAGTTTCTACCTGTCACCGCACGCCAGTAGATCGTTAGACAGTTGTAGGTATGGATTGACATTGACATCATTTCGATGATATACTTTAAGAACTCTACAACCACAATGTAGCAATAAATAATTTGGAATTTGGATATGTAAATCTACGTGTGGAGGGGGGGGGGGGTGTCGATCGTATGTTTTGTTTTAGCTTCAGATGCATTACCTACGTACATTTTATCACCAAAAGCGGAGGAATGAAGAATGAAGAGTCTATTATTTCAAATTAAACAATTTCATTATCTAAAACAAATAGCTTTTGAGACAGTTCAAATGAATATTGACACCTTCACAGATATGAGTTTCCGGAGTATCCTGTGTACTGAAATCGAGACTGGAATAACAAAACGTTTGCTACTCCTTACCTGTGTCGACGACGACGTCTCCAATCGTCGTCGGCTCAGAATATTGAGTAGGCAAATAATGGTACCTATCGCATTATCTACAGACAGACAGCATCAGATATACTTATGTGAGCAAGCAAGATTCATAACGACTCAATCGTCTCTGTCCATAGACACATAGATCGTCACCGACACATCCTTCACAGTCAGAAACATCTACACAGCAAAAATGTCAAAATGGTTTCGACATGCATGCTAACGAAGGCATTTGGTCGATTCTCTAGGTTACACTGACTAAAATTACTTGACAATATTAAATTTGACAACTGTTATGCGGACGCTATAGATTCCATTTTCGAACTCACTTTTGAATTAGTTCCATTAAAATAATTCAAAAGTCAGTTCGAAAATGGAATCTATAGCGTCCGCATAAGAGTTGTCAAACTTAATATTGTCAAGTAATTTTAGTCAGTGTAACCTAGAGAATCGACCACGTTGTCTGCTATTAAGAAGACTGTACTTGACACTAGCGATCGCTATCAACAGAACAGCTAAGTTGGTGGCACTGTACAGTCTGTACAGATGATTTGTGTCTAGACAGTATAGGTGGGTTGTGTCATATGTATATTTGTTTCTGACTGTACTTATACCTACTATATCCAGCTCAAATAAATCTCGGAACAAGTCTGAAGTTGTGCAGCATTATGTACAAAATGGCTTGACAATCTCAGAATTGCATATTTCCAGCAATTATGTGTTTTTCCATACGCCACCGGCACCGGCACCGGTTTAGTGAGTATATTTATATATAGCTCTGTCCCTCACTTACTCACTAAACTGGTGCCGGTGCCGCTGCGTATGGAAGAACGCCAATTGTATTTTATGAAGTAAATTTTGTGAAAAAAGACAGCATTTGATTCCACGCGCCGCATGACGTCACAAAGTGCTTTTTCATAGAACTCAGGAACAAAACCGTACCGCGTACCGTTTTGACAGTTTTTCTTAAAAAGTATCTAATTATTTTGACTAACAGGACGCAAGCCTATTTTGTGTTAGATGAATAATATTTAGTCGATGGACTGTTGCGACTAAAAGTTGTTTTGAAATTTCGAACGTGCGTGCAACTTTGCATCAGTCGTCCCGTGTGGTGATACTTAGTAATAGGTATGTTATACCTACACTTAATAATTAGTACAGTACGGGCCATTGTTTTGGCACGTCGGGTCTCGTCTCGCTCTCTCTCTCTCTCTCTCCCGCCAAGTCAAACGCCGAGTATCATAATCATAAATCAATGGCCCCGAACTGTAATTGTGTAAGGTTGTTTACTAAATATCAATATAAATTCTAGGTATGAAGTCATTCTTATTATTGATTTTGAAATGAATAATGTGTAGCTTAAAAAGGCTTTATATCGATTTGCTATAGCTAGCAAACAAAGCACCTATGTATAATACAACGTCTTCAAACACGCATTCTCATGAAAATTACCTATGAACTAGGTATTGTTCCTTTACAGTTTTCAACAAGACTTTAATGTATGGATGTGACTGTGTTGATTTATGAACCTCCATTCAATTGCATTATGTCTTCATGAATTATGTATAATTAGTTTATGTCCAAACATAACGTAGTAACGATGTAAAAAGTATCTACTATTTAATGACTTTTGCCCTAAACGGAAGAAACTGATTCCCACAACACAGGGTATCCTAGTGTGGGGACCAGGGTCAAACTACTGTTTAGACTTTCTTTTTTTTGTTTAATAAATTATTTTTATTATTATTTTATCTAGGTCGCCTTGAAAACATAACTCTTAGTCGGGCTAAACTTGATAGACTTGGAGTGGGCACTCCTGCAACCCCAGATTAGATTACGTAAACCAATCTACTACTGTCTGTCACTAGTACTTTTCATATCGCTTTAGGCCCGGTCTCTCAAGAGACGGAAAAACAGTCATATAACTTTATCTTAACAGTTCATGTACGTGTGAAATGTCAAATGCCTCAGATAAACAGACAGATAAACTCTATCTGAGGATGGAAAGTTCGGCACTTTTAAATTAAAGACAAACAAATATAATTGAATTCCTTAGGAAAGTTGTACAAAATTATAAGTAAGTAGGTAATAATAAAACTTTATACTTTATACTTTATTGCACAAAAACAGAATACAGACACTTAATAATGAAAAAAACATGTACAAAGGCGAGCTTATCTTTAATAAGAGATCTCTAAAACCTTCTGAAACCATCGATTTGTTCGCAAACTCATAACAAATTAACAACGCAAACAGTAGCAATTTTGAAAAAGGTTTCTTACATCTACATTAAATTTATGTAGGTTTAAATGTAATTAAATGATACCTATTCAACCCTTCTCGGCAACGCTATTTGTCCTGAGGTCGATTTCACGAATTTTTATGAATCATGAGAACTCATTCGTGTGACATAAAAATTCGTGAATCGACCCTCGTAGAAGATACGTAACGCTTGCAACGCTATTTGCAGCGTGCGTAAAAACGTTCGTAGCAGATTCGAAACGCTTGTTGCAACGCTATTTGCAGCGTGCGTAACAACGTTCGTAGCAGATTCGAAACGCTTGCAACGCTATTTGCAGCGTGCGCAACAACGTTCGTAGCAGATTCGAAACGCTTGTTGCAACGCTATTTGCAGCGTGCGTAACAACGTTCGTAGCAGATTCGAAACGCTTGCAACGCTATTTGCAGCGTGCGCAACAACGTTCGTAGCAGATTCGAAACGCTTGTTGCAACGCTATTTGCAGCGTGCGTAACAACGTTCGTAGCAGATTCGAAACGTTTGCACCGCTATTTGCAGCGTGCGTAAACCGTTCGTGGGTCGATTTCACGTCACACATTCGTCGTCGTCTCATTCGTGTGAAACTAATCTCATTCGTGTGACAGAAAAATCGTGAAATCGACCCCCTGACGACGCCATTCGAATCATTGTTGGTTTTCCGTAACTTGGCCTCCTCTCCCTTTACTCAATTTTAAATCAATCGAAAATTGTAAAATAAATACCTGAATTTAACGCCAGCTTGATTTTTTATAAAACTGCGGCGGTTTTACTTAGATGGGAGAGGCCGCCTCTTCCCCCCCAAAAATATAATAAATAATAAGTAATTTATTCCAAATTATCACCCGCAATAGTCTGTTTTTTTTAAAGGATTATCTTTTTCACATACAGGTTACACTGGGGATTCACAATGTGAGTATTTCAGAAGTTCTAAACATTGAACTACTATTAATGGTAGCTCAATGGTTCTAAAAGAAAATATGGGTTGAATTAGGTAGCCAAATAGTTGTCTGGAATTTACTTTGAACCGATTTACTCAGTCACCCTACGCCGGTTCCTGGTCTTATACCAAGGTTCTTATTCAAATTACTTAAAAATATTTTTAAATTGGTCGAAGAGGAACCCTTGGTATACAGACCGGAACCTGCGTAAACAGTGTCCGATTAACGGTCTAAATACGTTAAATTATTTCTCAAATTCAAATCATTTTTGTATTACGTTTGTATGGGAAATTCACGCGGTCACCGGTCTCTGTTATACAAGCATGATGACCAACATTTCTCCGCAGTACTGTACTCTACAGACATTCGGTCCAAGACTTGGCACTTCTTACTTTATGCAAATGTAACTGCTGGAACCCACTTCCCACCCTTGTTTATGTATTTTAACGCATAAATTTGAGCAAATGTTTGTCTAGGAACGCTACTCCTTATTACTTTGCTGTTTGTATTGTAATGAGGTAACAAGTGTGGTTTTCTTTGTTGGTGTGTGTATATTACAACGATTAAGTAAAGGAATATTAACTGTTAATATGTTTAACGTTCGTATCTTCCAACAGTCTTTCAACTTCGATTCCGTTGACGTTTCGAGTTCGTCACAGTATCACATCGGTCACAAATAATACATATATTACCTTTACGGGGAATATTATTTTATGATTGTAAATATTCCTTCTGAGGAGTTAACTCATCTCAAAGTTTGACTGACATTTAAACGACCGATTTCTGGAAGAGCGATCAAATTTAACAAGAGTGTTTATCCCAAGTGTAATTAGCTGCCGCTATTTTGAATTATTCTCCGATTAATCGCGTGTTACATTTAACCACTCTTTAACAAACTAGCACCATCACATTTAAGCGGCGATATTATATATTGACTGGCACTGCATGCAGCTTTACAATAAGTAGGTACCTAACCATTTTTTTAAACTCCTAATCCTAATATAGAGCTTTCTAGCAAAAAAAAACAATTTATTTATTTATTATTATCAAAAAGTATTTGTGCCATTACAGCTAACCAAAGCGACACAAACATTATATTTAATTACATATTACAATAATTAATAATAATAATCATTCAAATAATACAATTCCATTTCATTGTAGATTATAAGGGACACATACATTAAATTAAAATGATAATTAAATTCCAAATTTAAAATGTCAAATAATTCAAATATATATAGAAGGACATGTCATGCATCATTCTCGCTATACCTACCTGCCACACTCTCGCACAATATCCCTCCATGATAACACAATCAATCAATCATCGAATCACGTAATATTTGTGTTGTGACAGATATCTTATCATTTAATGTTATTACCGTACTTATTGTATCATACGGATCTATCTAATCTGCCCAGATTATACCGATTAGGCCCTATAGTCCTGATTGAGTGGCTACAACTACAATACTCGTGATAATAGTCCTAATTGAGTGGCTACAACTACAATACTCGTGATAATAGTCCTAATTGAGTGGCTACAACTACAATACTCGTGATAATAGTCCTGATTGAGTGGCTACAACTACAATACTCGTGATAATAGTCCTGATTGAGTGGCTACAACTACAATACTCGTGATAATAGTCCTGATTGAGTGGCTACAACTACAATACTCGTGATAATAGTCCTGATTGAGTGGCTACAACTACACCACTCGTGATAATAGGGAACAGCCTCTTGTAAATCTCAAGATTTACAAGTTTTTTTGTAAAGAAACCTACAGCATTGCGTTTCGTTTTTGCGTTTTTACCCTCACACACACGTACACATAAACATACCTTAATAATTAATATTTTACAATACAGCCATTAGTATTATATACCTCTCTACTGTTGCAGTGCTCTATGGACAGGGTCCATAAATTGTATCTTGATTTAAGAGAAAATGTGGATGCAATAAACGTAATTCTAATTCTTTACTGGCTTGTTAATCATGATCATGACACGAGTGTCATCGCATCGGCGCAATCGGCATTCACCTGCGTAATACATACTTAATTTGATTATTTTTGCTCGACAGAAATGTCTCCCGATCTTATCAGATCTGTTTATCACAAGTGTTTTTACATTTCGCAACACATTAGGTAGGTACCTACTTAATTATTGACCGAGCGAGCGAAGCATCTCCGTTTCAGGATTGGGCAAAAATGCTTTCGTATGTCTATCTGTCCGGTTGTTCTCCTTTACAGGTCGCATTTCTCAACCGATTCTCGTGAAATTTTGTGAGCAGTGGATAATTAAATGGTAATTTTTTGTCGATTCACTGTTTGGTTCTTTTTTCAAAATGACGGAGATTAGGATTTTAAAATTTAAAAATCGTTACAACCCAAACGGCTTGACGGATATTAAAAAACCGGCCAAGTGCGAGTCGGACTCGCGCACGAAGGGTTCCGTACCATTAAGTAAAGTAAATGTAGCCCATTAATGTCCCCACCGAGGGGCACAGGCCTTTACCCGGATCCGTACCATTATCTAAAAAAAACCGCAAAAAAAAAAAAAGTATGGGAGCCCCCCCTAAATATTAATTTAATTTTAATTTAATTATTTATTTTTTAAGTAAATAATATACTCAATATATTGTGAACATTTTAAGCGTCTACCTGCTACCATTATCAATATCGAGCAAAAATGAGCAAAAAAAAAACCACGTTTGTTGTATGGAAGCCCCCCTTAATATTAAATTTCTTTTGATTTTTAGTATTTGTTGTTATAGCGGCAACAGAAATACATCATCTGTGAAAATTTCACCTTTCTAGCTACCACGGTTCATGAGTTACAGCCTGGTGATAGACAGGACGGACGGACGGACGGACGGACGGACGGACAGACGGACAGCGAAGTCTCAGTAATAGGGTCCCGTTTGGCACCCTTCGGGTACGGAACCCTAAAAATGAGCAGTCGTTGGATTCGTAAAGACCGTGAGAGTGACACAGACTATATAATTTTAGTAAAAAGTCAATAGGTTGTATTTTAGATCGCAAAATGTAGTTTACAAGGATATTGGTGCGGCTACTTTCATACTCCATGTACGTAACCAGGTAAATTCATAAGTTTGTATGTGTAATTGAAAGAAAATACAGTCGGGTTATTTGTTTTTATAATAATTCCATCTGTTCATCCGATAAACTTCAAGGGTTGCGTCGTTTTATTACAGAGTTGCCCTGGCCACCTTGCGGCTCCAGCATCAGATCAGCTCCATGTCATAAAAATATTCTAGGACCAAAGTATTGGTCAAGACAAGACGAATGAAACGAGCCCAAATTCGTGAGAAAGGGACAAAACACATTTTAGTTATCAAAGTTTTATGAATAAGAGGGTTAGTTGGGGCTATTTGGGAGGTGTCAAAACCACTAAACTAGAGGAACTATATGCTCGAGTATATGCGACCACAGACCAGCAATTGATATTTTCAGCTTGATACGTCCACGCGTTCTCAACGCGCCTTGACCTCGTCTTAACACACGGATGGATGGACGGACGGACGGACGGACGGACATACGGACAACGAAGTGATCCTAAAAGGGTTCCTTTTTTATTTCAAGGATTGGACCCCAAAAAAGTTATGAAATAGGTACCTACCCCCTCTAGTGAGAGGCGAGGAATGATTCGATATGATCTTTCGTGATGCATGACTATGAAAACCATCCAACAATTAATCCTCAAATATTCTCACTGAATCCTCAAATCCCCTGAAGCATCGTGGGAAAGTCTCTCTCAATCACAGAAGTTTCACAAAGCAAGTCCATTTTAAACCGAGCCAGTGAGCAGCTCAGCGGATTTTATGAAACTATTCTCTACCGTAAGAGTACATGGTTTAGTGGCTGTCATGCTTGTCTCTCACCCAGGAGATGCTTGTTCGAATCCCGGTGCTGACAATGTACCAATGAGATAAATCATATCTCCCAAGTACATAATCGGAAGTTCCGTATTTCGGATGATACGTTAAGCTCTTAGGTCCCGCTATATGAATAATATTAGGTCGGGTAAAAAGTTTCTTTGTATTTTGTATGAAGATCGGAACGACAAAAAGGTGCATCTTTGATTTAAAAAAATCCGGATTGAAAAAACGCTTAAACCAACTTTGTGCTACTTTTACTGACACGGTATTAGGTTCATAAACATCATAATTTTTTTTTCATTGGCCATATCTTCCTTTTTTGCTACAACTTTAAAATGTACATACTGAATTTCTCCATTAGATTCACTCATTTTGACATAAAAAAAAAACAAATGAAAAATTGTCGGAAACAAGATTTTTTTATATTTATTATTTTTTGAAGTATAATAAACTTTTTAATGACATCAAAACCAGCCAAATACAATAAATACATCCAAAGATATTTAGTTACAAATATACACAAACAAAATACGAAAAGACTTTTTACCCGACCTATTAAAACAATGTGTATTTTTTATTATACATTGTTATTTATTCGTAAGGCTAGTCTGATTACGGCGCTCTGGTTATTTTAATATTCATAAATGAATACAGTAACTAAAGTCCTATGAGACTTTCATAAATCTTAAGAAAATACAGACTGTTTCTTGTGTCTTGTTTTCATTAGAAGTAATTTTGTAGATGGGTTTAATTTAAGCGTAGTAGGGATGTTTATAAAGGATAAGTAACTAATTATTTTGGTCATGTTGTTTTCCTCTCTTTCCTCTACATTTTATTTAAATGACCGACGACGGCGCAGTGTAGTATTATAAACTTATTATTAGTCTTATTCGTAATGCCATTTTTAGGGTTCCGTACCCGAAGGGTGCCAAACGGGACCCTATTACTGAGACTTCGCTGTCTGTCTGTCTGTCTGTCACCAGGCTGTATCTCATGAACCGTGATAGTTAGACAGTTGAAATTTTCACAGATGATGTATTTCTGTTGCCGCTATAACAACAAATACTAAAAAACAAACAAAAGAAATTTAATATTAAGGGGGGCTCCCATACAACAGACGTGATTTTTTTTGCTCATTTTTGCTCGATATTGATAATGATAACAGGTAGACGCTTAAAATGTTCACAATATATTTATTATATTATTTACTTAAAAAATAAACAATTAAATTAAAATTAAATTAATATTTAGGGGGGCCCATACAACATGTTTTTTTTTTTGCGGTTTTTTGTAGATAAATTTACGGAACCCTTCGTGCGCGAGTCCGACTCGCACTTGGCCGGTTATTGTTCTTACCACTGCAAATTAGAAATAGTCAAAAGAAACGCCGCTATCTATGGAAATGTCAACAGTCGGCCGCTCACTGTGAGCGAGCAGTGAAAATAGAGCCTTACCCCACCATCACAGAAGAGATAATAGTAGGTACCCACCATCATGACCTTAGCTGACTAAAGAAAAAATACAAGTAGGTAGAAAGTTCTATCAAACATTCCTTTGATACAGTGCTTTGCCACCGTATTGCTGGCTCACAACTCGCAAGCCTCTCGTCTCACTTTTCCAGTACTTGCCACACAATAGATAAGGGTTTTGCCGAGTCTGGACCCCCCCCCCCCTCCCACAATTGGGGGTCACCCCCCCACGACCCGACACAGAATTATTCAGCGCGGAGTAAGCCAGCCAAATATTTTTCTTGTTGATTAAGGAAAATCATAAGATTCTTTTGTAAGATGAGATTTTGTGCTTCTTTTTAATTTATAATTCTTAAAAAGGTGTCTAGTTATTCTAAATAAAAGAACCTTCATCTTGTTTAATAAGAGACTACGCGACGATTGACAATAAAAAATATTCATTAAGCTTCTCTTCTTATAATGTTTTAGTAATTTTAAATTGTAAACAAGAGACTTGAGGAAAATTGTAGGTCCAAATGAGCCATACTGAGTCAATAAATACCAAATACCATACAAGTTCGCAATTATCGCCACTGAAAAGTTGCTATTTTGTTCTTGCCTTAGCTCTCAGCCTTAGCTCAAGATTGTACGCAATGACTTCTGTCAAAATGGTGCTCGAGAGTACCAATCCACAAATAATCGGTTAAGTGCGGGTCGGTATCGCACACGAAGGGTACCGTACCATCGTACAACAAATCAAAAGCACTCAAAACAATAAAAAAATAAACAAAAAGAAAATTTAAAAAGTTTATGCCTTCACGAGTTTTGAACCGACGACCTCCGGATTGAGAGTCTACATCATACCGCACCGGCTAACCACAACCATGTGGGTTGACGCGAAATATGCTATCATATTTAAATGTGTAGTTTGTGTCTATGACATGGTTGCTATGACAATAAATAAACACTTTCAGTCAAGATCTCCATTTTGAAATGCGTAAGTGTATCTAAACACGTCTCTTGTATCGGGGCCCCCTTTAATTTGCAATATCTCTCGTATTTTAGTAATTGTGGTTGGTGCGGCAACAGATATACACATTCTGTGAAAATTTCAGCTTTCTAGCTATTACGGTTCGTGCAGACGGACCCGGTGACAGACAGGACGGACGGACGGACGGACAGACGGACAGCGAAGTCTCAGTAATAGGGTCCCGTTTGGCACCCTTCGGGAACGGTACCCTAAAAAATGCGCAATGTGGTTTAGTTCCGTCGAAAACCGCTCAATATTGAATACAAGATGGCACCACCATCGTTATCGGGAGTGCCAAATGACGAGAAGGCCAGCTTGAGCCAATGCATTGCCTATCAAGAGTAACCCTACCCTACTGAGATTATGAAACAATGGAGCATACACCGAATGATGCAATCCGACACGTTCATGCTTCCGAGAAGTAAGTAAATTCGACGAAATTGTTTCACATTTTTCCGCAATTTCGGCAGATGTAGTTAGCGAATAAGGGCTATTGTTTAACAATTATGTATGGATGACCCTCAGAAATGACTGTACAATGGTTCAGTGACCTCGTGCCATACAAGAGACACTATCTCGCTGCGATAGTGACACCAACAAACAGAACATTCGGCGCAAGCGCAGGGAATGTTTGTTCACTGTTTAATTTATTCCGCAACCTCGGTCGGCACTAATTAACGAGACTTCTGTTTGGTTTTGTTTGAATATTTCATGTCATGGTGGGAATAAATAAACACCGGGGGTGAATTGCAAAACCGATTTAAGCAAAACTCAAATTAGGTAATGAAATGAGTAAGTATTATTGCTGTTGGGTTTTTTACAAGCTTTTTAATCATGAGTGTTAGCATACATTTGTTTGCGCATAAACGCAATTTGATAATACTCGATAGAAGGGTCTCCCGAATTAGTCATAAAATCTCAATCATATAAACTTATCAGAGCATCGAGGCTTTTCCCATTCGGGGTGGCAGAAGTACAATCGTGCCCACAAACATTGATATTCGTGTCTGTCATATAGCATACATTATTCCCTAAAACTCAGCTATAGTATAATATATTAAACAAAAGACTGTAAGACAATTAATTAATCGTTTTTATTTTTCGCGTTATCTCACTAATTTACACCCGCATAAAATTTCACACTTGGCCGTTTTCCGACTCTCCCGTCCACTCTGTGCGACGCATAATTTTACGCATCGCTCGTATCAGGGTTCCGTAGGTATTTATGTTTAAAGGGATGCGTAACTACTGATGTGTCGTTGCCGGAAATATTGCCATTTGTCCGGTAATATTGCCAAGTGAAATTATGCAACGGCACATCAGTATGCGGATTTCCTTGTCAGTGGAAATGGTGGAATCGGCCATAAAAATTGCAAAGTAATTGATATAAATTACCAACAGATGAGCGGATAAATAGATTAGTAACGGACATAAGTAAAACGTAGAAAATTATTAAAACAGTTGTAGAGGGAAGATACTTTTTTAGCTGAACAAAAACAACAAAAAAAATTCAACTTCTCTGGTAAGTATCCAATCTTGAGTTTTATAAAATTATTTTTATGTTTTAGTATCAAATATTTGTCAGATTTTGTTATGGACCATAGCTTTCTGTTAAAGATCTACGGGCCCCTCCGCATTCATAGTCGCAATCTCAGTTGACCGCGTCTTAATTTAATTAGGAGCAAAAAAATCTAAACTAAAAATTCATGGTCGTCTTTTGTGCTTGCTATTACAAAGCTTTGTATTGTGTAATACTTTTGTGTTGCAACTTTAAACCAAAAGCACAAACAGCTCATAGTGCTAAATAAAATGCTTTATTTTTATTGTGTGTTCCACTTTTAGAAAAAAACAGTCGGTCCAACAAATTTCTTCTCTATATTTTAACCTTTTAATAATTTTTTTGGTATTTCAATTTTGGGCATAAACTATTTCTAACTGAAATTCAGAAAGCCGAGGAAGACTTTCTGAATTTCTTCATTTATTCTAAACTGCTTTTCCATTCTATAAAATATCAATCTATGCTATTCTTACACCTTAAAATACTAGCACAAAATATGTATTAAGTACTGCAGTGTTGTTCCTAATTTTCAATGTTTGCTTTTATCTTTTTTATCTCGTGCACCTAGTTAAAACCCGTGCTGTTTATACCATTTTTATTTAAACAACTGTTAGACTGTCATAAAATATTTTTGCTATTTGTTCAGTTCAACACTCCCAACGACAAACCAACACATGCAAAACAACTTTATCAGAGCTGTCACGTTATACAGATACTGTATAATGATTCCACTTAACATGCCTCATATTTGATTACACCACGTTAAAATTTATCTGTAGCAGCAGTTTTGTTGAATAGATTGATTATATTCATTCATGGGAGTGGTAATATACACAGATGATAAGTTATGCATGGCAAATGTTATATGCTGTCACAGAAGAGATAATAGTACTCCGTACAGAACGGCCACTCCCTTCCCCGCGCTGATTCAGATACCGCACCCCACCCCTGCCTGGCGTCAAAGGATTGGTTTAAAGGATCTTAGACAGGGCTGAACGCCTGACGATTGACGACGCGTATACTTAATATCGCTGCATTTGCCGCGCCACCAGCCCTAGCAAAGTTTACGCACACTTTTGCACGTATACAAACATAATTTGGTTATGTAGTAGTAATAGATGATTATTTTACGAGCGTTCTATGGAGTGTCCGAGGTGTGATGCTGTACCACAAAACAGATGCACACACATATATACACAGTATAGTTAGTATACATCCATAATCGTTATAGGAACACTCAAATAAAGAAAAACTTTTATTGTAATCGTACCATATTTGTGAGTGCTAGGGTATTAAACAGAAATGGTACGACAATTATAATATAACGCATGTGTAAGTAATGTCTATAAAGGTTAACGCACACCTGTCGACACAAGATAATTATTATATGAAACTTTAACAACGCCACTTAGTGACTATTACTCAAAACTTTAACCGGCGTCGTTTGAGGATATTCCTTTGATTATGACGTAAGGGGACGTAAGTACATAATTAATCTTCATCATTTGCCCTTACCGCGGCTTAACTATGTGAAGACGAACCTTCGTGTTCCCAAAAGAGACAGAGCTGCCATGCCTTATCCCGTTTTTGCAACGGGAACTTTCAAGGTCTGAATATCGGAACTCTTTAGTGTGTGCGAAGTCTGGCCATAAAGGTACACATCACACAACCTTCGTCGATGATTAGGGAATTTCGTGTAAGTTTTGGGTTCGAGTATCTGGAAACTTCAGATATGGTATGATCTTTAATAATATCCCTGTGTAAATAAAGCCATTAGGGGCATTTCATAAATCTATTACAGAAGGTTATTAACTATGGTTGTTGTACTGTTTGTATTAACTGAGGTCAAGTCTACTTATCGGTAGCCAGCTAATATGATATTTCTGGTCCAAGTAGAGTGAAAATTTAAAATTATCTATAAAATAAGTTTCATAACATTCAACATACATTATCTTAGCGTCATCGTAGCGAGCGATAGTTAGCGACTGCAATGCATTAGTTTTCTTTGGGCCCAGTGGCGCGATTCTCGAGCATTCGATATACGATATCTACACCTATATCGAGTGATTTCGTATGGGAATCTGTCAATATAGGTCTCGATATCCGTATATCGAAGGCGCGAGAATCGTGCTCCAGAACTGGACTAATAAACCTACAGTCATCCAACGATCAATCAGCGAGTAGATGTTTACAGGGGGGCGCCTGTTCTACGAAACGTAATGTAACTAAACTGTCAAAAAGCATTAGTTCTACTTGTCACCGCAAGACAAATATCGTTGGAAAGTTTGCTTTAGTTATTGTTCTGAGACCATATAAGATTACAGTGCCACCAACTTAGCTGTTCAGTTGATAGCGGTCACAGTCTATTCGTGATAAGGATGCAGTGAAATTTAAATTTAAATCTGTTAACACACACTCACAGGACAGGACACAACCTTCGCGTTCGAAAGTTTGCCTTCAACTGGTCACTGTGAACTTGGCTTGATAATTGGAAACGATTTGATTGGTTACGGGGCGTGGCTAGGCCGCCGGACAGTGATGAATTTACTGCATTCTTATCACGAATAGACTACAGTGTCATAGTACTCTTCATAATAGCGGTATCTATTCTTTTTGATGGCGGATGACAAGTCCATAGTACCAATTTTTCCCACCTGAACAGCTAAGTTGGTGGCTCTGTAAGAGAACAGGCATACAGCTCAGACCTGTAAACTTGCGCTTACCTGTGCTGTCCACCCACGAGTAGGACTTAAAGAGATGTTTGTCCGCACGCTTTAGCACACCGGAAATGCTACACGGAGTGTGTTCAAGATCCCCTTATTGATGCGCGAGTAATGGGCACCGACAGGGACCCACTGACCCACGTCATTCCGTCCGATACTGTTGTCCCAACTTCGCCGAAATTATACCCATCGAACCCACCGGGGTCAGGTTGGTAAGGCCAAAGTTATACTTAGCACGGTCGATACTGCAGAAACGATCATTATTCATTATACAGCGAAATACAGTGTACCTGGTCCTATACTAAGCTCCTACTAAGTGCTTTCGTTCGTTACTAACGTGTGTGTGCCCTCTCACTGTTGTGCGGGATGTAATGTAGTGTAATGCCAAAAACATGGAGTTGCAAAGAGCGTCATTTATCTGAGCCCAAAACCGCACCGCTAGCTAATGCGTTAGGAGAGAACGTTTACATTTACATACAGGCACATGTATATACATTGCTTCTAGGATACCCTGTGTCGTGGGAACCAGAAACAGCGACATCACAAACATGTAAACATCCAAGACCTGGGTTTTTTTTTGGATTCGAACCCGGGACCTCTCGCATGGTAGGCAGATGCGGAACCGCTGCGCCACAGAGGTCGCCAAAAAGGTGCGAGAGAAGAAAGGTGCGAGCTCTATGGTTCCCTGTCGCTTAGCTGTCCAACGATCTGAGTGCGGTGACGACTGACGATTTTTATAGGATTATTGCACGAGGTTGCGTATGTAGAAGTGACGCCCCCCTGTAAACGTCACTCACACGCTGAAAGAGTATACAGTCTTCCAAACGGTCTGTTGGCGCTCAAGTGACGTTTACAGGGGGGCGACAGTTCTACGCAACTTAATGCAACGAACCTGCCAAAAAACGTTAGTTCCACCTGTCGCCGAAAGCCAAAAGATCGTTGGAAAACCGTAGAGATGTCTTTGAGGTCTTGTCGGTCGGCAGGGAAGGGCCCCACACAGCCGAACGGGTTGCACAAATACTTACAGATCTGCTAACTTAACTGTGAAATGACCGTTTAGGAATGGCATTTCAAAGATGGCGGTCGTAGTTTGGAATTCTGACATTTCACAGATAACTTGGTAGGTCTGTACCTCAGGTCTGTACCACAGCGAGCAAGTGACCTAGGCTGGGTGTCGAGTCTGGTAAAAGCCGTACAACATCTGTGCTGCATCTGTATTAACATAGTACTTTCATAGCATAACACGTCAGTAGATAACAACGGACAGTAGACTACCAATTATTATATATTTGCAATAAGCTATCTATCCACGGTTTTCACATTACTAGAGTAAGATTTGACAGTTTCTCTATAGATCTTATGTCAAAATTCATCCTATCTATCTGCAGATTGAGGATAGATAGGTTATTGAAAACGGCCGTAAGTCAAAAACAAGTCTATGAATTGAATGATCATGATCAATGATTCATAATGTGTATAGCAGACTTGACGCCCTGACCAGGGATCCTGTATTCAATCATGATCGATGATTCATAATGTGTATAGCAGACTTGACGCCCTGACCAGGGATCCTGTATTCATAATGTGTATAGCGGACTTGACGCCCTGACCAGGGATCCTGTATTCAATCATGATCAATGATTCATAATGTGTATAGCAGACTTGACGCCCTGACCAGGGATCCTGTAATCAATCATGATCAATGATTCATAATGTGTATAGCAGACTTGACGCCCTGACCAGCGATCCTGTATTCAGTTTGACGTAAACTCCGTCAATTCTGCTGTAGATTTGAATCAATAGGGAGTTGTCTTTCTGTCGGGGGGGTTTGAACTTAGGACTAGCTATAGTATCCATATCGTGGTGTAGTATCCGAGTGTGTAATATCGCTCCAAGCAAACACCGAAACTAAACTGATACAACGAATCAGCGTTTGATGTCTAACTTAGGACTTGCGGACTACAAGTAGCTGACAAACTTGCGATGCTCCAATGGCGAGGACAAGTACTTAGTTCGGAAACTTGAGTGCTATTGGTTTCTGAGATGCACCACAGTCGAGTATGTTCTGTAATGGGCGGATGCACAAACTGGTGAACAAATCCATAGGTAATGCTTCTAACCTATTTAATACTGTAGATATTAAGAAACAGTTAACAGACGTCATTATTTTTTGGCTCATATCTGCGCTGGAACACAGTGTAGGAAGAAGGGCAGACCACTTGAAAATCGTAGGGATAGATTTTAAATAAAATATGACTGTTAATTTAAACGGATATACACCAGCCAGCTACTAACAGTGACTCGTTATACGATTCGATTAATCTGTGCCAACAATAGGTAATTCATTTGTGATATAGAATGGACATACATCATAATCATTAATATATTATACGAAATTACGAAATATTCTGTGACATGGCTCAACAGTTCAAAATGCTGAATTAATTTTAGAAATTTACAAACAATGATTGTCAACCCCCACATTTGTAAGCTCCCGCAAACAACCCCGCAGTTTTGGGGTCCAATTATAATTTAAAATCCACAAGTTCCTGAAATGTCGCTGACGACAACAACGTTGTTTATTTTGCACAGTTGGACCGGATTTCAGCCGCAAACATGTTTGCTTGGCCAATTTTCCAGTAACTGTCGTTTGCAGACACCTTATAGCAATTGTACCATCAATACATGTACAAGTCACTTCCTTTCTCTTTCGTGATAGGTATCTTGATTATATAAGTAGATGTATATGTATGTTTATGTATTCTACTCTATTATATATATTTTTATTTTGTTTTATTTATGTATTCATATTTAGGTCTATTTAGCATTTTTATTGTGTAGATAATTATTATAGTAGATATATGTAGATTCATTTATCTTCATTTTATTTATTGTGCACTTGGACTATTCTCTCTCAGAACAATCTGTAATATCTTGCCTAGGTTTGCTGGAAGAAATCTCTTTTTAGAGATAAGCTCGCCTTTGCCTATTTACTTTTGTTTTAAGACTATGTATCTCATTGTTTTCCGTGCAATAAAGAAATTATGAAATTATGAAAGTGGGAAAAACTAGTACCACTAGTACCATCAGTGGCACCGGCTAGTGGTTGTAGCTTGTGGCTAATTGTAATTTGTTCGTCTTTATAATAGTTTTCAAGTTATTTCTTGATGGATAGTGCAATAATAGCATTACAATAGGGGCGTTCACTGATAACACTTTGCCTTTCAAGTCTTGCATGTATGCGTGTCTGCGTTTTAATTGTGTGTCAATTTATTTATCTATTTACATTACAATGATAGCGCTTGCCCAGTATCGGAGCGGCACATTCAATATTTACTTTATTTACAATTGCATGAGTCTGAACGGGACTATACAAATATTATTTAAATCTTCCACGCGCCAAATAATGCAAGCATATTTTTGCAAGTTCCTAAATATTGCCACGTAAATAGAGGAGAAGAAGAGATGAGATTTCTTACAAAAAATACAGTCAACATTAGCAGTGATCCGATTATATCGTTTGTCTTCCATTAGTTTTTGCAGTAGCATGAATTATGCAAATCTGATTTTCGTTTGAGTATTATATCTCTTCTCAACACAAACAAATCTGGATCCGTCTTGTTCAATAATCTGTAGACAGGCATACATAATGCAAGTATTCCTAATCTTCTGTAAGCTGTAAGACCGACTGATCGTATTATTCCGCCGGAAGACGCTTTGTCATTGGGTTGTAATCTTGGCCCCTAGAAGACAACATGTATTCGCTAACTTCTGAATAAACGCTTATCGTTTCTTATCTTCAACGGAACGAAAGAAAGAAACGCTTTCATTCGGTTTTGACCTTTCCTTGACCCTTGGTCCGCGAGTCGTGCTCGAACTTGACCGTCATTTATTACCGGTTTCCTGAAACCTATCCTGTGATTTGTTGCTCAACAAAGAAATTACGAAATACCTACACATTACGGCTATTTGGGAGGTGTCAAACATAAACATTTAAATACAGGCACATACATTGTTGTGTCGTGGGAACCAGAAACAGCGACATCACAAACATGTAAACATCCAAGACCTGGGGTTTTTTTATTATATTTTTTCAATCCCCAGCCGGGATTCGAAGCCGGGACCTCTCGCATGGTAGGCAGATGCGCAACCGCTACACAACAGAGGTCGTCGTCGTCGTTAAAACTACTAAACTAAAGAAACTAAAGGCACTAAACTGACAACCTCAAATCCGAAAGCTCTTGCGCGGTAGCCACAGATTCCATTTTCAAACACACCATTTTAATGAGTTTAGTTAGTATACTGGTCGACTGGTCGTGTCTCCTCCCAAATCGCAGACGTCGAACTACTAATATTAATAAGGCACTGTTTTGCGTTAGCAGTGTCTTCGAAAACCCTTATACTGAAACCCATATCAAACCTAGTTAGTTGTTAACAGAAATTGCAACTGTTGATAAATGTACATACCTAATAAATAAATAAATTATATTAGAACATTAAACAAATATGGGACACCCCGCGTCGCTGCCGTGAAATGGAAGCTATTATTATATTTTTTGTACCGCGTTTAACAATACCGACATCAATTTTTTTGTTGAAATTAGAGTTCATGTTCTGTGGTTATTGATAAAAAGGGTTAATGTGGCATTATTCTGTTTCAGGTACGAATATTTTCCTGTTGCAAAATACCCAATGAAATGTATTCAGGGAAAACGGTAAGAGGAAATTAATCCACCGTATACAGATAAGTCATATGCCCAAACAACGAAGAGTCTTGAGTTGAGTGTATAGATATGCCTGTGTTAAAATGGGCAAGTCTCACGCTGCTACGATTGATTCATTATTATGAATAATGAATCAATCAAGTGCGACTCGGTCTCCCTCCAACACGAAGGATTCCGCACCATCGTACAAGAAACAAGTGCCTGACAGTTATAACGTGAATATCTACAATATTCATCTTGTATTTTTTGACGTGACAACGTCTTATAAATTGGTTTGCCGGGTGACACTTCAAGAAACTGCGTTACGCTCCGCTCACGTTATGCGCTCACAATGAGAGCGAGTGAGAGGCACGCGTCCCTTCCACTCGGGCATGGTTAGCCCGCCTAAGAGCGAGAGAGACAGACGTTAATATGAAATTCAGTGCGAGATTCTTTGTATAAATTAATGTTTTAAATATAATTCTTTGTATAAATAAATGTTTTAAATTGTTACTATTATTTCATCCTTCTTCCTACTATACAAATGAATATTCACATTAAAATTATTTTACCACTCAAAGTCGTTGTCACGTAAAACTTTCGCCCGTATACCGACTTTACAGGCAACCAATTTTTTTTCTCCTAAATTTGGTATCCAAAAATGTCAGGCGCTATATTGACTTTACTGTTTAATTATAAACAAACGCCATTACTTTTCATGGCGGTATTTCAGTATTTGTGCTGTAGCGGCAACACATTCTGTGAAAATTTCAACATGCTATTACGGTTCGTGCTAGAGAGCCCGATGGCGGACAGACGGACGGACAGACAGTCAGACAAGCAGACAGACAGACAGACGGAAAGCGGAGGCTTAGTCATAGGGTCCCGTTTGACATCCTTCGTGTCGAACCCTAAAAAATACATCTTATTGGACAATTAAAAACAACTTTTATTAACAAACGAACTGTTAATTTCTGGCTAAACATGGGGCCTTTGCCACCCCGTATGGAAAAAGGCGTGACGCCATGTGATGTTATACATGTTTGTGTTGCCTGCAGCTCTCAATCTGCTATCGACAGCGCAATAAATTCTCATTTTGAACGTGATATGAAATATTATTCAATGTCGCCGCTGCAATCGAAGCATCGAGAATTCGAGATCGAGAATCAAGTATCGTTACTCGCACCGAAATCCTCTTGGATATTGCGTTCCGATATCACCGTCTTACATATTTAACCCTATGGCTCACAGAAGCACAGCACTATAAAGTGCTTGACTTTGACAGTGGGTACCAAGACGTCAATTAATGTCTATTGCAGGGGGATGAGAACTCACCGCTGTACCCAGAGTTATTTAATGATTCATTAAGGATTACTAAGTAAAGGATTTTGTATGTAAATTCAAATTTGGAACTGACTTAATGGTTGATTAAATCTCTCTGAGTGCGGCGGTTAATGTCCCCTAATTTTAATGTCATTTTTTCCCCTTTTCGGCCAGGAGAATGACAATCTCTAGTCTGAAAGGGTTAATAGCTTTGGTAACAGTAAATATGCCAAACCAAAATACTATTTACTTAGATATAAATTAAAAAAAAAAACACTGCACACAAACCGTTTTCTGTTTTGAGAGCGATCTTAAGCGTATGAAAATACGACAGATTTGATATTGCGGAACAAGCGAGCGTCACGTCATCAACTCCCAAAAGCTACAGTGCCTCCAACTTATCTGTAGAATGGAGCGATGGCGCCACCATCTTATCCAACTGAACAGCATACACTACAGCGAAGTGAAGTTTTCAAAGTTGCGTCAGTAGTTTTCGCTTTGGCCGTTCTACAGATATCGTGATTGCTCTGCAAGAACAGTTTATTGATATGGTAGAATGCATACGTAGGTTAGAAGGGAGGGTCTACAGTGGCGCCCACTTTTGTCACCTATATATATTTTAGTCTTCTTTTATTTTCATACCACGCTGGCATCAGTTGAGGAACAAACCTCCTAAGTGATACGACCAAAGTTTGACTGTCTGGCAGGAACAGCAAGAGCTAGCTCGGCGAAAACAGGAAGATAATAGCAATAAGACGATTCAAACTCACCATTCCTAAGTCCCGAGTGCTTGGTGCAGATTGGAACGCACCGGGTCTCTTTGATGCTCTGTGAAGTTTCCAAATTGTTTGCAAATACAAGTTGGTGTGTCTCACACGGCGTAATTGTGCGAAATGTAAATGGAGTGAGATGGGAATAATCCAAACTTCGCTCAGCCGGAGGCTACGTTTGATGTTTCTTGTGAACAGTTAATTAATTTTGTAAATGAAATGGAGTATTTAATTACGGCTGGACGTGGGCACTGCTGAGCCTCTGCCATCCCATCTGGGGAAAGGCCGGTTACAAATCAACTAGTTCTAATATTGGGTCATCTGCCTAGAAATATCCCGGCGGTCTATTGAATAATTGATCCATTCAAGGCCATGGCCGGTCTACGGTCATATCTAAATTACCCTTTTGTTGGTCGTTTTATTGCGAATTGTGACTAGTACCTACGCATGTTGCGTAGTGAACTATATTTAACAAATAGCAGAGTATAAGAATACACATGGCGGAAGTTGCTGAGTTGCCGGCAATTAAAATAAGCAGCGCTTCTTGCACCAGACTTTAGACAGCCGTTAAATGGAGTTTAAGCTTAGGCTGAAAGGCAAAAATCTTGTCGACTTTGTAACTTGGTCGTATTACACATACCAGTTTAATTTTTACCTCAAGGAATCCTACAGATAGGTAGATAATAATGCTACAAATGGTAGCGAGATTGGTAGTTTTCAAAGTGCATTTGAGTTACCTAATTTACGTTTTAGGTAGTGGCACTAGAAATTTGACTTTGATTAAAATGATTAACCCCCTAACGGCAGCGAATCCATTTGAAGCCCGTGTCTTTTTTAAGATGATGGGTTTTGTCACATGCCTTAAAACGTAGTCGCGTTATGAACTTTATTTAAATATGGTTAAGTCCAAAATTTCAACCACCACGAATCACGCTGCTAATTATACCGATACAAGAGCCTTAACCCTAAACCTGAGATACGTCAATGTCAGTTGTAATCGCCCGTCCTTTGATTACCGCAGCTGTTAACCCTTAACCACTCACAGGCGATGTTAATCTCCTATAAGGGTCAAATTCACGACTGTGTTAGAGAGGATGTTTGTGATTGCTGCGGGTTTGACCAATTTTAATCGGTCAGTTTAAACTTGCTGCTACACGGAGCGTATACCACTGCTATGACGATTGACATTGATCAGAGATTTCCCCAAACATGCGATTTAAAAATAAGCGGCCAAGTGCGAGTCTGACTCGCGCACGAAGGGTTCTTGTACCATTATCTATAAAAAAACTTTTGTTGTATGGGAGCCCCGCTTAAATATTAATGTCATTTTAAATTAATTATTTATTTTTAAAGTAAATAATATACTCAATATATTGTGAACATTTTAAACCTCTTTATACCTACTACTATTATGCATATCAATCAAAAATTTGGAAAAAAAACACTGTTGTATCGGTGCCCCCTTAAATGTATGTGTGGTGCCTGAAAAAAAAAACTGTATTTTAGTATTTCTTGTTGTAGCGGCAACAGAAATACATCATCTGTGAAAATTTCAACTGTCTAGCTACCACGGTTCATGAGATACAGCCTGGTGACAGACAGACAGACGGACGGACTGCGAAGTCACAGTAATAGGGCCCCGTTTGGCACCCTTCGGGTACGGAACCCTATAAAACGCGCCAGCGCGTGCAGTCTGCACCTTGATTTTTTTAGTAAATGAAAAACGCATACATCTTTGATGAATGACCATTCAATAAAGCAACGAAATTTTACAAGCCCAAACGCTATTTACGTAAGATCCCAACCATTCCAAAATGGCCAATAAAAATATTATAACTACCAATGTTGACAGTTTTGTAAAATTCTGACTTGTCGCCTTGTGAAATGCGCCCCAGGTATAGCAACCCAACGTAGAGATAAGCACAGGTTGCTGATGACGCCACCGTCCCCGGATTACCGGATGCCGGATATTTCCGGATTACCGTCAGCGACCTCTGTGCGGGTAAATGAGGAGATTTTATCGGACCGGACCGCCCGGACGGAATACGTTGCAATTCCGGTAATAAACGATGGTCGGACATGCTCTGAAAAAAGATCTTTCTCTTTGTTGTATTTTTTTCCGTGACAAGTGATTTTCGTAACAAGACAAGCTTTGTCGACTTTCCTTGATATGTTGCTAATAATTTACAAGGAAGTAAGTCGAAGCCATCATTATTACGACTTCGTTGATTTAGTTAGCCACATATCGTCATGAATTTTTCCATATGGGGTGGCAGAGGCAATATCATTGAACACGTACCTACGAGTATTAAAATTTCATTTCAATCTTGTTATACTTTATGCATCTTTTATGTTCCTATTGATTCATTAACCTATTTTTTTACTGTCCTTGACCTTGACGCTTGCCTCGGTGTGTCTAGTCTAGTCGGTACTTTTAGCACGCTATCGATTAAGCCTTTCGTTCGGAGCAATCGATATGCTTTCGCGTTAAGTTGTCCGTTAGAGAATGTGGTCCCTGATTAAATAGTCTTTTCACTTCTCATGCTCGTAAAGTTCATCTTTATGTTGGGTATAGGCTGCATAAAATTGCTTTTTATGCACTAGTGCATAAAGTAAAATCTTCGTCTAAGTATCAGACTCAAGACAAGGTTCGTCAGGTAAATAAACAGCCGCCCACATATGATAAGTGCCACTGCCACGTATAAAAAATAAAGTTATATTGGCGGGAAGTCCTTATTTTTCCTTTGCGTTGCAATTTGCAATTGTTTCTTGCAATATTGCTGTTTAATTTCCTCACAATCGAAGTGAAAAGCAGAGTGCTAGTACATAAAACCCATTCTACCCTTCTCGGATAAAATGGAGTTTTTTATGCACTTGTTGTATAATCTACTATGTATTATATTATATCCTAAGATACCAAATGTTAAATCAATTTAGTTATCAACTTTCGAAGTCCAACATTCTTAATAAACCATCTCTACTAAAGTAAATCAAAAAGTGTTCGAGAAAGAATTTCTCATTACGTAAGGTTTTCATTGTCGAGAAACCTTTTGCCTCTTTTAACAAATGATCGGGAAAAAGATAGGATGGAACATAAACCGTTCTTTTAGCACTTTCCGGGATTCAATAATGGTTTATTGAATTGAGACTTTGGGGAAAAGTTGGTGCGGTTTCGTAGGAATTGTTATTTATAAGATAGGTACCTGTTAGTTAGTTAGCAAAGGACGTATTCAATCAGCGTAATGTTGTTATTGAGTCATTATGATACACTAGCCCCGTAGATATGAACCGCTCTGCGACTCGTACCGTCTTAATTATAACAACACTCTAATCTGTTGTTAATACATCCTTACTCTTAGACTAGTTACTCTCATAATAAGATACTTTTACTCCTAGAGTAGAGTCCGATAAGTGCCACTCATTCCTTACACGATTATTATTATTGAAATTCGTTATTACTGGCTTATTGCTTGGAGTCAGGGAGCACTTATCCAGTGGAGAGCTCATAGATGCATTTTCCTTTGAAACACAACTCACCAATTTACGGGCGGCGGCGGGGGACGAGGTAAGAGAGCTGTGATAGGTCAGCCGCTGCGAAACTGTCTGGCGGCCCGTCATCGTACATAATGTTGCGTATGCGAACGTTTGTTGAATACAACGAGCGTTTGGCGAGCCGCATTCCCCCGCAGGCGCAGTCAATTGGATATATAGTCTCTGCTTGGAGTAAAGTTACTACTGGTTTAGTCTGTGTTCATTAATAAGATGGTCAGAGACGCTCAGACAGAGATATGTCAGTCACAATGACGTTTTCGCCAAATCAAATCTGTCAATTTCGGATAGCTTTCAGAGCAGAGAGTGGTTTACTGATATGAGCCTAATCGCTGTTGCCTCATACTCCAAACACCCTGTATAATTAAATATGTTTTCTAATATCACAAGTTTCTGTTTTTACATTAATCATTCACTCCACAGTTCACTGTGAAATAGCACATGAAATGAGAATCGAGACGTGATTTTTCCCCCAACTCATAAAGAAGCAGACTACATTATTCTACTGAATTAATAAGCAAAGTCGACTAGGTCACCCCGTCGTAAATAAAGTCATTGTGTTAGTGTTTCACCGGAATTCTACCACTAAAGTTAAACTTAAACTATTTGGATAAATTATGTACTTCTTACAGAATTATTATTCATTGTTTGCAAAAGTAATATAAAATAGTAACTAGCAA
Organism: Argyresthia albistria; assembly: GCA_963457715.1. Taxonomy (NCBI): domain Eukaryota; kingdom Metazoa; phylum Arthropoda; class Insecta; order Lepidoptera; family Argyresthiidae; genus Argyresthia; species Argyresthia albistria. Next base: position 2,938,834 of record OY735268.1, on the reverse strand, counting down.
ATTATCTGTGTCTGTATGTTTTATATGTTATTTTTGTTTAGCGCTAAGTATCTTCTATGTTTTATATTGTGTGTGTGTGCGCTGATGCAAATAAATAGATAAAATACAAAAAATACAAATACAAATTTTTACAATGCCTTTCCGTTTACTGACTAAAAGTGGGCATAATAGTGCCTCTGACACCCTGTATGGGAAAAGGTGTGACGGTTTGTTTTTTCTGTTTACCTTCCCTATAACGTTTACCGTGTTAATATCCTGACGTTTCTTCGACGTACTCAAAGTATCTCTTTTCTTCAGTAATAACAAAAACACATACCAAAGCCACTCGCCATATTCCCAAAACATCCTACGTAATTACGTAACTAATTTGTTACAAGACGACCGAATAAAATGTCGAAAGTGTATTGTGGGGAGAATAATTCGGTTCCCTAGCTAGATAAACTAACAAGTTTTTTCTAGAGCTAGCGTAGACAAGTTTATTAAGTCTACTTCTATCTCGTTTTCTCAGGGGTGCCGTAATTAACTACAGACGAGAACAAATACCGCTGACTCTAGCTCAGCCGATCCTCAAATTCATCACTTACTTTTCTTTAGGAACTGACTGTATTATTGACTGTACTACCAGCTTAGACTACCAGTATACATTTGAGGACGGAAGGTGGACCAAAGCGCTAACGGAGAGGCTACCCAGAACCGCAAAATGCCAAGTAGGCAGAACACCAGCCAGATGGACGGATGACATCACCGCCATAGTCGGTAGGCAGTGGATGCGAGAGGCACAGGAACGGAGCAGATGGTGTGGTAGAGAAGAGGCCTATACCCAGCAGTGGGTAGGTGTGGGCTGATTGATGATGATGATACATTTGAGGCAGCTCATTTGTCAAACAGACAGACATTAATGTCATGCCTTTCACCCATACTTTTTAAAAATATTTTGCCTTGATAGTAAAGTAGCTGCTCGAATGCTGCCAAATCGTTGGGCTAAAAGAACCACAGACTGGCTCCCAGTGAATGCAAAGAGAAAGCGTGGCCGACCCAGGAAGAGATGGAGTGATGAGTTGGGTCTATGGGATAAAGAGTGGAAGGAGACCGCTCAGGATCGAATGGAGTGGAAGAGGGGGAGAGAGGCCTCTGCCCAGCAGTGGGACATTACAGGCTCGTAATATAAATATAAATAATTGATAGTAAAGTGCGACAAAGGCTAGCCTGTCGCTGCAGCCAGAAAGAATAGTTTTCTCACGATGTTTACCGTCATCTTTTGCCATTTCAACTTATTTAAAAATAATATAGTGTATTTACTTTACGAGTTTCCTCAGCCTTCGATTTTCGCCACCTAAGAACGGTTTCCTAAGCACACCCCAAAACAGAGGATAATATGTGCTTAAGGGTACTTTGTAATAGAATATCACTCGCACTCGCCTTAAGAACGACGACTTAAGTGTGGACGCAGTCGTGGCGAGTGGTCTCAAGTGGTGCTCACTAATCCGCAGTACAGGGCTTAATTCTGTTAACACACTGACCGCTCAGTGACAATGAGGCGACAACGACGCTCAACTAATAAAACACCTTTTGAAATACCTTATTTTATTGCCAAGTCGCGGGTTTAAACTGATAGATGAAATGTGGCTCGATAACGAACCCCTGTTCCTACGAGTTCGACCCGCTTGTAAAAATCTCACTATAGGTAATGTGTAGTCTCCCAACGATATTTTGACGCGTGAGTGACGTTTACAGGGGGCGCCAGTTTTACGCAAAACGTAATGCAACGAACCTGTCAACGCAAGCTAAAATATCGTTAAAAACTGTATATGTATCCTAACAGAACGTTCTCTATCGTATGGCGGCGACTGGCCTACTTATCGCACTCGAGTGAGCTAAGGATTATGCTTACTTAGCCTATGCAAAATTATATGAGATAAAAGATCATTGACCCTCTATGAAAATGTATGCGATTTTTCAAGTTTCCACTGCCGCCGCAAATAAATCTGGCATAGACTACAGTTATGATTACTCACGCTATGCTCTCTCCATGCTTAGAAGGAACTTGGCAGCTAACCTAAAACTTCATAAATTCCACTTTTTAAACTCTAGGGATGTTACCAAAACAATCAGAAAGAATCGAAGTTCAGTTAAACTAACAGAAGAGTTGTCATCGCCATCACTGTACCCAACCCCTGATCTGATATTAGCACGTAAAGATATTGTTTTTATTTTCAACCATATTTTAAGGTAGGTAACTGAAGAATCAAGAATAAAATGTTAGACATTTTTCCAATTCACAAATGTTTAAAGGGTGTACCAATTCTTTTGTTTAGTCGATTTTATGAGCAATATACCCTCACTAACAGGCTGTGATTGACATCTGTCAAGGTGCCTGTTATATTAGATACACTATAGGATATATCACTGTAAGATCCAACTAAAAAGATGGCAGAAGCAGTTAGTAAGAGGCTGTTCAGTGACCGTATACCAGTTATGTTTATGTAGTCGACCTTTCCTGAAGAAATGGGTTTTATGACTCCATACGGGGGCCCTTGGGTCTGAGTGAATTAGGACGGAATGTCTAAGGGTCGTCCTAGGATCGAGTTTAGTACGTTTTAAGCGAATAACGATTAAAGGCCTACGCAGTCCGGGACTGCATGGCAAGTTTTTACTAATGGACATTCGGTCCTGATATAGAAATAAGACATAAATTGATAATGGTTTCAAATAATACCACGGCATTCCGCGGGATGCTTCGGCATTATTTTAAACCATAGCAATTTGTGTCTTATTTCTATATCGATACGTTTGAATGTCCATTGGTTGGTACAAATTTAAAATCCCTTGCCATGCCGTCCCAGTGTGCGTAGGCCATAAGTCATCATGTTTCTACATACCTGTGTTGAAACTATAACCTCTCATCGGTGATGGGTATCTTTGGGTAAATGGGGTAATTTAAATTCTTTTGCCCTATCTGTTACCGGGGTCTATTCAAAGTTTTAGTTCCTCCCTTTCATTTTAATTACTAAATCTTGAATGTTGCTCGTTGTCATGTTGCTCGTTGTCATGATGCTCCAACTCGGAACCGTTGGGCCAAGAACCAACTGCATGGGTTTCAAATAATACAAAGGGGAAGTATGGTCATGAAACTGTTTTGTTGCTCGTTAGCATCCGACGGGAGGCGGGTGTATGGCTGTAGAATCGAAGCATTTCCTTTATATGTAAGCTGATCTGCCTCCCGAGATTGGATTATCATAATGTAAGTATTATATAATTGTTTGATTGTTTGCTTGATATGTATGTAAGAACAGTACAACAACAAAATTAGAGGGACCATTTTCTTGCACGTGAAGTGTACATGCGCAAACCTTGCCCCACTCCGTCAAACGCTGGCCAACTTGTTTTCCGACCTCTGTACAATTCAATATTTTAATTTTCGCACAGACCCTGATAATGATTGAGACCATTAGAGTCATTTGGCCCTAATGACCTCAGAACCTCCTACCCTCAAGGTTGACGATAGCCTTAAAAGGGGGAAATTTGGGTGCGTAACCGCAAATAAATAAATAAGCACTCGATGTAAATAAGTAATGACTTGCTATCGGACTTTTTAAAGGCCTTTTGGACCGATTGTGGGAAATTACCTTGCTGTGAAATAACTTTACGGGTGTAGCGGTCCAGTCCTTTTAAATACACACGAACGTCAAAATCCAGTTTCCTGACTTTAGTCCATCGTTGTTAGTGACTACATTTTGTAGCTAACCTTGAGCTGCACGAAGCGAAATAAAAAAAAAGTTGTTGCTTAACTAATTTATTGGCGAGAATCTCAAAGGATCATCATTTGTCTCTAATGCTAAGGATATGCTTTAATTTCAAAGTTTTCTGCAACTCAGTGTCATGTTAGTGGCTAAAGGAGTCTGTATACTTCTGTATATACACGATGAAATTTAATCGGTGATCAGGAGTAGAAAAATATGAATATCTAGCTAAAATTAAACTAAATAGGCGAGGTCTCACGCAATGTACCGCACTGTTTAATTAATAAACAGTCAAAACATAATTAATACTAATAACCACTTAGATACATGGTCACCTTACAAACGACTTCTACGTCACTCATAAAATTGTCATTGCCCTTAAATTATAAAAGAGGTTGTAAGCTTCACAGATACAGATCAGTTGGGTGACAAGGAATTTAGGATAAACTTGATTTCAAAATTAGAGTTACCATAAAAAAAGTTTGTTTTCTTGAATTACGACTTAAACGTAACCGCCATCAATTACCGAGTTAGAAAAAAATAAAAGTAAAGTAAAAAGTAAAAATTATTTATTTCACAAATTGATTTAACACAATACAAATTGGTTCCCTGTCTCCCTAACTAGTGAAATACTGTATCTAGGGAGACAGCTCTTCCCTATTAAGTGTTCGTTCGGTATAACATTGGTACCTGATCAATCACCGATTAAATTTCATCGTGTATACATGTGTACTGTATAAATATTTCTCAGTGTATATTTGTGCACATGTACTCCGGGGCGGTGAATGACACTTCGCGATTTGGAGATACTTTAGTAACGATACATCGTTAATCGTTTTGGCTTTGGCCTTGGTCGATTCTGAGGATAATGCCTTGTTATAAGTTTTACGTTATTTAACATATCATACTGTTTTGATACGCAGGCGCAGACACAATGAAAGAAGAATTGAAAACACGGGTGTTTATATAACATAACTTAAGTAAATGCTTATAGTTAATTGTCTTTAATTCTTATGCAAATGTTTGTGAGATCAAAAAATTCCTTCGTTCCTTCCTAGGCCTATGAAGGCCTCATACGTTTGATTTGTCTACCTGCAATATTTTGTAGTCGCACTGTACAGCCTGGTTTTAAAGCCTGATATAGGAATAACTTTTTTGGGTTAATGAGTCTGGAGAGTTGTCGAACTCGTGACTATATAATCAGGACTACTTTAGCGATGTGACGCTTTGACTCGGATGCACAACCGACCACTCAAATTTTGATGACTTTGAAATCGACTCAATGTCGTGCTGTCACTGTCGACTGTCGTTCGAATGATAGCGACGGGGGCCGTACTCCAAACTTTTAAACGGATTAGGATAACTAATAAACTAATCTGATCCGCAAAAATGTCATGAAGGTTTAAACACAACTCTTCAAGAATCAAAATTCAGTTAATACGAGTAAACAAGTATACTCTTACTTTTGATGTCACAAGTTTGCTTATCCTTAGTCTTACCGACCTCATTGTCAATTTATTAGCTTAGACTGCTACCCGCCCACACTATCGAGGGCTCATAGTCGGGCCAGTCCCAGCCCCAAGGGAAAAGAATTGGGTCAAACATTACTATGCTAGTTGCGTAAACTGTGCGCCTTTTGGCAAACTCATTATGAACACAATAAGGACTGTTGACATGTATTATTCCGGGTCTCTTGACTGAAGGGGTTACGTAACTACAACTAAATTTGAGGTCCATTGTGTCTCTTGAAGAGTTCTCTTCTTAGAACCTTTTTATATGGGTAATAAAAAAAAAACAAAAATCGAAAAACCTACGTTCAAAATCCCTAAAATCTATAATACCTAATGTTTTTTTTTTGCCGAAATGAATTATGTATGTTTGTTTAATCTATATTAAAAATACCTAAAGCTTTAAAGCTGTCATTGTAGTTCATACATGTCTACTTTACACCTCACATACAGGTTTACTCACCATGTTTTCCATCACCGTTAGAACGTCCTCCAAAAAAATAAAAATGTAGCTAAAATGGATTACTTATTTCAATGGTAAAGTCAGCACCAGAATCCGAAACCGCATCTCCTGCGTGAAAGGCGAACGTCTGACCACCTGACCACGGAAGATCGGAATCCGGAATTCGGACTGCTTCCTTATAGCTTATACGTATAGGCATTGTACTTTCCTCAATCAACGTTTCTTTGATTCCACCTTACAATAGGAAAATCTTTTGTCCGGCGAATCCCTGCAAGAATACTGACTGGTATTCAAAGGAAGCCGGATGACATATTGTCGACCTTATTACAACTACATAACTTGATAATGCTGAGCCTTCAACTGTTGGCTTTGTGCCAAAAAATACCGCCCAGATGATAGGGGTCGGGAGAGGGAGGGGGGAATCGATAAAGCACTTGAAGTTAGGGTAGTCTTTGTGTGCAGGATGGTAATATTTTTTGGGACATGCTGCTTGCTTGAAGGAAGGAATGTAGTATCGTTATTTGAACAGTATCACATGGTACAGAATTCGACAGAAAATAAGTCAAAATACCTTGGAAGATATTGGGTGATTTTGATAAACTAAGATCCTTCAGCAAACAAGTTTTGAACTTAATATAAAGGAAGCCCTCTTGTGACTCTTACGGCCGATTGTTCCATAGTTTATCTGCCTGTTTATCTGAGGATTTTGACAGAATTTGTACATGTGAAATGTCAAATAAAGTTACCTGACTGTTTATCTGGGGATGGAACAATCGCCCCTTAATCTAACGATGTGAAGTTTAACCAAACAATGATAAAGAGCCTTGATTTAAGATTTAAGGTTTGAGATTTTTTTACAATAGTCCACTTACAAAGACACATTAAATTAATGTTAACGTGTAACCTTGTAACATTGGACTAGTTTTCCGTGGAATTCTGTATATTGGTACCGGTATATATTTATTAGGTATGGCAAGACAAAGATTGCACCCGCGCTCGGCCAGTAAAAAGAGCATAAAAAATATTTATTTACACCATGAAGTTGTAAACTTAACATCCGACCCAATTCGTCACTATCGAATGGGCTTACAAAGCAGTTTATCTCTGTATCTTTGGCTCTTACTCTTACCTACCCTATGCGAGAAAGACCGGTTACAGGTACAGATCTAAACAAAACAAAACAAAACTTGGCGGACTCAGGTTTCACCTCATAAAAAAGTACAAAACAATTTTTCTCTCCTCTCCATCTTAATTTTTTTAGTTAAATACTGTTAATACACTGTTTGTTTTTCTCGCATCACTTCACAGTATTTCCCCATCCATCCTCTATCAGTCGATAGATCACTCCACGGAGCCTCCCTGACGATCTGAGACTCGGTAGTTTTTGTATCCACCCTACATGTATATTACACGATTGTTTAAATAAATATTCACACTGACTAAAGTAGTTGCTCGCTACGCTCGCTTTTGTAAATACCTATTTAATATACCCCAACTGATCCGTATTCACAAACAGCCCCATACATCTGGCACAAAACTTGGATATCCTGTGTCATGTGATCTAGAAATAGCATCTTCACAAACATAAAACCCTATGTTTATTTTTGGTGGGTGACTCGGTGAGGTCTTGATAATATTGTTGTGACTCTATTGGTCTGTCTGTTAGATAATTCGATTACTTTATCGATACCTAGGTACCTACTGTCGGCGACATGTTTCTTTGGCCCTGAGCGAGCTGGGACTTCTCTTTCTCGCATAGGATAAGGTGGGGTAAAGAAAGAGATGACAGCTTGCTAAGAGCTTAAAATGTTGTCGAGTTAAGTTGCGCCCATGTCTGCTCTGTTTTGCGTGAATGGGGGCTATCGTAACGCCGCAGCTATGAAGGTATCGAGATAGATGATTTTCCCCATTACCGTTAGAATGTCGGTTGTAACCAGAGACTATATATCCAATTGACTGCGCCTGCGAGGGAATGCGACTCGCGAAACGTTTGTTGTATTCAACAAACGTTCGCATACGCAACCTATGTACGATGACGGGCCGCCAGACAGTTTCGCAGCGGCTGACCAATTACAGCTCTCTTACCTCGTCCCCCGCCGCCCGTGAATTGGTGAGATGTGTTTCAAAGGAAAATGTATCTATGCGCTCTCCACTGGATAAGTGCTCCCTGGTTGTAACTATATGGCGACCATTGATAAATGATTGTTGCTACTCTTGGGAGTTTGGCTCGAAGTACTGCAAGTCTTGTTGAGTATCGACTTGTAAAGTATACTGGAATAGCTATGGACAACAAAAACATAAACATTTACATGCAGGCACATATATTGCTTCTGGCCCCACACTAAGATACCCTGTGTCGTGGGAACCAGAAACAGCGACATCACGAGCATGGTAAACATTCAATTATTTATGGAAGGAGCAATTTTTATGTGTATAGTTTACGAAAAATATTAAGATTTGATAAAAATTATTTAATTTGTCAAACTCTCCGACACAGGACAGCACTAGCGGCAAGGCATTACCTTGTTGCTAGCCCTCGCATTTACAATATAGTGAATAAATTGAATACTATCTACCCTATGAACCGGTTCCAATGTAAGCTAGCTTTTAAAAAGTGGCTTCTTACACTAGACTACGAACACACCGAAAATCTCCTAAAAACGCAAGGCTTAATAATATTATTAATAATAATAACAATAAGTACATTCAAAGATATATTTTTACATAATTACAAGTTTATATACATTTCAATTAAAATAATAATTTTAAATGAAGAAGTTAATTTAAATAGAAAATTTGAGCCAGATCACTGCCGCCGTCGCTGGGCAAGGTGCCCAGAAGACTGGCGTCGTTGCCTCGCTGTATGGCAAATAAGTAATATAAAAAGCATATAAAATTATAGAGCATACTGATAACTATATCTCCCAGCCCAAACCGTTTCTCCACTTCCCTCCCCCCCCTATACCTTCAATGCTTCTACGTAAGACAAAAAAAAATTACCTACTACTAGACTTATTGAACATTTACATAATTTGTTAAATTTTAATCATCTAACATCAAGCACCGCTAGTGGTGGGAAGACGCTGGGGTCTGAGATACAGTGTTACACTAGTTCGGACTCCAACGTGTTACCTCTACTTAAACTCAGCTTTAGAACTTGTATGTCAATATGTCAATAAGAATAACCTTTCCTAGTATAAGCTATTTAAGTAGAATATTGTAACTTTCTTAGGAAATAAATAAACTATTATTAAACTATTATTTATTAAGACAAGGACCAAACCCACTAGTGGAAAGATTTCTATAAATTATTTTCTAATCCTACGAAACTAAATCCAAACTACAAGATCGTAGCGAGATGCTTTTGTAGCGGCTCGTAGCATCTCCGTAGCAAGCTCTTCGTAGTCGTAGCACACCTCGCTACGGATTGCGCTACGAGATAAGTTACTGCTACGAAACTACTTCGTAGCGAGCGCTACGGATTGCTCTACGCCCGGATTTTACCAAAGAAAGAGTAATTTTTGTATCTTCTACTTTTTCATAGACACCAGTGACTCCTAGATCAGATCAACTCTTTTTGAACTGTCATTTGTCATACAAGTTATCCCCGGGATAGTTATTCTCGGTATAACTTTTTTTTGATAAAATCCAGATGATCATCCCTACGGACGATTGCTGTGTCTGACTACGCTCTACAGAGATGTACACAAGCTACGGATTGCTGTACTAATTAATCTTTTAGCATATAAACTTTCTCAAGATTTTCAATAAATTTTCAGCATCCGAATATAATGAGAAGGTTAGGCTGAACAAATGAAGATATTTGGTATAAAAATAGATGAGAGCAAAACGAAAATTCCAGTGTTTCAAGAATTAGAACAATTAGGTTCTGAGAACATCACGCCTAATCTAACTGAGATAACAAATAACAATATATTCATATTCTAACATAATTTCACGACATTCTTGGTATTCCGTGTAATATAATAGCTTTTCTCATTTCTGTTTCAGGTAAGACGTTTATTTAAAAGATATTGTAAGAATTAGGTAAGTGTCAGTTCATTCAACCCACCGAGGTACACAGGCATGTTCGCGAATGACGATAGAATAGAATAGAATTGTTTATTTCATGAACATAGGTTACATTTAATACAGTACCTACCAGTAAAATGGTGTATGAATATTTTTTTCTAAGTACCTACATATTAGAACATTTATACGATGGACGATTGTTTTGTTTTGACGTTTAACTATGTTTAATATTGTTTGTGGTCAAATTTTGCTGTAATTTTCATTTGCACACGTTATGCCAGAAAAGCGTTTCACTAGAAAGAGTTTCATTATTCGTCGTCATTATAAAATGCGATCGATGTAAAACAAATAGCTCAAATTACTCACTTCAGCGGCCTTCCCTTATTAAGAATGTAAAGGAAAAGTTTTAATGGCTCTACTTTCTTGTTCGATCACGTCTATCCGTCCCGTCTGCATACAAACATATTTACGTCATCGTATAACGAGTATAACACGAGTATAATAGTAGGGCTAATTACTATAAATATAAAAAAACAAACATCATTGGTTGGAATTCGTAATTCAACACAAATAACTCATATGTATGTGTATGTCGTAGCCATATCGTCAAATTTGGCCATATCATGATATGGCCGGTTTTAATGAAAACATGTCTTTTTAAAAGCATTGATATTCAGCACTACGTGTTTTTTTTTGTGTTATACATGTCAAACTAACACGAAGACTATTCGGGGGCTTCGCTGCGCTCACCCCCTTTAGTCTTCACCTAAGCTACCGCAGTGTTTGCCCTAAAAGATTTCATGGTTTTATGATATTTCACGTTTGGCCATATCGTGATATGGCCTATTCGACGATATGGCTACGACATGTATAATACAGACAACACACATGCCCGTTTTTAGCTACTTACTTACTTAATACTCCATTGACAGGGGGTTAGTCCATCGCAGCTACAGAGATTCACGGTTACCGCATGATGTTTATGTTCTCACAAAGAGCAATATATGTGTTGTACCTTTCCACTACACCCTGTATGTCTGGGACTGCTGACATTAATCATGGCGAGAAAGCCGTGGCTCGGCTAAGTTCTGACAAATTGAAACGAATGTTGAATGTTCTCGGTCACCAGATGATTGCGGTATTTCGTGGGTATTTGTTTGGGAAATAAAGCTTTTTGTCCGTATGATGCGGTCGCGGTACAAGTGACGGGTTGATTTAACCCCTAATCGCATAGCCTTACCTGACATGCATTGTGATTTCAACCCTATTCCTTGGTAATAAAGTTTAGGGGTTAACCAGAAATCTGTGGTGGTTAAAAAAGATGAGGAAATCTTATGGACATCACTCTGAACAGTAACTGAAAACAAAGCAAACAAACTTTTTATTCCATCTCTACAGATGAATAGTGAAATTAAAGTTGTTGTATTGATTCGGTTCCGGTATGAGACCCGAATTAAAAGAGTTCAAACTGACTGCTGAAGCTGTAAGATCCTCTCCAAATTAATCTGTGAAACTTTTTAAAACCTATTTATTTTTCGAAAATACCTTTAAAGCATCGCGCAAATTAGGACGGGCCGCAGCGTGCCGAATCGCAGCGCAGTATCGCACTGTGTCGGGGCGCAACGGGCTGCATGTTTTGTATGCGGCGATATGCGGCCCGCCCCGCCCCGGCACCCTGCGGCCCGTCCTAATGTGCGCGATCCATTATACCACGCTTTTGCACGTCTCAAAATCGTCAGTAAAAAGCTGCGCAAATACGAAGTAAGAGCTTAATTGGCTCTTTTCCTTTATGTCCGAAGCACACACATCCAAGCTTTCCTTTGATGAAACTTATACGAAAAGGAAACGGGCTTTCAAAGAGCGATAAGAAAGAAAACCTATGCAAGGGAACATGCCAAGTTTCTCGAAGCTGCATTTTTGTACCTACATATATGCATATTATAATACTTTTTTTAACATCCAGTTCAATCTAAACTATAAAGTTGTAACGGTTAGATATCTGTATTCTAATGTAACGGTTAGATATCTGTATTCTAATGCCATCCGGTATTTAAGTGTAAGGTATAAGTTAAAATCTACTGTCAAAATCATTTAGGATTAGAAGAGACCTTTTCCCGTATTTGTTGATCATGCTCGATCAGAGATTGTAACGTCTGGGCTCCATGACTTTAAGAATAAGATTCATACTTCACTAACTGCATTATTAAAACTAATATATTTAAACCTAATGAAGGACGAAGCAAAGGTTCGTTCCGTCACGAGACACTTTAGAAACAATTTTGCGAACTTCTAACCTACGGTATCCGATGGATCTTTGAGAAAAAGTGCCTTATCCTTTAATTTAATTTACTTACCAACTTAGTTAGAGATATTTGATCCCTGTCGAATATAAGTACATGTAATTTAATGTAATGTATGGGCCTCAGAAGCCTGAAAATAAACGTATTTTATTTTAATCAACACATTGCAATTGATTCAAAATGCACCTAATATCAGCAGCAGCAATCTATCTTTTGTAATACCTACTTTAATAACTTTCAGTGATCATAACATCACTTTGAGAACCGTATCTCAAAGGCTATCCTCTACTTATCGATTCGGTCGGAAATCACGATTTCTATGTATTACGTGCCTGTGTCGATAAAGCCGTGAAAATACCCTGAGATCATGTTGAAAGCACCTGCCCCCCTACCGCGCAACCGGTGTCGGCATCGGCATCGTGTTTAAACGCGCAAGAAAGAACTTTATCATTATGACAATACGGCAAGTCAAACACGAAGCCGATTCCGACAGCGGCTGCGCGGTAGGGCCCTTGGCTTTATATCGCCTTGTATGTAGATGTGGGAGTAGGGATGTATTTAATGTTGAATTTTGATATAAACCACCACAGTGACGACTTATTAGAAGCGTGCGTGCGAAATACAACTACATATGAAGACAGAGCCCTTCATGGGCGAGTCCGACTCGCACTTGACCACTTTTTTATAAATTATAGATAAAACCACAAAATAACTCGATAACATCTACCTGTTGGATGAACAAACGCAAAATTAGCATCACGTCAAAGTGACATCGACGGTTTTTGTTTTTTAGCGCGCGGACCGCGGACCCTCATGATTCTTGCCTACCTCAAATAACCACTAAACTCGTCATAGCCTGTGACAACGACGTTAGTTGCTTTAGCTACTTAGCAGGATAATAGGTTCACACGAATGCCCCCAGATGGCATTACTAGTTTAATTTCGATATTTTGCTGACATTCCTTGTTTTTCCCCTGTGGTCTTCATATAGGGTCGGTAAGTTCTCTTACTCTTTAGTCACTCTTGTCTGTTAGAGCGTTCTAAATATGTTTATCATGGGAGCCGAGAGTTTAAAAAAATAAATAGGTATTCTGTCCATTGCTAGTGCTGTGTTCTCAAACTGTCCTGTGTGTGTGGTTCCTCTGTGTATGTATCTATTTTGTGGCAGTATGTGGCAGCATTCCACATCTTTTGAAATATCCTGATGTCTTCCAAATTCCAGTTAATTACAGTCGCTATTAACGACAGCTTATGTGAAATAATCACGCTCCTGTGTGAATAGCACGAATAATTGATTACGCGTCGAGAAAGTATTCAAATTTAACTGTCAGTGACTCTTATGTACAAAGTAAAAGGTCCGTGTGTGCTCTTTGGACATCAATAGTAATATCAATTAAAAAATGTTTTTGATATAATTTAAACATGTCTAGAGGTGCACCACAGGTTCTAAAACAAAAAGCACTGCTTCAACAATTCACTACATGGCGCCCACCGCAGCCGAGATTCTAAAAGCACGAACTCAGCCCACCCTGTATATATGTATGTATTTGTCTACATCTTTAGTTTCTTACTAGACTCCGTCTTTTGTATGAAGAAGTTGCAGTCGAAAGCCATTAGATGTTATTAAAACTAGGGCAGAAAGTCAAAGACGGGCGACGTCAGGTTGATCGATGGTTGATTGGTTTTCCATGAATACTTGGAGTACTAGAATAGAACATCTTCAATGACTAAACCCGTTGTCATAAATAAGTATTTTGTACTTGATTTAGCTCTACAACTTATTTTACACGACCGACTTAAATCTCTTGACCACTTTAGTGTTATAAATGGCATGAATGATCAATTTGCATATACAGGCTGTCCCAACAACAATGTTCACCGAGAGGGCCTTTACTCGGATACGAATAAGATTGAGCCATACTCCATCACGATGGCTCAGTGCGGCTTGATGAATTTCTGAAACTAATATTACGATATTTGTTTATTGTGTTGCGTCATCAACTGTACCCTCTCTACTCGATCCCGCAGAGCCTTCAATAAATCAGTGCCTCGTGTCGTGTCTGGATTTTCTTACTGAATAAAACAGTTGTACAGTACGGAACCCTCGTAATGCGATATACTCGCACTTGCCATCACAGATGGCAACGGAAAATCGGTACTTACTTTATATTATTTATTCTTGTATCAGATAAGTATAAAAAAAAAACAAATTGGTTACTTATTTACCGAGATTGCTCAGAAATATGTCGTTATCACGCGCTTGACTCATCTCAGAGCTGAGAGCGGTTTATTATACGGCCTTAAGTCGCCGTCAAACTCTTGAGTAGTCGTTTATATTTCCGGGCCAGTTTTAGTCAAAATACGACCAATATACCGAACACAGCGCTTGGGGCGTTAATCAAATCGTTGTTTGCTTTTTTCATAAAAACTAAAGCCAAACAAAGGACTGGAAGTCCTCTCTTTTTCGCCAAAGTACTGGTCGTTTGAACTAAAATAGACTCAAAGTAAAAGAAAAAATATATACCGCGCAATGAAAAGATTTCCAATAATTCCAATCGTTAGGTCTCTCACGACGAAAGAGTGTTGGGTACAAGCTCACATTGAATAATAGATCTCAAGATACCTCTACTACATACTCCCATTTCATAAAGTGTCTGCTTTCTTTACATTGTGTTTTTTACTTTCTTTTCATCTCTTTTCACTTCAGACCCGAGTAGTGCCTGCTTGTGCCTGAGATGGCAACAAGCAGCCTATGCCAGGCTTCTTCTGAGAGACTTCGCACACTTACTTTGACTCTTATTTTTCTTTTGCTGTGAGAATGACTTTTACTCCGCAGTCTGAAAATATGCTAAGTAATCTTTTTTTACTTACTGCTTTTGGCAGGTTAGATGTCAATATTTAAATTACAACAAATACACATATTCGATAACACTGCACGTCACAATAAAGTACAGTACGGGCACAGATTAATAAAGAGGTACGGGGTCTTTGTTTGGCACGTCCCGGGTCTCGTCTCGCTCTCTCTTTCTCTCTCGCTAAGTCAAACACCGATTATCATACTCGTGGCACCTCGGGTCCCGTCTCGACGTGCCAAAACAAAGGCCCCGTCTGTACAGTAACTAGCGCCTTCAATGTGAGTAGACAAACATCAAACCGATAGTCAGCCGATACTTAGATTCGGTTGTATCTTCATTCGTCTTCACGTAAAGCTATCTGCAAAGCTAAAAGTATCTAGTTGCGAGATTCTGCAATATGACGTCTAAAGTCCCGGTGGTTCGCTTCATTTCGGGTCAGAAATATGAGGTATTAATATGTGTAGCTGGCAGGAGCTTAAACTTTCGGGTTTTCGGTGAATAAAGTGCGAATATTCCCGCAAGGACTAGTGGTGAGGACGGGTTATGTTGAGGCTGATACTCTAGCCGTACGTAACACTGAGAAACGAAAGCTGAGTCGGCTGCTTACTAATTGGTAAGCAGAAAACATGTATGAATATAATCATGGAATATAATCAAGGTTTGCTGGAAGAATTATTTTGTTAGAACCATGTTTCATATTATGTTTATGCTCGCCTTTGTACATGATCTATCTATCTATTGTATTTTTTCTTTCTTGTGTAGTACAATAAAGAAATTTAATTTTACAAATTACGTAATTTCATGCTGTATAAGTCATGTAACCCGCCTTCCCTCTCGCTCCAACATCTATTGTTCTCCATTGTTAGTTTGTTCGGCCTGTGTCCTTACGCGAGGATAGCGATATGAGCTTTTATCAAATAAAACATTTATTTGTTCAATTGCATCCAATTCAGTTCACTCACAATTCCATCTATTTAACTAGTTTAATAAATTATCGCAGTCTGCCAGAGTCTCAAATGGCGTGCTTTATCGATTTTATCGGTGCCCCATCTGTCTGCCATGATTTTAATTCTAATTTACTATCTTACCTGCCAACACGGAGACACTGTATTTACTATGAATAAATTATGCGTCCTAATAATATGAATTCGTGCTCCAGCGGTCTCAATTTATGTGGGTATTTCAGGGAAATCTTCTTGTTGTACTCACTCTATCTATTTAACTTTATGTAGGGTTTTTCCTGTCTATATGTATATGCATTATTTTATTACACATGGCAACACACACACCAATATTCCTTAACCATCTGTGCAAAGAAAAACGTTAAAAACATGAGACACTTTTAATTTACAGAGGTTTCATTAGTACAATTAGGTGCGAGGTGTGATAGATAACTTTATTTGATATTTCAAGAACCCGTGAAATGTCAATTTCTTCAGACAAACAGATAAATAAAGAATAAGTGAAAGATGGGCCCTTAAATAGCCATTTCATCTTTGTGCTGCCTAAATGTATTATTAAGAACGAATTGCTGCGGCATGCAGTGGAAACGCTTTTTTTAATACGCTTTTATTAGGTCGTGTTGTTACAAATGATGATGCATTTCCAGTCATTTGCCCAAAGCCTCGGTTAATGTAATCGAGACTCGATTAAAACCGTCGCTTGCAAACGAGTGATTAAATCCCATTTAGTGCAGTCCAGCCAGAGTAGACTGGAGTCTAGGACGAAGTTGAGTTGCCTCTTGATCGGTTTTCGACTGAGTTAGTTTAACGGAAAAAGACTATTCGATCATAGTTGGATATTCTTGCATATCATGAACTAAATGCACCTGATTAGTCCTTATGCGTAGGATTTTTACTGAAAAGAGGTGATCTTTCGAACTCCTAGACAAACAGACATGTGCATTTAGCTGATCTTGTAAAATGTCAAATTCCTCAGATACACAGACAGATAAACCTTATCTGAGAAGTGAAAATTCAGCTCTAAAACATAGTCAGTTATTCAATGAGTTTTCATGCTTGATTTTGCGTGGCACAGCATCTACTCCAGCGGCTGGACTCAGTGCAGCCCAATCGCCGCAGTCTATGTAGACGAGACGCTTTCCATCACCATACAAAATACACGTTACAACGTGGTTAGACCGTCGGAATATGAAATGAATATCCATCTAATAAGCAGTGCATTTTCACAATGACGAAATAACGTGCTTTGTCATTTTATCCCCGTCTCAGCCAGTTCTCGAGTTGTGTTCTCAAACTTCTGTAATAACATAATGGCTTTTGTACAACAGAAAACGGATTGAGGGTGAAGAAATGAAAGCGATTGGTTTTAACAGACTTTGACATCTTTGACGTTTCTGAAATTGAATCTCGAAATCGTACAATATTCCTGGCAAACTAAGCACAGGCTCCCATGTTGGATGGCACAATATCAAACACAATTTCTCTATATTACGAACATACAATAGATAATTAGGTACTAACACGTAGTAGACGTCAGTGCCCGAAAATAATAAAACAGTTTTGACACCCTTTTATTTTATGCAGGATTATAGTGAATTTTCCGAGAGTAATTAGTTTTAAAAATCAGCTTGAGGCAAGTTTCATTGCTCTTTTTATAACAGGTTTAAAATAGGATTTCTCGAAACATTAATAAATGGTCTTTAAATTGCTTTTCCCGTAAATCCAACTGAGAGAGCAGACGAGCACTGTTATTAATTTTCTCATAATAATTTTCCACGCTATTTCCTTCAGAATGCAATATTATTGAAATATTATTGATACCAGGATGCTTATAAACTCATTAAACTGTTTATTAGTTGTAGCAGTGATGGGCTAACACCTTGTCACGTATAATGAAGTGCGTCACGAAATTAATATGACACACGAATGTCAGAATGCTTAATTTTTAACTCGCTCATGTATCAATAACGATCATTTATCTATCAATAAAATCATTTGAAGGAATTTATGTATTAGTCGATCGTCGAAGTTAAAAGTGATGATTCCAGTGAACATGTTTTTAGGGTTCCGTACCCGAAGGGTGCCAAACGGGACCCTATTACTGAGACTTCGCTGTCTGTCTGTCTGTCTGTGTGTCTGTCTGTCTGTCTGTCTGTCTGTCTGTCTGTCTGTCTGTCTGTCTGTCCGTCTGTCCGTCTGTCCGTCTGTCCGTCCGTCCGTCCGTCCGTCCGTCCGTCCGTCCGTCTGTCTGTCTGTCGTCTGTCACCAGGCTGTATCTCATGAACCGTGGTAGCTAGACAGTTGAAATTTTCACAGATGCTGTATTTCTGTTGCCGCTATAACAACAAATACAAAAAAAAAAAAATTTGATATTAAGCGCGGCTCCCATACAACTAAAGTGATTTTTTGCGGTTTTTTATAGATAATGGTACGGAACCCTTCGTGCGCGAGTCCGACTCGCACTTGGGCGGTTATTTTTTGTTGTTACCGTTAATCCGACCTTTTATCCAACAATTCCCAGCCCGAACACGACGGCAGATTCAATGTATAAATAAGTAATGGGGGGTCGAGTAATGTGCCTTTCAGGGCGTACTTTCCTGCCGGATTTGAAAGTCAAATGAGGGGGCGCGGTGGCTCTTTGAAAATTAAATTGATTACAAGCCTTGATTTGATTTGCCACCTCGATATAATATTATAGTAACACCGCTCCTAATAAGAACGAAGGAAAATAACGCGAATTCAGGAAAATGGCGGTAGATCGGTTGCCCCTTGCTTTTTACTCTTCATGAATTTTTGATTCGATCGCCGTAAAAAGTAAAAAGGTTTCCTTGAGTGTAGTCAGTTTTCGAATGGCTTTTTGTATCTATCTTTACGTCGTAGCCAGATCATACAATTTATCATTTCGTGATGTACCCAACCACGGTGGAATCAGAAGTTATTTGAACGAAGAAGTTTATTGAACGAAGAAATATTTTATGACGAAACACTGCGCCATGCTAAAGCTGAAAACTAATAATTGAAACAAAAAGTAAAACCGACTTCCAAAAACCCTATTTGATTAGAAACCAATGTCAAGTGCTTTTTGAGTTTAATACAAACTGTTACCCCCTATTTCCCCCCTTGGGGAATAAATTTCGTCAAATCCCATCTTAGTGCTACCCTACCTACATAAGGAAACCCTGTACAAAGTTTCATGGCTCTAGGTCCACCGGTTTACGTTGCCCGTCAGCCACGCATAGTAGATTGTATTTGTACCTTGTACCTATTGAGCATTTATGGTGGCCATGTGTGGTCTTCATCATCAGTTCCGCATCACAATATAATGCTTACCATGTGCATTTGCACGAGTTATTATGAAAAACACAAAAATCGCTATAGGTCTGCCTATAATATTTGAAGAGTTCCCTCGATTTCTCCAGGATTCCATCATCAGATCTTGACCTGGTGTCAATGGGACCAATTGGAAAGTAAACCCTTTCAAACAAAAAAATAATTTTCCAAATCGGTCCATCCGTCTTGGAGTAATCGGTGTACATACATTAAAAAAACCGACGAATTGTAAACCTCCTCCTTTTGGAATTCGGTTAAAAAGGGGGAACGAGGCTAAGGCTAAGCTTCGAATAGTCTTTGTTATATAAGTAGTTTGACATGTAGAGACACTGGCGAGAAATCCTACAAAGCAAATAATAGTGACAGATTAGTGCGCTGCTGGCTGCCTGTTTTGATTGAAAAACCAAATATGTCATTGAAGAAAACACGGAGTAATCTGCAAATGTTGCCATCATCATTTCTTGCCAAGCTGTACTTATCACAAAAATCACCAAGTACTGAATAAAAATTCATTCAAAAGGGCATGTATTCAGGAAATTCCTCCCTTCCTGACCATTTCTTGAAACGCCCGATCATGAAATGATCATTTGTATCTGGCTACGGCATATACATTACCTACTTTCAGAGAAAAATTTCCTATTCGTTTTGTATTCATTTTCTTTTGTGGTTACAAAGACAAAGAGGATTTTCTGGCTAATATCAAAGTATCATAACATTATTATGAGTGATTTCAGAGTAGTGTTCTTATAATAAATAGGAACTACATGAATATAGAGTTATGTTTATGCTTGCCATGTGTACCAATTTTACGGACGTTGTGTAACGGCGGAGATGGAAAACATTATTCTAGAATAGAATATTCAATTCAGAATGGCCTGTCTTGTCTTCTGTTACAGAATCTTATTAAACTTAACTATTCATGCCTACTCGCGTATTCAACTTGCCTTCAATGACGTACAAAGAGCGCTAAACTGGCGCTTTCATGCGGATGGAGCAACTTCGCTGGTGAGTTGCGATGGGGCGGCCCCCTGTCGAAAGATCATAATTTATTACAGAATAGCGCTCTTGCGACTTTTCCTTTGCATGGAAGCCGGATTTCTGTCAAATATTGACTTCGTATTCCAATGGTGGCCACTCCAAAAGCTTAATCCAGATGGCGCGGGTGCAGTTTCAATTCCTTATCTGTCAAAGTGGTCATCGCATCTTCTCTTTTCTTTTCTTTTGCCAACTCCCATTGGACAAGGTATGATGGATAATACAGTGTATAATCAATGGTAAAGCTTTGTAGGGCCAGAACAGAAGCACTATGCACTACATATGTGCCTTTATAAGAGATGGATGATATAAACAGTTTTACAATTAGTTTCCACAGTTGTTATATATAGTTTTACAATTAGTTTCCCAGTTTCCCTAATCCGACATCCCCTAATCCGACTCATTTCTTCTAACAATGTATTTTTATTATCCTGTTTCCCGCTCGTAGCTTACTAACTATCTTATAAGGAAGCCGCAACAATAGAAATTAAATAGATCTCGTTCAATTCAATCCCAAGTAATTGATGAGATAGATTTTATCAGTTTTCTCTTCCCTTAGTAAATGACATTACTGATTTTACCAACTAACCACAACGCCCTCAGTTTAGATTTCTAACCTATCAAAGTATCGATGTCGGCTGCCGATCGTAGAATTGGGCACATCATGATGTGCCCAAACGTGAAATATCATGAAACGATGAAATCTCCTGCCGTAGATTGCGGTGAAGACTAAAGCCGAAAACTCTTCGTGTTCGTTATACATGTATAACACAAAAACATCACGTAGTGCTGAATAAAAATGCTTTTAAAAAGACATGTTTTCGTTAAAACCCGCTATATCATGATGTGCCCAGTAATGGCTTGGGCATATCATGAAATGGCGAGGCACATCATGAGTGCCCGATTCTACGATCGGCCGCCGACATCGACATCACCGAACTGTGCCTAACATTTTCATTTAAATCAAATCAAATTTTTATTTGTGAAACATAGGTACATTAGGATGTTATAGTACTTATAGTAAAAATTGGATCACTATGTTTCGCCATAGGGCATACAAATATTTCATTCATTCCTATGCTCCTGTGTAAATCGTACGTGGCTGAGCGCGCGGGCGCAGCAACATCCGGCCGAGAGGGTTGTTGTATGGGTGACCTGTTTCTACGTGGCATTTGTTTCGGGCGCTTCCGTGTTTCGCTGTAGGTTCATATACCCTATCCCCTATCCAAGATAACAGCCAACTTGACAGCTTACCTAAGACTTCATAGAATCCTCTTTTTAAACACTAGGGTAGGGATGTTACCAAAACCATCGGATAGAATCGGTTTTTTTTATTCAGTTGAACTAACAGAAGAGTTGTCATCGCCATCACTGGCTCAGGTCAGGTTGGCTGTTATATTGCATAGTAAAGCTGTCTAAACCGTCTAAACGTTCATTCATTGAATTACAGCTTTTTTTTTTAACTTAAACATGTCTATGGGAAGTCTTAAGTCTATGGGTTCCATGCGAAAGACCATTTAATTTTTCTAACAGAACCGAAGTTTCTCCAGTACATCTGTTCTTAAAATAATCCTAATTGAACTTCGAAGACTCTTTATTGTCCTTACACAAGTCTTACAGCCTCTAAACTTTTACAGACGATGTCGTAGAAAAAAGTGGTTGTAAAAAAACTCAATGTTTTTCCGTTTTTCCCGCTTTGTGTCTGACATTCATTGTGCTGGATGATGAATGTATCCTCGAGCTGTTTTATCTAGGAACAAGACTGGTTAAGCTTGAGTAGAGCGATGCAGTTTAGAGTTCCGTAGTTTTGTATGTGTAATAGGTCTCGTTGGTCGTTGGAGTTGGGTTTCGATTCTACTATAGTCAATGGTGATCAAACTTAGCTTAATTTTGCTATGCATTTTCAAATATTCACTTTACCTAGGTATCCTCCGGGTATTTTTCGAGAATATTGTTAGTGTTTACCCATATTCTCGGAAAGGGACAGTCCGTCACTAAATATCTTCAAAAATCGACTAAAGAAGCACTATCTTTCACTTTCAATTTAGATATATACTGGTATGTATTAGTGTATTTATACGATATTTATTGTTAAGCTGTATTAAGTAACTGTGTATGTAGTATATTTCTTAGCAATAGGTTCTTATATGTGTAATAATATGTATTATACCAGAATAGAGTCTTAATTCTTCCCCTTACCTATCATCTCCGTCTCCTACTCAACATGGTTGCTGGAAGTAATCTCTTATTAGAGATAAGCTCGCATTTGTACATATTTTCTATCTTAAGCTATCTTTTACTGTCATGTAAGTACAATAAAGAAATTACGAATTACGAAATCACCCGTAAATAAACCAGGGGGGAAGAGTTGCGGATTCAAGCATTTCGTGTATAGACGTTGTATTGTTTGGGGAAAGTTATATTAGTAGTAGTATACTAATAGCAGTATACTAGTGTGGCTCCAGAAGCAAAGTATACGCCTTCTATCATCTATCTATCTATCTATCTATCTATCTATCTATCTATCTATCATCTATCATCATCTTCTTCTTCTTCTTCTTCAGGGGGTTGTAATGCCGTTTTGTTAATATTACGCGGCGATACCCTAAACCACATTCCCAATAAAAGCGCCCAGTCAGCAAGGCCTATTGTATCAATCGACTATTACTTTCATTACACTTGTCTATTGTTGAACCAATAATTAATCAATAATGTGCACAGATCGAAGGACTATTGATTGATATATTCATTATTATAAGACTCATAGTAATGAATATATCAATCAATCGTCCGTCGAGCTGCACTAAAATAATTGCGTTTGCTTGAGTGAGTGTTCTATGGATTCATAAATAATGCTGCTTTTGAAATTATCCGCTTGACAAGCTAAAGTGATTAAAATACGACATTCCAATTTCGGCATTTATAAATCTGTGTTAGGTGTTGTCCTATATTTAATGTGGCCTATATTTTGTTGTAGGGCTAAGTAAAATGATAAGAACTTCATTATATTATTAAATGAGACCTAACGTAGGTAACTCACAATGGGGCTTGCGCAACTTGGCTCAACAGCACACTAATGGCGCTTTTGGTTCAGGGGGGCAATTCTGGCACTAGCGAGATCATGACCATGGTTGAAATATCGATTTTGAGATACCGAAATCTCTATCAAACCCAAGAAAAAGCTATTCTTACGACTAGCCTTTCGACCAACCGAGATATCTCGACCCGTTTTCAATCGAAATAAATATAAATCGAGATCGTTTTCGACGGATTTAGGCGGTATCAAAACCGATATTTCGACTGGAGAGATGATCTTGATAGCGCGAGAATCGGGGGCCAGCTTGCCACATTTAAGAGATTAGTCTCCATCTCTTCTATTATGTTTTAATCTCTTCACATTACCGTGGTACTGCGGAGCTTGAATAGCAGTTTTGAAGTTTTACTTGTTCTTGATTTAATTTTAAATATTCTGAGTACATTCTATATGGTTGTAATTTGGATTTCCTCTCCTCTAACGTTCTCTAAATGCCTCAGCATCTTTTCGTGCTTTTAAGTTATTTGTGTGCACACAAGCGTCACGCCACGTCACCAAGTGGGGGTGTGTGTACTACCATATCTGTAAATAAGTATAGGAACAGTAATTACAACTCTTGATTGGCGAGGTTTCCGCAATATTTCGTATACAAATATTTATTTCAGTTAAACAAAACAAACAAACATTTAAATACAGGCACATACATAGCGAGGTGCAGTTGCAGCGAACAAAAAGCATCAGCATTTTACTCCGCAATTAGTGCGCTGCATTCACAAAAGTGCTGAGTTGCTGGCGAGAGCCAATAACCGGCGCTTTCAGCTGTTTCCACACAATTACAGCGGTTCTACGGCATTTTACTCAAACATTAATTATAAAGATCACCGAGGGGCACAGGCCTTTATACGCTTTATTCCGCGGTCAAGTTTTAAAGGCGCTACTTCTGCCCAAAGGTACCTCGAGTACAAAGGTCATCAAAGTAAAGACAGCAGCAGCAGCCTAATAGGGCAGTTTCATGACTTCTGACAGTCGGTTTGAACAATAGCTCTAAACCACTCCAGCCGCTCTGAGCCAGATTTCTAGGGCATGTCTTTCTTTTACAAAAACCTTTAAAGCCATGATTAACATTTAGGTTCTAGTGTTTCATTTGACATCGTCACTGTGAAACTTATGTCAAAGACACTAGAGAATTTTACCAATAAAGAGTAACTTTTTACTCGGGAGTATCTTCTACTATTTCATAGAATGACCTCAGTTTGAACTGTCATTGTCATACAAATTATCCCCGGGATAGTTATTTGCGCATAACTTTTTATTGGTAAAATAGTAATCCCACCCAATCCAGCCTTTGTAATCTAATAATTGAAACAAAAAGTAAACTTTAGAAAAAACCGACCTCCACAAACCCTATTTGATTAGATTGAGTTTAATACAAACTGTACCCCTTATCCTCCCCTCCCCTTGGGGACTTATTTTTGTCAAATCCCATCTCAGTGCTACCCCACGCTCTACTAAGGAACCCCTGTACAAAGTTTCATGGCTCTAGGTCCACCGGTTTAGGCTATGCGTTGCCTGCCCGTCAGCCACGCATTGTATTTGTACCTAGTATTGAGCAGATCTGGTGGCCATATGTGGTCTTCATCAGCAGTTCCGCATCACAATATTATGCTTACCATGTGCATTTGCACGAGTTATTATGAAAAACACAAAAATCACTATAGGTCTGCCTATAATATTTGAAGAGTTCCCTCGATTTCTCCAGGATCCCATCATCAGATCCTGACCTGGTGTCAATGGGACCAATGGGAAGGTAAACCCTTTCAAACAAAAAAATAATTTTCCAAATCGGTCCATCCGTTTAGGCGCTATCATAAACTAGAAATAAAAAAAAATAAAAAAATATCCGGACGAATTGTAAACCTCCTCCTTTGGGAAGTCGGTTAAAAATAGATACAAAGGTAATTGAAAACAGTCCAATCTCAATCTTATTCGAGTAAAGATTTATACCCGACTCAATGAAGTCTACATTTATGTGCGAAAACACAGTAGCGTTGCAGTAGAGCGCGCGCGGCCCGTGTTGATATCTCGGCCTTGGCGGATATCGCATCCTGCTGTTGCCCTCGGTGATTCTCGTGAATGAGTTGACTTGCACACATAAATTAAAAATACATATCCATACGCATACCTCGGTCGCTAGTGTTTTAAGCCTACAGTCTATTCGTGATAAGAATGCAGTGAAATTAAAATCTGTTAACACACACTGACAGGACAGGACACAACCATCGCGTTCGAAAGTTTGCCTTCAACTGGTCACTGTGAAGTTGGCTTGATAATTGGAAACGATTTGATTGGTTACGGGGCGTGGCTAGGCCGCCGGACTGTGATGACTTTACTGCATTCTTATCACGAATAGAGTATACACAGTTTTGCTGCATTTTGTTGACACCCTGAGCTGCACGAAACGATTTTGAAATTTATTCGCGAAACGGTTAACGGACGGAATGACAAACAAGAACGTTGCGGTTGACACGCCCCGCGCCGTGTTGCTCTATCTGGTAGACACACACGGCAGACAGTCTATGGGCTGCGTTCAAGATCGGTCAAAAATTACTTACTCTGTGACGTCAACAGACAGTGTCATTAATGTCTATACAAAGCCATTTGTCGGCAGCTTTCAGAACTATTTTTAGCTGTCAGAAAATCGCCTATCGAGCCACCCTGAATAGCAAAGCTGTGTTGTTGTGTGTGTGGTTAATAATGAATATAGGGTAATTGGATTTGCCCGGCATCCGGCTTCTAAGCGGAGTTGGCTGGAGTGACAAGCAGCTAACTACCATCGGTTCCTAAACCACCCATGTCTGTCTTGTGTGCCTTCGTAATAAATTACGAAAATTACAAAACTCAGTTCCCTGTGGTTCCCACGTATACCAGTAACGTGTTCTGTAAACTACCTGAGGGGGTGGGGTATCACGAATCATTGTGCATTTTTCTTTATTTTTCTTCAATAAATAAATAATATAGTGCCTTTTCCCATATGGGGTTTCAGCCGGTTATCCAATAAATACTCCATTTTAATGGGAAACCTTTAAAAAATCATATCTCACCACGCCCCCTGCTTCCCAAAAGTTTTGTTCCATTCTCGCAACACCCTTTATAGTCGAGTAATAAATAATGTCTTTCTTGTCTGCCGCAACGCCCACATATTGGGAAGCACTGCCACGAAGACGTGACATGCAAAGGTTACGCCTGACAACTTAATAGAGACAGACGCCCTATGGTAGTATGTCGGTCGGTACGTGTATGTGTATGTTTACGGATTTATATACCTCTGTATGTATCTGTGTCACTTTATATACTTGGGAAAAATGTCTGAATAATGGTTGCAAATCTCGATATACATATTTTATACAATAGGTACATTTTATTGCACAAACCAATTCATTTCATCCTTTTGAATGCAGAGATTGTGAAAATATTTGTCATTAAAATTACGGGAAATTAAGTTTTCATTCCCGTGTACCACATTAGTTGACGTCTTGGTAACCAATCAGTCTTGGATATTTTTTTCCCTGATGCCACTAGGCCGGCAAAGGAAATGCAAGCAAAACTGCGTATAGCTTATTTTTAGGGTTCCTATAGAGAAACAAGGAACCCTTATAGTTTCGTCAAGTCTGTCTGTCTGTCCGTCCGTCCGTATGTCACAGCAACTTTATTCCAAAACTATTAGGACTACACAATTGAAACTTAGTATGTAAGATGTAAGGGGGGGCTCCCCATACACGAAACTGACAACAAAATATTTTTTTTTCATCAAACCTAGATGCGTGGGGGGCGTCTATAGATAGGTCTTTGAAAATTACTTTGAGGTTCCTATAACCATTTTTTCCTCGAAGTCAATCGTTAAAGAGACAGACTCTTGGAAAGTGGAAAAAATTGTGTCCCCTTCCCCCCTTTAACTTTTAAAGTAAGGGAGTGAAAAATCTAAACAAAACAATGATATATGATAAATTGATAATATATGATATGTATCTCAATTCAACGAAAATTGGTTTGAACAAAATATAATAAGCAGTTTTTAAGATATAAAACATTTATTAAAAACCGCAAAGATAACTTTGTCATTCATACAAACACTATGGAAAACAAAGTTAGAACACAAACATTCCAGTCTTATAATTACTTGCTACTACGGAACCCTTCATGGGCGAGTCCGACTCGCACTTGGCCGCTTTTTTATATCAAAGAATGTCCATTTTGTGTCTGTGACGTATATGGAGTTCATCCCGTACATGGTAGCAGAGGCGCAAATGTGCCAACGTTCAGCCAGTCAGTACATCGCATCGTTAGTTAAATTACATAGGATGCCTCCAGTTTTACATAGGATGCCTCCAGTTTTACATAGGATGCCTCCAGTTTTACATAGGATGCCTCCAGTTTTACATAGGATGCCTCCAGTTTTACATAGGATGCCTCCAGTTTTACATAGGATGCCTCCAGTTTTACATAGGATGCCTCCAGTTTTACATAGGATGCCTCCAGTTTTACATAGGATGCCTCCAGTTTTACATAGGATGCCTCCAGTTTTACATAGGATGCCTCCAGTTTTACGCGGGATGCCTCCAGTTTTACGCGGGATGCCTCCAGTTTTACATAGGATGCCTCCAGTTTTACATAGGATGCCTCCAGTTTTACATAGGATGCCTCCAGTTTTACATAGGATGCCTCCAGTTTTCTTGATTCCATGTGAATTTAGTACGCCGATTAACTCAAATAGCGGCGTAAAAAAGTCATATAATGTGAATTATTACATCGTTTCTAGCCACAAAGCGTCATGGGGATGTAATAAACACACACTGGCAGTTCTCTCTTATCTGTTCATACATAATATTTATCTAGTGGATTTATTACGTTTAAAAATAAAATTACAGAGCCTGGCGTTGTTTTATTTTAGGCTTCAATCTCCCGAAAGCATATTATATTATTATTTGCATATTTTATCGTTGAAAAAAATAACTCCGTGATCTAGTGGTTTCACTCCCGGTTCGAATCCGTTGCTGACGATGTACCAATGAGATAAGTGATACACTCTTAGTACATTTTACAGCTTATGAAGTATTGATTGGGTACAGTTATGCCTCTGCCACCCGGTATAACATTTTCCTATACCGACGCAATTTTATGTTAGATAGATAGATAGATAGATAGATAAATTCATTTATTCACTGAAAAGGTACACACACAGACACATAATAAAAAGAAATACAAAGTAGAATAAAACCTGGAATAACATAGGAAGAAAAACACAAAACAATTTACAAATAAATAATCATTTTCACTATGTGGTATTGTGAATGTACCGCGACAATGAAATGGCCAATGTTATGTATGTTACATGTTACATGTTAAATTATACGGACGTTCTAACGGCGAAGGTAAAACACATCGTAAGGAAATAAAAATGCCGGATATTATACAAGTACCTATTTTGTAGACTAAGTGCCGTTCTCTCATTCCTCAGATAGCGTTTATCTGTCTGTTTATCTGGGGCTTTTGACATTTCACACGTACAGAAAGTGTCAAAAATAGTTATAGATAGATAGATAGATAATCCATTTATTCACTGTAAGAATACACACAAATACAATAAAGATTCTTACAAAACTTAAAAAATATAGAAAGAAACTATACATGCGCATATTCCACAGTGAATAGGCCCTGGCTCAGCATGTGTTGCAGATAACTGCAACGCTGGTAATTCTGCCAGGACCCATTTTACAGTGCGAGTGGAAGCTTCAGCTCATCTTCAGTAATTTTAAATTATCCTATCTTACACATCGCCTCTTGAGATAAGCTTGCATATTGTACGACTATCTGACTGTCTCTTGAGAGACCCGGGCTATATCGTATTCTCATTTAATTTTCAGGTACGGTAACACAGGACAACTCGGCTCAACTGTACTCCTTCATTATAACCGAGATTCAGGTATAACCCCTCCGGCCTTAATTAAAATACACATACTTACTTAACTTCAATGCTGCACAAGCGTTGCACCAGTGTTGCTATATTGACAGAAAAATATTTCCTATTCCTCCTTCCTCTTCGTGAATTTCCTCTAACCTCCTGAGTTCCGGGGTAAGTATTTTTCGAATTTTCTTGAAACTATTTTGGCATGCATGGTGCAGCATACTTTGGACAAAATATTCTGAATCACTCAGGAGGCTGAAAATGTGTAATATCTACCTAATTGTAATTACAGAAACGTAGTTAATCTATCAAATCATAATCCAATCAAAACAAAATAATACACGACCCTCTTGCTCCCACATCTATTGCTCGCTATTGTTAAGTTTGGCCCGCGTGTGGCTTAACGCGAGCGAGCCGATTAGTATGTGGAACTAGGACTTTAGTTCGTAGAACGGCGAATCCCTAGCGGGGAGAAAGTAACGTCTTGCAATCGGTGTTTTCAGGGTTCCGTACCCGAAGGGTGCCAAACAGGACCCTATTACTAAGCCTCCGCTGTCCGTCTGTCACCAGGCTGTATCTCATGAACCGTGATAGCTAGACAGTTGAAATTTTCACAGATGATGTCTGAAATACTAAAAAACAGATTATAATAAATATTAAAGAGAGCTCCCATATAACAGGCACGTTCTTTTTGCCGTTTTTATAGATAATGGTACGGAACCCTTCCTGCGCGAGCCCGACTCGCACTTGGCCGTTTTTTATTTAAGTGTTTTAACTTCTTTTCCCCAGTGGTTTAAGTGGTGTTCTGATGTACCTTAACAAGTTAAATTATTATGTAATAAAATTAAATAAATAAAAAATAAAACTTCGTCACGTATTTTCTACATATTGCCAATGTAACAGGCTCAGAGTTACGTTTAACTCTGCTTAAATCTCTACGGTTGAGGAAACTCGCCGAGCTGGCAACACTAGTTGCACTAGTGTGAGTACATGGTGAATACTTATTGTTTTAACTACCATCCAAACTTTTCCTTGGAGACTTCATTACCGAAGATAAAATACCCGTCAGCGGCATCACAACCACAACTCCTAAGCTTTAAAGCTAAGGATTATATTCGCCTGTCAACTCCAATATTACGGTGCTTTGTAAAGTTTTGTTTGATTATAATGGAATATGAATGTGCTAAGAGGTTTGTGTACTGGCTTTAGGAGCTTAGGAAATTCTCTGAGTTTCGAGTTGTCGCTAGTTGCTGTGTTTTGCCAAATTATTATTATTATTATACATTTCGAATGCAATTAATGTAATTTCATCACCTTTTTAAACTTAAAAAATGATGTTACAAAAATTATTTCTGTCTGTCTCTAGCTGTGATCCAACAAAAACGGTCGGTCAACGGATTTCGATTTTTTATAGGTAGCAGACTTCACTGCGGTGGTTCTTAACCAAGTTCAAATTAAAACAGGTACGTTCGGAAGTTTTGCTATTAAGTTTTTTTATTTTATTTTATCATTGAATGTAACAAAAAACTGCATATCATCACTGTTTACTCCGTACAGGCTGGTAGATGCTCAGGTTTTGCAAACACGTTTAGCGAATTCTGAAACCTTTAACGAAATCCGCCATTCCCTGTTTATCAAATACCTTCCGAAAGGACTCAACCTTTCAAAGGGTGGATCGACCAAATGACGTCACCGTCCGACACGCATACATTCCGATAAACGCCCATTTCATAAGCCTACAAGTTACAATTTTACTACCACAACAGCAACATAGAGTCTGTGTGTTGTTGCCCACTTTTACCCAGTGTTTCAATACTCCTTTTGCGTAACAGGGGGCTAGCACATCGTCCAATTTTACTACAGTCTATTCGTGATAAGAATGCAGTGAAATTAAAATTTAAATCTGTTAACACACTCACAGGACAGGACACAACCTTCGCGTTCGAAAGTTTGCCTTCAACTGGTCAGTGTAAATTTGGCTTGATAATTGGTTGGTTACGGGTCTTGGCTAGGCCGCCGGACAGTTATGAATTTACTGCATTCTTATCACGAATAGACTAGAGTCACTCAATGCCAATTGATGTTGGGTCTTAAGGTTAGTTCTGATGAAAAAACATTGTGTCTTAAGTTAAGACCAGTTAAGACTCTTAACGGACAGATAGACAGACGGACAACAAAGTGATCCTATAGGGTTCTTTTTTTTTTGAGGACCAGAATCCTAAAAATGAAATTTATTATCATGAAATAGGCCACAGATATTGAAATAATATTCAGGGTTCGAACGGCACATTTCCGGCCATGACTTCCGATGAAAACTGGCGAAATCCCTTCCTTTGCCATCTCTCATTGTCGAGATTACAACCCTCGCCAAGATTTAAAGCAGTCTCTTTAGGGGACACTGCTGTTACATTACCACCATTTAGGGTAAGTATCTCTTAGGTCTTTAAATAAAATTAAAAAAAAGGTAAGCTTTAAACAATGGTCGAGAGCGAATAGGACTCGTGGACCAATTGGAGAAACTGGTGTAATTAGGATTCTACATAAAAAATAAAGTATGTTTTCAGATTTTTCCCTTTACTTGTGCTATAAGACGTTGCTTTGTGCCAAATTTCATGATTGTAGGCCTACGGGAAGTAGCCTATAGGTTTTGGGTCCATTGCGATTTCTATGAAAATCCAACAATATTACAGCATAAACCGTAGCGTTCGATTGCGTTGACCTAGAAGTTTGATTTTTTCGATCTGAGAAATTGATATAAATTTCAGCTTCACGCGTTCTCGATATAAAGGTCGTGACACACGGACAGACAGACATACAGACAGACGGACGGACTACAAAGTGATACTATAAGGGTTCCTTTTTTTCTTTTAAGGATCGGAACTCTAAAAAAGAACTTTAATTGCGTCTCATGAATCTGATGATATTCATATGTAACTGGTTCGCCGACAAATCTTATATAACAATAGTTTGCCATTGTTCGGTCGTTCGAGCGGTGTGCTTCTGCGAGTGAAGGGGTAAATAAATAATAGTTTGCAAATGCAATTTCAGTTTCAATTCCTAGATAATGGTTTAAAGAATTATTTCATGATTGGAATTGGGATGTTCACGGTAGAAGGCTTTCAAAGTCCAACACATGATGTAGGTGTCTCTACCATTTGCTTTGGAGCAATTTCCATTTAATAAATATTGTTTTAGGTCACTTGGACAAACAAATATACTCTAGTGGGTGTCAGTATTGACTACTACTGATACTGATACCTACCAATCGTGAATAGAACCCAAGTAACATGCCTGAATCCAAAGTGTATATTCTGAAATCCACAATGTGTGCACCTAACACTAGCAGTACTACACTAGCAGTACTACACTCAATTTAAACTCATTACAAAATTAGGGTCCTCTTCAACTCCCAGCTTTTCTCTGTGGCTTAGCTTCAGAATAGCTGAGCAGAACTATTCTACGCGCTTGGTAATATCGCTTCGGTGAATTCCGTAGTGGCTGGCATTGAGTTAGCGCAGTGAAGCTGTATTATATCTTATATTCTCGTCGTTCTGTCCACGTAGTGCATGAATACTCTGTACTTTAGTACCCGCTACTAGTGCATAATCTGCTACTTCAATGTATTGAAAATATGTATACTAATTTTTTTAGTAGGTTGGCATATGATTACTCTGTATAGGCGAGCCGAGCTTATCTGTACTTATATTCTTGCTTATGTAAATACACTTAGCCCATAGACTTAGAATAACCTGTGTCGTGGTAAATAGCGATGTCAAACAGATAAAATATTGTTTATTTGTATATACTTTATTGCACACAAATCAATACATTATGACAATTAAAAATGGAAATGACATGTACAAAGGAGAGCTTATCTCTATCGAGAGATTTCTTCCAGTAAACCCAGGATGGAAAGGATAAATAGGTCAGCAATGGGTAGATCCAAGTTTACAACATCAAATACTTAAGTAAAAAAAAATAATATAAAAAAATAAATTTTGTTCTCTCCCCGGCCGGGATTCGAAACCGGAACCTCTCGGTTGGGAGGCAGAAGCTGAAAAAACCCTTCGTTCGCAGTAGTTCCATTGCTTAGTTCCAGGTGGAACTACTGCGAATATTTTTTTCGCAGTAGTTCCATGCATGCGAACCATTCCCAATGATGGATCTACTGCGACGTTCGTCAAAAAAACGCCTTTTATTCGAGATAAAACTGTCATAGGTTAATATTATAACATTAATTAAACATGGATTCATAGTTATATTTAAATTAAGAGTCGGAAAAAAACACTTCAAAATTCAATATCCTCGTGATAAAAAAATAGGTTTCATTCCTAAATTTAATAATAATATAACTTGGAAGTTGATTAAATAAAAATCTCAAATGAACGTAGCTAATGTTTTTTTCTAGTGGCAATTAGATGAGAGTCCTCAGTTTGAAAGGATAATTGGTAGCCCTCGAGCGCCCGTTATTATTTGACACCGGCGTTTATAAAAAGGCAAAAACGAACGGCACTCGAAAATCTGTCAAGTGCGAGTCGGACTCTCACACGAAGGGTTCCGCACCGTCGAACCAGAAAAAGTACAAAGAAAACACGTGTCTTGTATGGCGATACCCTTATTCGTCAAATATAATTGTTGTTTCTTATTTTTGCTGTAGCGGCAACATTTTAACTTTCTGTCTATTACAGTTCGTCAGATAGAGCCCGCTGACGGACGGACGGACAGTCAGACAGACGGATAGCCAAGGCTTAGTAATAGGTTGCCATTTGGCATCCTTCGGAACCCTAAAAAGGCAAAAACGGCACTGAAAAAATATTTCCAAGTAAGGAAAGTAAATTCCTGCAGGATCATTGTGTGATATCGTAGCGGTTAGTTTATTTGGTATACACCTGAGTAAGTTTCTTCTCTGCATCAGTTTATCTGCATTGTCGTGATTCCTATACATCTAAATGTAAGGCGAGCTAATCTTATCTAAATAAGATAAGCTCGCCTTTGTACATGGTATATCTATTATACGTTTTCTGTATATCTGTTTTGTGTAGTACAAGAAATTACGAAATTACATTTCGCTGTCACCACTTGTTAGATGAGTTTATCTTGTTTATCTCATTTGAGCGAATCTCTTGCCGCTATTTTGAACTAATTGCCTGTTGAATTTGGTCACTCTTTCAGAAATTGGGGGTAAGCCGGGTATAATCGGAGCTACATTTTATGCAAATTGTGTTTACAAAACAACTTCCCATACCCTCCACATAAAGTAGTCCAGTCATCCCTTTTGGAAAAAAATACCCTCAGAAAAGGTTTTTTATTTTTCAAAATTCAAAAGATGGTGTCTGTCTTACGCCCGGTTTCTGAAAGGAAAATTAGCTATGACAACTTGTTAAACTTCTGTCAACTCATTTTAGCCAATCACGTGCCGCTATTTTGAATTTATCTTTGATTAGGCTGATACGTGTAGGCTAAAAGAATGAATATCTGTGCCTAAAACTCATGAAGAAAACAAAATGTGTGTTTGCTTCTCGTTTACACAGGCTGTTTAAAAACAGAGCAGCATATTGATTGATGATATGCAGTCTGATGAATATGAATTATAGTATTTTATTGTATGTACCAAGTAGCAACCAACCGCCGAGCAAAGCTCGGTCCCCAGATATTAGGAGTGAGCACCGGTAATGTGCGTGTGATGTGACTGTACCCCACATGGAACCGCACTCACATTCCTTTTTCACATTCAACGAGCACTTCACGTGCGATTACGTAAGCCGAGTATTTGCATTCGGAAGTGTCGAGTTTCGAGCTGCGTCTAAACAGCTTGTCTATGTCGTATGCAAATTGGATGATCCTCTTTGCAACGAACCTGTCTGCGAAATCTTTCCGAGCAAAACAGCTTCGCATTGCAGCGAAGTCCTCGTAGTCTTCGTGTTAGTTTGGCATGTATTATTTTCAATCGCAGTTATTTTAGTGTATACCTCGTCTGTTACACCGATTACCGCGATCAATGCTATTCTTCAGCTTAGAACAAAATCTCCCATCGTCACGCCCATTTTCCATATGGAGTGGCAGAGAGACAGTTGTTCCCACCTTTAGACAGTAATTTTTCGTGAGGTGGATAGTCCATCGCCACACACACATACACACACACACACCCTCACACACATTTACACATGAAGCGCCTTTTCCCCACTCTACCTGCGATTCAATTTATAGCTTGCTAAGAGGAGAGGTAAAGGTGGGGAGTAGTCTCGCGATAACTTTGCCGATAACCGAACCAATATACGGTACGATTGCACTCTCCAGTCTGGGGTAAACCCCTCGCATTTCACACACTCGTACACCAATACAATTATTTAATAAACGGTGAAGTGCTGACCATACTTTTTGTCAATTTTATTGTTAATCCGGTGACTGTTTTCGGAGAAGCTCGGGCAAATGAAGTGAATTCCAATATCCGTTTGTTTTTCTTATGTATAATGTGTTTTATTTGCAAAACCAAATAAACCAACCATATTTGCAAATAAATGCCTTTGACTTTGACTTTGCCCACACAAGGCCAGATGGCGTCAGATATCCGGTTCTGTTGTTGCTTTTGTTCCTGAAAAATCACCATTCCTCCGTTTTTGCCGTTTTTGTGCAACTCAGTACTTCGTGACAAAAGCCTTTGAGTACGATTTTTTCACAAACACTGTGAATGGCATTGGATGTACTGCTTTGTGAAATAGTCTATGATGGGGTTGTTTCATTAAGTTTTTGTTTTTTAGAAAGGAATTGGCATTTATTTGCTGTATCAGCATTCACACATAAAATATAAAACACATCGAGGCACACATTGGAACAACTGCAGTCTAAAAATGGCATTCATGCCATTATTTTATTTTGATAGGGTTTATAGGTTTCGCTGCCATGTGAACATGATAGGGTTTATAGGTTTCGCTGCCATGTGAACATGATAGGGTTTATAGGTTTCGCTGCCATGTGAACATGATAGGCTTTATAGGTTTCGCTGCCATGTGAACATGATAGGGTTTATAGGTTTCGCTGCCATGTGAACATGATAGGCTTTATAGGTTTCGCTGCCATGTGAACATGATAGGGTTTATAGGTTTCGCTGCCATGTGAACATGTTTCGCTGCTATGTGAACATGTTTCGCTGCCATGTGAACATGTTTCGCTGCCATGTGAACATGCTACGACGTAAAAGGGATCAGCATAATTTCACAGGAAATTTCGCGACGCGACGCCAGTTTTGAGAACCAAGGAAGTATATGTGTGTTACTGTTAATACATTAATGTCACCAGTTGTACGCTTCTTTTCATATTTTCATTTCAACATGAGAATATCGTTGGTTGGTAACTAACTACCGAAATAACGATCACGATATGTTGGGTTTCGACTGGTTTCGACAAAACTTTTACAAATAGATAGTTAAAGTTAGGTAATAACTATAAGAATCTTATCAAGACGAGTAAACGAGATCTTTTAATAGAAACCGTATTAAAAATAATGAAGTCCCGATGAAACAATCGTCTATCAGCAGAACTAAAACTAAAACAAAAACAAAAAGTTTAACAAAGGACGCCTTGTAGAAGCCACAGCCATCGCAACACTATCGAACCTTTCGAACTATCCGAGACATGGAGCAATAATCTTTAGAGCGACCTTAATTTTCTGAATGCGAACACTATTCGCTCAAAGTACTCGTAACATGAGGTCCGACGATATTATCAAGTCGTTGGCATCCAGCTGGGTGCGATTGGCACAGGACCGGGAAGATTGACGCTATAGAGAAGAGGCCTATGCCCAGCAGTGGGTCGATGTGGGCAGAGGATGATGATGATGATGACTCGTAATATTAGTAACTTCGAGTAACAGTAATTATAATGCATTGTTTTTATCAAGGCAATAAGTTTCGTTTGACTTGTTTGTTTGTTATACTTTCTTGTGAATCCTAAACTTCTGCGACAAGATAGTAACATTTCTTACAGAGTGGAGTAGCGCGGACCACAAACACTCTAAAAACGCCTGTTACTAATAGAAAGGTATTTTCGCGTAGATATCTTAAAGGAATCTGTGGGATTTCTAAGCCTTCTTTTCCCACAGTGTTCCAATGTAGAAAAGAGGCAAAAAAAAAGTTGACTACTTAAAGACATACTTTTTTGGATTTGCTGCTTCGCGGCTGCCGTTCTAATCTAGCTGGGGCTCAGCTAGGGCAATGGGATTTCGGTGAGTCCAGGCTGTACTGGCGCGGACACAGCATACTTTTAAGCCGCTCCTCCATACTACTTCTATGACCCGATAAAACTGTTTGCGATAACTTCGGGCTGAGAAAATAGCGATACAGACATTAATTAAATATCCGGGCACCTATACTTAAAGTGTGTTTTAAAGTGGAGGGGAAAGTTAGAGACGGTGCCGGGGCCACACCGCTCCCTCCCGCCCAACTTATATGCTATAAAGGCGGGCGGTTTTGCTAAGTTAAGATAGAGATATTTGTTTTGTCTCATAGACGTTATTGAAATAATAGAAAAGCTTTATTTGTAAACAACAATAGTCTGGAAAACATTCAAAGCGGTCTCTCTATGTTTCGCAAACACAGATCACCCCCTATTAGTATAGTATTCTGTTTAGAACACCCGTGAGATGAAAGGTGTTAAAAGTGCTGATTGCAAAGTGTTAATGATACTGAGAATGAGAATACAACCCTTTGACCCCACTTAAAAGGCTAACCAAAATGTCTGTTACCTCCTAACTGTGACTCCTGGGACCTTGGCAGGAAATAACCAGGGGCCTCCTTTCATTCCGTCATGGAAAACGCATAGAAAACGATAGTGTATCGATGCTCCCGATCCCGAGGGCGAAAAATGCCGTTTCTGGCTTGTTGTCGGCGTCTATTTTGTTTGGAGACCGACTGCCAATGAAACCATGAAACCGACGAAACCAAATTGATCACACCAACTTTACTTTTTCACTTTATAACATTCAGGGGTTCTTGCACGTATTATAATGCTTAAATATTTTTCACTTTCGACCTTTTCCGTGTACAATTACTAGTTTTACACCCAGCAGCTGGGCCAACTTGCATACAAATTAAATAAGATAAATTGACTCTGTTTGTTCGACTCGAGTTTTCTGTGTAAAGTGAAGCGGCTCAGTTTGGAGGGGGATATTGTATTATCTGTAGGAAAGGCAGCAGGAGCAGGTTATGTACTTGTTTAACAGACGATACTCACCCAGGCGAATTGAAAGCGTAGACGCAAATTGTCTACGACTCTACGAAATTTCATACGCAAGTGCGAGAATGGGGCCCCTCTGGTCGCAAATTCGGTTTTTAACTGACTTTTTAACCGACTTCCCAAAGGAGGAGGTTTACAATTCGTCCGGATGTTTTTTTTATGTATGTTCCCCGATAGCGCCTAGACGGATGGACCGATTTGGAAAGTTATTTTTTTGTTCGAAAGGGTTTACCTACCCATTGGTCCCATTGACACCAGGTCAGGATCTGATGATGGGATCCTGGAGTAATCGAGGGAACTCTTCAAATATTATAGGCAGACCTACAGTGATTTTTGTGTTTTTAGTGATAACTCGTGCATTTACTCACGGTAAGCATAATATTGTGATGCGGAACTGCTGATAAAGACCACATATGGCCACCAGAACTGCTCAATACTAGGTACAAATACAATGCGTGGCTGACGGGCAGGCAACGCATAGCCTAAAGCGGTGGACCTAGAGCCATGAAACTTTGTACAGAGGTTCCTTAGTAGCGTGGGGTAGCACTGAGATGGGATTTGACAAAATTAATTTCCCAAGGGGGGGGATAAGGGGTTACAGTTTGTATTAAACTCAATCTAATCAAATAGGGTTTGTGGAAGTCGGTTTTTTTAAAGTTTACTTTTTGTTTCAATTATGAAAACGTATGTAAACATAAACATTTACATACAGGCACATTCATTGCTTCTGGCCCCACACTAGGATACACTGTGTCGTAGGAACCAGAAACAGCGACATCACAAACATGTAAACATCCAAGACCTGGGTTTTTTTTTGTCCCCAGCCGGGATACGAACCCGGGACCTCTCGCATGTTAGGCAGATGCGCAACCGCTGCGCCACAGAGGTCGTCAAAAAGGAGTGGGGGTTCTCAAATTGGTTGTTATTTTTATAGGAATTCTGGCTCTTACAGTCTTCACACTACACTACAGCCAAACTAAATTCAACCTAATTACGTCAGTGACACGGAGACGCTATCACCGGGCACAAATCTTCGCTTTTTGCACACCATTTGGGAAAAAAGTATGAGTACCTATATAATATGTATACCTGGAAAGGAAAGGAAAATATTCCGAAAGCCGTTGGAGTTCCGCAGCCGAGTAACAAACCCCAAGTGAAGTTCAATAAATGTTTTGCGAATACATTAAAACTTCAGCTCTGCTTTGTACGCCATTTTGAATAAACCCTTTTTGAGTTAGGACCTTATCCCTTTAACGATAATCTTCAGTCGTTGTCATCTATTGTCGTAGTTAGTGTCAGAATTACTTTCGAAACGCATGAAATGGTAAAGTTACGATAGGTAAAATTAGAATTAGGTTCAGCACCAATTAGGTCGTGCTTCTCCATCTCAGTACCATAGATAGTAGAACCTGTTTTCGGAATTTCCCTTTACTTGTGCTATAAAATATTGCTTGTATAGGTTTTGATTTAAAAAAAAGTCTTGACAGTCGGATAAACAACAAAGTGATCCTAGGGTTCCGCACGACAATATAGCCCCTTTCAATAAACCGCTCTCAGCTCTGAGAGCTTTCTCAAGCGCGTGAAATAAAATGACAGATTTGATATGTATGTCAAAACTAAAATGTGTGACTTGACTGAGACAACTCTGAGCTGAGAGCGGTCTATTATTACGGGCCTAGAAAAGCCTATTATAGGTGACGCTTAACTTCTAGCCTAGTGTACTAATGCAACAGCAACGCCCAAGTTAGAGAGTTTAGTTTATCTTTTTAATGTAATTAAACAAGAAGTTTGGACGCGGAAGTCAAACTTAATGAGCGGCCTAACTCTTAACTTATACTTACCTGACAGAGGCCCCTTGGCAACAAATAATAGCTTTGTCCAATCCTTATTGCAATATTTCCTGAGAGTCTCTCATGAAATCTTTTAATTTTTAACCAGTCAACAAGTATGCAGATTTTGAATGTTATCTTTAGGGCATTATAAAGTTGAAGCTTCGAAATTAGGAAATTTTCCAGCTGAAGGCACTAAATATTTCGCATCTTACGAGTCATGAAAATGGAAGCACGGGCTGCAAAATTAATAAAACCCTATTAGATCCAGCGCTTTGAATATAAAGTGGCATGAATATAAATAAATGATAAATTGAAAATTCCCATGCTCTGTTTATGACGCATACATGCTGTCAATACGAAGCATGTCACATAATAAACGAGAAGCTGTCACAAGGAATAAAGAAATTCGGAAGCGTAAATACAAACTTGGGCGTATTAAGGCCAGCGACATTTTAATCTTCTGTATAGATAGATAGATAGATAATCCATTTATTCACTGTAAGAATACACACAAATACAATAAAGATTCTTACAAAACTTAAAAAATATAGAAAGAAACTATACATGTGCATATTCCACAGTGAATAGGCCCTGGCTCAGCATGTGTTGCAGATAACTGCAACGCTGGTAATTCTGCCAGGACCCATTTTCTTTATTTTCTTAAACCTGTAATAGTGGTAATAAACATTTGAAGTAAATTAGGTGTCACTGTGAATTTGTAAGGGGTTTTTAAGAATATGTGATGTTATGTTATTTATGTGATTTCCGTAATTTTCTCTAAAAAGTGTATGGTTTTGCACGACTTGCACGCTATGCTATTTAAAAAGGGCACACTACAAACGTACGAGTTACACACAGTATTTATTCCAACGATATTTTGGCGCGTTAGTATATAACATTTACAGGGGGCGCCAGTTCTACGCAATTTAATGCAACGAACCTGTCAAAAAGCGTTAGTTCCAACTGTCACCGCAACCTGAAAGTTTTACTTAAACCCACGATTACATATCGTCACGCAAGGAGCATATTTGCAACCACGAATTACCGAAATCACTGTGGCGACGACGACGTACTGCGCATGAAACTTTAGATGAAAATTGCGAAAATGTTATATGGCTTCCGCTCAAAAAGAGCTCACAGGGCGGGCATACGAAACCCAGAACAAGCTAGTAACTGTGGAACCGCCTCGCGAATGAAATCTTTATATGACGCTAAATAGTTTTACATTAATGTCATCGAACATATATGGCAGTACGCCGCGCCGATAACGCAGTCAAAACTAAACGAAATATAAAGAGTTTATAAATAGATCTATGGTTAGTTTTGAACTTTGATGAGTTGGGATTTTTTCAAGAATTTCTGTATTATTTGTTTACATTATCATTTATACCTTCATAGTTCTACTATAGGTGCCGCCATCCACGAAGACGCGTGACGTGGCTATTTGCATCTTTGTCTTTCAGCAGAGTGCCCCATTGAAAAAGAAAGATGCAAATAGCTACGTCACGCGTCCTCGTGGATGGCGGCACCTATATATGGTTTAAATGAGTCTGTCATTGTCAAGCAAGACTATGGGAAACATTGATAGGTGTTTTTTCGAATACAGAATTTCAGCTTAAGCGAATGCGGATGCATGGCCGATCCATTGATAGTAGTTCTGAGATAAGAAAGTTTTATTAAAAAGAACCGGAAGCGAAACTTACGGAACCATCTGGCGTTTTGGAGGTTTCGCGCTTGCCGCCCTTTGTGCTCACATGTAGATAGACAAGGTCCTATTTTCTGTAAAGCACAGAACAGCCAAACGAATAAAAAGAAAAACAACAGCAAAAACAACAACAAACAAAAGCGAGCTCATTTCTACCAAACAAACGATAAACATAGCTCTACATAGCACAACAATTTTAGTTGCAAAGGAGATTGGGCGATATTGGGCGATGTATTTTGGTCCAAAGGTCCACCACAGAAAACCAATCATCGGATAGCCCACTAAATAAATAGCAATTTACTCTATGACAGATAAAAAAATATAGCCTGGGAGTAAAAAGTTATAATCAATCGAAAAAAATCTTACAAAGGTCATATTATAACCGGACAAAGAAAGAAGCTTCTTATCAAACTCAGTGTGCCCTGTGGGGATAAAGTGATGCGGATTGCGGAGAGCGCTTTAATTTCTTTGGCTTTCAATTTCCGAAAAATT
The DNA here is from genome assembly GCA_963457715.1 of Argyresthia albistria. NCBI lineage: Eukaryota > Metazoa > Arthropoda > Insecta > Lepidoptera > Argyresthiidae > Argyresthia > Argyresthia albistria. Next base: position 2,896,353 of record OY735268.1, on the reverse strand, counting down.
TAAAACCCTTCGAGCGCTCGAAAAACATTCGTCAATTTAAAATAAATCCTGTTATTTCACCCGGGCGGAGCGACCCAGGCCAAATTGGGTTTTTCCGGGCGCCGGGAAACCGTGACGATTAATCATGGTTTCCCGGTTATACCGAACCTAATACCCAATGAGATTATACGTGGAACGAGGTATAGATAGATTTAGGTTTAGACCCGGATGAACCACTGACAACGCATGTTTTTCAACGTCATTCTATCATTCTATCTCGCTTGAGAAATTATGCCGTATCATTGAGTAACATTGAGTGCATAATACACTTGGTACTTCCGACATGTTTTTAGATTTATTTGACTACAAGCAATACCGAATTCAAAGGCAAAGCAAATATACCAACTAATATTCAATCTTCAGATAAATCCGCAGTAATGCTGTCAAAGGCACACACAATGAAATGTCTGTACAGGATATGGCTCGAAATATCCCCGACCTATAAAAATCTGCGAGGTAAATCCAATATTTATGCCGGCATTCGGCGTTATTTGGATATTCACTGTTGCGTTTCAGTGTACCACAAACTTCGTTTCGGGCTCGTTTAGCACCCTTGGCGCGGAAATACTGCTGATAACTTTTTTACGGGTACAGTCGGTGAGAGAGTTAAGCCACGGTATGTTTGAGCACTCTGTATATAAATAAAAAATATAACCGAATTGAGGACCTCCTCCGTTTTCGAAAACATAAACATGACTCGAATGGAAAATGGCATGACTTACTTGGAACCCACAGCCCTTCACGTCCTTCCTGGGTAGTGCTAACGAGCGACAAGTCATCATCGTCATCATAATCATCAAATCATCTCAAGACATTATAATTTCCAGGTTCTCAAATGAGAACCTGACCACTTGACACTGGCAAAATTAACCTCCAAAGAGGTTAGGACGCCATTTTAATAAAAAATGAGTTTGTTCTCTTAAATATTTTCTGCATGCAACTTATACCTACCATAAGTATAGTTTTAAACAATGAAAGCCCGTAATTGGCCTCAGAAAAGTGTAATTGTTAACTTATATTTTAATTGTATGTGCTGTGGGCTTAGTACCAATATATAAATAAATAAATAAATAAAAAAGAAGAAGAAGAGGCACTAGTGCCCTCCATAAGATGGGGACTCGAGTCTCTTCGGATCCGAAACACGAATAAAAACAATAGTATATGATTGCAAAAACAATGTTTGGCAGTCAGTCTCAACAAAATTCTTGATTCATGAGACCTTGTTCTCCAGTTATGTTTTCATTTTCCAAGGCATCATAGTTCATCGCCGAATGTGTAGAGGGTTTATTAAATGAGATGGATTTCTATGGAGATAAGAAGGGAAACATGACACTAGGTAAAGTTAGAATAAATACCATTGTTTGTACGGTATTTATTGCAGACATAATAAAACATTTAAGATAGATAGATAGATATATAGATAGATAGATAATCCATTTATTAACTAAGAAAAAACATCACGCTGTTAATATTTCATATTTATCTAAATGTATTTATCTACTGATAGGTTTAGTTTAGAGCTGCCAGAATTCCGAAATGATGGTCCGATTCCGATTGATCAGAGCAACTATATTTTTCACTTCCCAGTACATTTTGGCCTGAGTGGGTCAGCTGATTTGTATGGAGAAGTGAAAAATAAAGTTGCTTTGATCAGAAATGTCCCTAACAAAGTAATTTCTCATTTTGCGTTAATTCATAGTTTACTATAATATCACCTCTGATGTGAGCGTTTTATGGAGTGTCCGAGGCAAAGAGTTTGCATCCTCCTTTCTGATTATTATCTATGGAGTGTCCGAGGTGTGACATTGGTAACGGGCACGCTCACGACCCTTCTCCTGTCGGTGATGTTCCGAAGTCTTGAGAGTTGTCTCAGTAATGTGCATTTCGGAATGGGTCACCAACAAAAAAAGATAGTTTGACGCCTCTTCCCATGTGGGGTGGCGGAGGCACAATTGTAACTTGTAACCATTTTTGCAGGTTATTATTTCCATTGTCCGTGAACTAGCCCCAAATCTCGTGATAAATTAATTTAATAGCCACAGCCATTACAGCGACAGAACAATTAACAGGAAGGTGATTTACGGGAATCACGTTGCTTTCTTAATTTCGAGCTGTGTTCGCTGTCTTTCCGTACGTTCGGTTGACAAACGGCGCCAATTACTGTGTGTGTCGGGTGACGAAACGAAGTGCTGTAATTCAAAAGTTCATTAGGTCTATTGTTTATTGTGACGATTGGGTTATAGGGGGTTATGTATGGGTTATCAAGATTGTCAAATCCCTAATTGGTGGATTCCAGGGACCAGTCGGAGACAGTTCCGGGTCCAGTATCCCTTATTATGAGGAATATTTGTATGTATGTAAAGGGGTAACGATATACTTGTTTTGAGTTCTAGAAAAACGCGCTGTAGTTTTCGATGAAATTAGAAATATAGGGGTTTTTGGGGGAATAAAATCGATCGAACTAGGTAATAGGTTTCATAACTGAAAAATCACGTATTTCCGAGTTTTCATGCTTTTCTCAATAGGATTGGCAATTTCACTTTAGTACCTGGAAATTAAGGCATTGCAACTTCATATCACGTGAAACTTTTTGGCGGGTGTTTTCGGAGGATTCACACAAAAAAAGTTTCGTTCAAATAAGGTCGAATCATAAACTGCTTTAGCTGCAAACAGGCACAAAATGCTGCGGTTCCCAGATACTTATTAGATATAATTGAAACAAAAAGTAAACTTTAGAAAAAACCGACTTCCACAAACCCTATTTGATTAGATTGAGTTTAATACAAACTGTAACCCCTTATCCCCCCCCCCCTCGGGGACTTAATTTTGTAAAATCCCATCTCAGTGCTACCCCACGCTACTAAGGAACCTCTGTACAAAGTTTCATGGCTTTAGGTCCACCGGTTTAGGCTATGCGTTGCCTGCCCGTCAGCCACGCATTGTAATTGTACCTAGTATTGAGCAGATCTGGTGGCCATATGTGGTCTTCATCAGCAGCAGTTCCGCATCACAATATTATGCTTACCATGTGCATTTGCACGAGTTATTATGAAAAACACAAAAATCACTATAGGTCTGCCTATAATATTTGAAGAGTTCCCTCGATTTCTCCAGGATCCCATCATCAGATCCTGACCTGGTGTCAATGGGACCAATGGGAAGGTAAACCCTTTCAAACAAAAAAATTATTTTCCATATCGGTCCATCCGTTTAGGCGCTATCGGGGCACATACATAAAAAAATAAAAAAAAAAAAAAACAAACATCCGGACGAATTGTAAACCTCCTCCTTTGGGAAGTCGGTTAAAAATAAGACAACATAATAAACAACCAGAAATATCTACACAAGCACTTGCGTCAAAAATTACAATAATATCCTAACATTATTTGTCTTAGAGCTTGTTCAAACTGTAATGACGCGTGGGGCGCGTCATTTTAGTTTGGACAAGCTATACCAATCGATATCGAGGGGATAGCTCCTAAAACCTAGCGTTTTATGCTCTTATATCCTGGTAAATATACTTACACAAAATTAATTAAGTAAGCGTGGGCAGAGCCTACCATTAATAATATGCAAAAACATTATGAATTCTTCCTAGAACTCTCAAGTCCATACGTTCTTGAAATACTTAGTTAAATAACTCCAATCTGCTAAGAGCCATCGATTTTGCTGTCTCATCCAAACATTCCAATATTAGAAAATGGTGAACTAATTAATATTGAAGTCGTTAGGAATCTTGTAGGATATTCGAGGAACCTTCCATAGTTTGTTTGTCCCTCTCGCTCCGATGCATGACGCGACGACGTCTACTGTTCCCTATTGTAAGTTTGTTCGGCCTATGTTCTATCAATCTATATAATCACCTGTTACTACTACATAGCCAAATCACGTTTGTACACGAGGTTCGCCCTCCGGCGCCAGGGGTGGGGTGCGGTATCTGAATCAGCGCGGGGAAGGGAGCGGCCGTTCTGTACGTAGTACTACAGTTCTGTGCCGATGTTGTAAAATGGGTGCGCCAAAGTTGACCTAAGATTTCTACCTCGATTATTGTAACTCCGAAAATTTTGACAATTTTTCATCCTCACAATCACTATTAATAACTACTCTGTTCCTAATATTATTAATTCCGAATCATTCAACTTCATAATGTCGGTAACAATAAACATTTATTGTACTACTATTTGTTTTCCTATATTTTCTCAATATAACTGTTTTTTACACTATTATTCGAAATCATATATTTGTTACGTAATTATCTCTTCTGTGCCAATGTTGTCAAATGTATGGTCAAATATTCGCCAGGGCACAACAGGGGTATAATTCTGGCGCATTCGATATACGGATATCGATACCTAAGATCGAGTCATTTTGTATGGCACTGCAAAACCATAGGCTTTCGAACCATGCTCCCAATTGTTGTGACATCCTTTCATGGACGTATTACCCACGGAATAAAAAAGTTACCCTTTGGGTACGTACGGGTACGTCCATGCATGCTTCATAGAGTTTCTTGTTTTTGACACCCACATCCGGCTACAGCAGCGCCGCGCCGCTGCCATACCAACCGTCAAAGTAAAAGCGTCAGCCTGATTATTGTTTGTATGCTTCTCCGAAGTAAAGCGAGTTCAACTTTGTTTTCCGGAATAATTAGTTTTCGGAAAGTATTAGAATGTCAAAGGAATTTAAATCTAAAACAAATATCGAAACGAAATATCGGGAATAATTTATCACGCATTATTCAGGAGGCTGGAAATTGGAATGCTTACAAAATCTATAGAAGCGGTGACTTTATTCTTTAGAACATTTGAATGTAATATTTTGAAGAGCTAAAATCTCTTTAAAGCCATCTTTGTGAAGTACTTTATAGATTGACAGACCTTATTAAAATAGAAAAATAAATAACAATAACGTTTCGCCTTTTCTCTTACAGGCTGGCACTGGGATTTCGAGGCCCTGTCCCAAAAGTTGATATAACTTATCATCGGTATACTCTCATAAGGACATAGGCCAAATAAACTTACATTGGAAAACAAAAGGCGTCGGAGCGAGAGTGTTGCATGTAAAATGACATAAAATCTGTCGCAAAAGGCTTATCTTAAATCTTTGGGCACGCCCTTAATGATCTTCGTTCGTTCTCAAGAATTCATGTTTTCCGTCAGTGAAATCGAAGTTTTTGTAATAAAAGGTGACGAAGAGACTGGGCCCGAATTCTACTGTTCACAAGCATACGACTATTAGGTATTTGGTATTCTACTAAAACTGGAATCCAATTAACAAATGCTTGTGAACTTAGTTGAATTCGGGCCATCTTCAATGACTGCTCAAGCTGCCGCCTTTGTGTCGTAAGTGCTTCGGCACCACCGGTGGCGGGTAAATTTTGTCAAATATATGGTCAAATGTATGGTCAAATCTTAAGAGGTTCAAATGGCCAGCATACTGACACAACAGCGCGGGCGCTTGGTATGACATGCTTCATAGAGAACCCGCTGGTGTTGCCAGAAGCCATTAATAATAAATATTCAAAAATTGTCTTTTCATTCTGACCACAGTTTATCTCAACCCTCGATAGCTCCAACGGCTCCTAATGGATTCCTGTCAACCCCGATTGATTGTCCCTTCCAATTTTGTCATTGTTCATCTCACACGCCTTAACACTGCAGTGTTTAGGGCCTTGAGGCTGGTGATTGAGTTTGTTATCTTACAACCAGGCTTTTGCAATGGGATAATCTCAAGGGCTTACAACAAGGGTTTAAAGTTGACCCTGCATTAATCTATTATACTATTTAGAATGACCCTTGGGTCAGCGAGACCATTTTGGTTTATCTCATTTCATTTCATTTTCATTTATACTTTATTGCACAAAACATAAAAAACACGTAACATTTACAAAAAGGTATGTACAAAGGTATGTATGTATGTAGGTAGGTATCTCATGTGGCAGAAATAAATATTTCATTCGTCAACAACACTCCCTTTTCAGAGACGATTCAATGGGCTTAAGAGACCGGTGACCGCGTGAATTTCCCATACAAACGTGATACAAAAATGATTTGAATTTGAGAAATAGTTTAATATATTTAGACTGTTAATCGGATTTATACACTGTTTACGCAGGTTCCTGGTCTGTATACCAGGGTTCCTCTTCAACCAATTTAAAAATATTTTTAAGTAATTTGAATAAGAACCTTGGTATACGACCAGGAACCTGCGTAAACACTGTATTAATCCGATTAACAGTCTAAATGCTTTGAACTAGTTCTCAAATTCAAATCATTTTTGTATTACGTTTGTATGGGAAATTCACGCGGTCGCCGGTCTCTTAAAAACTGCCTATTGCTCATTTCAGATGACACAACTGTAAAGTGTTCACAAAATAAAAGGCCCGTTTTGACAGTTCACGCCCATGAAGTTTTAACACCTTACGCGTAGGTAATAGAAGCGGTTTTCCTAGGTGCAACTTGTACGCTTTGCTTGTACGCAACAGTTGAATTTTATTACCTACGCATTAGGGGTTAAAACTTCATGGGCGTGAACTGTCAAAACGAGGCTTTTATTTTGTGAAGACTTTAGACTGATCCATTTTGACAGTTCTTCATGGCTATCTGTTGCAACCCATAGACAATAATATGGCGGTTCTTGGGTCACTCCACTACTTACTACGACGAGCTTTCAGTTTCAAACCCCATTAAAAGTCTCTCCAATCTCCAACAAGCCTTAAATAATTTCCGTGTAATGTTAACTGTAAGCTGAGAACTACAATCTAATTGCATCCGAGGACCTAGTTAAATGCAATCTCTCGACTTCTCGACTGTAAAGTTGCAATTTAAGTGATCCGTTGGACTTAACTGCCTTCAGCTATCATGAACGCAGCTGTAGAAATAAAAGAGCTTGTTTTTTTTTTCAAGAAAGCAGCGTTTTATAAAATAAAAATAATGGGTTTTAAAATTTTACACTCGATGCCTCTTTATTTCTTCAAAGACGCTGCGCTGAATAATTCTGGCTGATTTTATATTTTCTTCGTTGCTGGCCATGACACAGATTAATAAAGAGGCCATGATATCACTTTAATGTTATTTGATTTTTTATCAGCCCTGATGGCTGCTTGAAGTTGAAAGCAGTTCTGGTTTCCAAGTTGAGCTTAAATTTACCTACTTAAATCCTGGCTGACAGATATTAAACTCAAAATATTTTCGGATTTTATAACATAATGTGGGTACTTACATTAAAAATACTGTAGAATTTCAGAATAAGTCATTTGTAATTTAAGACCGAAGAAGGTGTATAAGATTACAACTACTAAGTGGACACGGAACGTCCGATAATGAATTATCTCTTTGGTATTTGGAGAATCCCTAACCATTGCCGTGACTGAATAAGACACCATCTGATGATTATTATATATTTTACTGTATCTCAAATCACATGCGACATTACGCGAGTCTAGACCAGAATAACAAATCGTTGCTACGCAACCACTAGTCATCAAACCAAAGAGGCGGAACGCCACACCACCCCCCTAGGGAGTGGATTAATTTAATACATTAATTAATCAAAAAAATAATAACTATTCTTTCACATAAAACTGAATTCAAACAAATAAGTATGTCTGTCGATCTTCCGAATCAAAAAACAAAACAAATCGCAATAAAAATAAATTAAAAACATGCGCAAAATTTATAAATAGATGACAGTCATTAATTAAGTGACATTGACACCAAAATTACACAAAAATTATAACATCTGAACAATCACACACAGAAATAAATAACAATGTTTAGATTTATACACAAAGGTAACCGCAAATAAATCAAAAACCTAAAGTCGAAACTTAACTTGTCTGCCAGACCTAGTTGTATAGGGCCGGGCTGATGTAGCTGCCGGAGAATTTAGCGGCTTCTGCAGAGGCTTTTTAGGCTGTGGTTGTACTGAAACAGGGGCCTGATCAACCGCTTGTGTTTCTAGGTATGCTGGCTTCACACGGTCAATGCTGACGACAGTTGCCCGACCCTTGATGATGATGGTTACCGTCTTCCCATCATTAGAACGATCGGAAACCTCATAAGGGCCTTTATAGGGTGGTTGTAAGGAACGGCGAACGGAATCATCCCGCAAGAACACATGTGAGGCCGTTGCCAGTTGTTTGAAAACAAAAATTGATGGCTCGGAGTGACGTGAAACCGAAACCGGGCGAATTAGTGACATCTTCTTCCTTAATTGAACGACGAAATCGGCGGTATTTTCAATTCGGTTCGGGGTAGGAGATGATACTATAAATTCGCCGGGTAATCTCAAAGGCTCACCATAGGTCAATTCGGCAGCAGTAGATTTTAAATCCTCCTTGTATGCCGAACGCATACCAAGTAGCACTAATGGAAGGGCCCTAATCCACGTGTCATTATGACACATTAGGGCCGCTTTAAGTTGGCGGTGGACGCGCTCAATCATGCCGTTGGCACAAGGGTGATATGAGGTGGTTCTGTTACGATCGATGCCAAACTGAACCATGAGTCGGCGAAACACGTCAGACTCAAACTGCGAACCCTGATCCGTCGTCAAAACTGAGGGAACTCCAAAACGAGGAACCCACTCCCTCGTGAACGTCTCGGCAACCTCCTCGGCAGTAATAGAGCGCATAGGCCATACCTCAGGCCATCTAGACACTCTGTCAATTGCCGTAAGGCAATAACGGAATTCGTTGCATACTGGCAAAGGACCTATTATGTCAATATGGACATGCATGAAACGACCAGATGGATGATCAAATTTTCCCATAGGAGCAGTGACATGTCTCGACACCTTACTGAGCTGGCACGCTGTGCAAGAGCGAGACCAGTCCCTACAGTCTTTGTTGACAGAGGGCCACACGTAACGGTCGGTCACAAGACGCGTAGTCGCTCGGGCACCGGGATGACTTAGGTTGTGAAGTTTATCAAACAAGGAACGGCGGAATTCAGGAGTTAAATACGGTCGTGGTTTTCCAGTAGAAACGTCACAAGTGATGGAGATTGTCGTGCCTGGGATGGTGATTTTTGTGAGCTTCAAGGAAGAACCAGAACCAGACTTTTGGAGAGAGGAAAGTTCCTCATCAGTCTGCTGTGACTTGGCAAGAGCTTCGTAACCGATTTCCAATGAAATGGCCTCTATGCGCGACATCGTATCCGCCACCACATTATCCTCACCTTTGATATGCCTTATATCAGTTGTAAATTGACTTATGAAAGACAGCTGATTCAACTGGGAGGGCGGAAGCTTTTCACGACGTTGAATAAATGCGTACAACAGCGGCTTATGGTCCGTGAAAATTGTGGCGTGTTGAACTTCGAGGATGTGCCTAAAATGCTGTACACTTTCATACACCGCCAACAGCTCTCGGTAATAAGCCGGCCATTGGGCTTTCTGTGGTGGCAGTTTGCGACTGAAAAATCCAAGAGGAAACCACTCACCATCCACTTGTTGCTGTAGAACAGATCCGATGTGCACGCTAGACGCATCTGTGAAGAGGCCTAATTGTGCGTTAGCGATTGGATGTTGAAGCAAGGTGGCTCTGGAAAGGCTACTCTTGCAGGCTTCAAACTTTTGCAGTAGCTCTGTTGTCCACGGAAATGGCTTTGCACCCTTACCATTTATTACAACTAAAGCATCAGTCAAAGGTGCTTGATATTGCGCAGCATGTGGAACAAAACGGCGATAGTAATTAATCATGCCTAGAAATCGGCGCATGCCTTGTACCGTCTGAGGGGGTGGAAAATCCAAAATGGTTTGGATTCGGTCCTGGGGCGGTCTGATGCCATCGGCACTGACATGATAACCTAGGAACACCACCTCACTAGCACCAAGGACGCATTTGGCGGGGTTTATCACCGCACCATAATCCTGTAAGCGCTTGAAGAGAATCTGCAGGTGTTGCAAGTGATGAGCTTCATCTGTGGAGTAAACCAAGATATCATCAACGTAAGGAAAACAGAAATCAAGACCCCGTGTGACCTCATCGATGAAACGCTGAAAGGTTTGACCAGCATTGCGTAACCCAAAGGTCATGAAGGGAAATTCGAAGAGGCCAAACGGGGTAACGATGGCGGTCTTCGGAATGTCTTCCTCAAACATGGGGATTTGATGGTAAGCCTTTACCAGGTCAAGTGTACTGAAAACAGTGCAACCAGCGAGTCCGTGGGCAAAGTCATTGATGTGACGCACTGGATAACGATCCGGAATAGTCCGGGCGTTCAAGGCGCGATAATCACCGCAGGGACGCCAGGCATTATCCTTCTTCGGTGTCATGTGCAATGGGGAAGACCACGAACTTTTCGAAGGTCTTGCAGTCCCACATCGCACCATATCCTCGAATTCCTTCTTGGCAACAACTAACTTCTGAGGTGCAAGACGACGAGGACGACAGGAAACAGGTGGTCCATCAGTGGTAGTAAGGTAGTGGACAGTATTATGTTTTATAACCCTAGGTAAACCAGATGGACGTGTTACATCAGGAAACTCGCTCAGTAGTCGATTGTAAACAGATGTTCCCTCGGCAACTGCCTTGACGCTTGCTTGGTCAGACATAGCAGTTGAAACGCGTGAGGAAAGTCCAGTGATACCATCGACCAGTTTTTGGCTCCGGCAGTCAGGCAGAAGATTGTAGTGAGCAAGGAAATCCGATCCTATAATGGCTGTGTCGACGTCAGCAACCACAAACTGCCAAACAAAATCGCGGCGCAGTCCTAGATTTAATGTCACATTAAAATAACCATATGTTTTTATGCTACTCCCGTTAGCTGCAGTCAGCTCGTAGTCGGCGGATGGACGCCGACTTGGGAGCCATCGATAGGGATAACAGCATAAATCCGAGCCTGTGTCAATTAAAAATCGGCGTTTAGTTACCTTATCGGTGACAAATAGACGACGGCCAACAGATGGCGCGCAATCGGCTGCCGCCACTACTGATTGCTTGGCCGGTTTTCCGAAAACGAGCTCCAGTTACACGGGGCTATACATTTTGAAGCCTTTTTCCCAAATACACGATGGTACCAACAACACTTTGAGTCGCGGTCGGTAGAGCTGTCCCTTGATCTACGTGATGGCGATCCGCTGCGACTGCGCGATCGGCGACTGTTGTTGGTTGACAGCGCGGCAACGTGGCGGGACAATTCGCTGACCTGTGTGACTAAAGAATTAAATTGTTCCTCCAGAGTAGGGCCAGGTGAAATGACGGAGCACGAACCCCACGTGCCTGGGGAAACTTCAACGATTTTGTCCGCTATATCGGCCACTTTTTCTAACGGAAGGTCCGCCTGCGCGGTGAGGATAGTCTGAATATTTGCAGGCAGTCGTCTTAACCATAACTGTCTTATTATCGATTCGTCCTTCAAATTAGAGCCTGCCAGGGTGCGCAAGTGTCTCAGAAATTGCGAGGGTTTACGCCCAGCCAACTCCTCGTCGCCAAGTAGCTGGCTAAGCCTCTTCTCCTGCGACACTGACAATCTGCGAATCAACTCATCCTTCAAGTAAATGTACCTGTTTTCTTTCGGTGGGGCCGAGATTATGTCTTCGATCTCCATGGCTACCCGTTCAGTCAAACCACCTACCACATAATTATATTTTGTGTAATCAGCGTTTATGCCAGCTATTTCGAAGTTTGCCTCCGCCTGAGCAAACCATATGGCCGGACGGTCGGGCCAGAATGGTGGCAACTTCACGGAAACCTTAAAGACCTGCGAAGGTGGTATTACACTTTCATTAGCGGCAATATTAGCAGCATCCAATCGCAGGTTCAACTCCGCATTGGTCGCCTCCAGCCTCTGCAGCCGATCCCTCAACTCTGCTTCAGCCATGTTTAAGGAGTATCACACAAATATCTCTACCTATATCGACTGAAAGGGGTGGAGACTGGAGTTAGAAAACCTAAATAGAAAATACAATGGTTATACAAAAGGTAAAATAAAAAATACACACTTATACACACATTAAAAACGAATAAACGAAAATCGTTCGTAAAAGTTCATAAAACCTCATCACACCGCAGTTTTAAAATGTTTGTCAGCAATGTTTATAAGTCGTACGGACAGCTGATGTTAGAATGACAGGTGACAAGAGATGTCATACGTCACGTAGATGTCATCGGATTCTTCCTTGCAATGCAGGTTAAATAGGTGCGCCAAGCAAGGCGGTTTCACTCGGCCGAATGAAAATCCGCCAGCTCATGATTGCTGATGTAGATAGTGCTGAAAAAGCGCGGGCATTAACCAGCCGCACAGCATCCTCTCAATTAGCATGATCTCTGATGACGGCGAAATCTCGGGACCTCACACCTCACACGCGCACCAAATTTTTTACCAAAAAAATAATAATAATAATTAAATAACTGCTGCACTATTGTTTATTTTTTGCACATCACGTCGGAGTCACCACTTTGGAGAATCCCTAACCATTGCCGTGACTGAATAAGACACCATCTGATGATTATTATATATTTTACTGTATCTCAAATCACATGCGACATTACGCGAGTCTAGACCAGAATAACAAATCGTTGCTACGCAACCACTAGTCATCAAACCAAAGAGGCGGAACGCCACAGGTACATGGTTAGCACAGCATGCGAACCTGCATCTCCTACATGAAGTTAGCGTGAAAATTATTAGACCAGGAAGCTCTTAATATGTAATCCTTTAATCCCTCCAAGTATTACCACACCCGCTATTCGCTATTACATGCAATGCATTTATGTCGCCGACAATTTGTTCGGATAGGCCGATCGAGATCTGCCCAGGCCGGTCGCAACGCAACAGCTAATTTCTTTCAGAATCAACTTATGTACCCGAATTACTACTTTTAACTCCCGACGACCGAATGAGGGGTATTACTGTCGTTCGTTCATTCTGATTGTCGGTCTGTGACACTCTAGCGGTCAGACGCGTGGATGGATTTTGAAGCGAATTTCTGTAAATAATAACTTCTCTGCGGTAGTTGTTAGACGTGTTTTGTTAAGTTTATAAAATAAAGTGTCTTCGGGAGTTACCTGTAGGTCAAGTACGACTCGTGAATCTCGAGATGCGACCAGCGGAGCAAGGAAAGCGAGCGGAGCTTGGGTTACTTAGTTATGTAAAGATGTGCCTAGGCAGATCTCGATTGGCCGGTCCGGACTCCGGACAGTATGGCGGCAACACGTACAGTACAGTCTAACAGTCTGTTCCCCCTGCACACACCTGGATTGCTGCCAACACTAATCCAGAGTATCCTAGACTCTTCTACAGTATGCTGCAAAGGCAATGCCTTAATTCTGAAGACTTTAATGTTTGTACAAGCAGGATTGTTTTTTTTTAAATAAAATACACATTTATTCAACTGTTTAATACACAAGACAAGGCATAGAGATGCAGGTTCAAATACCACGGTGCTGACCAATGCGATTTCGTAAATTTCTTGTTTCGATTGTCACGTTAGGCTACTACTAGGTGCTTGCTACTTGGTGGGTTGTCTTAAAACCCCTCCATCAACCCTCTGAGCAGGCTTCGTGGATTATTCAATCTTACTCGCATCCAGGTAAGGCCTGTCTGTACCCCTTGAGAGGTAATAATTGAGACGTAATAATGTAAGGTACATTTATTTTAATGTACTTCGATCTATGTAAGCAGTAACACCGTAGCCGCACTGTAATGCTGCATTGCGCGTTCAACTTTGTACACTGCAGATGTGATCTGTAACCGAATTGGTGGAGTTCTCCCGCTGTGATTGTATTTAACATCCGCGACAGGGAGCTCTCGGTGATATCGTATATATTCCATGATATGCTCGTATAAGCTGAAATGACGCGCCCCACTCCTTGGTTTTGTATTTACTTGTCATACAAAACCAAGGAGTGGGGCGCGTCATTTCAGCTTAGACGAGCTCTACCTGCATAGAAAACCCTGGTCTGATAGCACCTTATGTAGATATCAGGCAGGCCTGTTGTTCGTTATTGTTGATTCACCTACAGCCTTTTCCATAAAATAGCTTGTACAATAGCCTATAAATATCCTATTATGTTAACATTTGCGTCCAAAACAATAAGCCCCTCTCTCCCCCCTCTTCTTACCCCTTTATACAATACTGGCGACAATGAGAAAGGTTTTTTCGATATCATAACATAGTGTCACCTTTTTTCCTACACAGGCTGGATGAGGCACTACAGTCTCAGTGACAGGGGGCTATCTCATAGCCTAAGGCAAAAAATATTGAACATTTTCTCACGATGTTTGAGAAGCAACCATGATACCACTTGATCACTATAAGCTCTTAGAAGATAAATCAAAATAATATAAAAATATTGTATTCTAATTCTACAGGGTGTAACAGAAAGGTGAAGTCATATTTTAGGGTTTGTCAGAGATATCATTCTGATCAACTCCTATGGTTCAAACCCAATCACCCAGTTTTAACTCAATTTTCATACAAAATAACCTAGCTACTCTCTGGTATATTACTCTGTAGGATGTGAGCATAACATGTGCCACACGGGCGTTTTAATCAACATCTTCAAACAACACTAGGGTTGGCACAAGATGTCAATATAATGGTTAAATATATTTATTTAGCAATCTATGTAATTTCGAGGTTTCTCACGTTCTAAGAAGTTTAATTTCTAAGTAGGTAATAAATTTATTTATAAATGAAGCTTAATAACATTCCTTACATAATAGTTAGTGACCAAATTAATAAACCGTGTACAGATTAAAGTGTTTGTCGCCAGTGGTAGATCCGATTGTTTAATTTTGTATCATATCGTATACCATCCCTACATTATAATTGGTTTATAATTTGATTATACGCGAGATACCTTACGTATTTTGGCTTCAATTCTTGTTGACACTGTCTAAACAAGGTTAAAAATCCTCGGAGCTAAAGTTCTTTCAATATCAGGATAGTCGATGTAATGCGTTTACCTAACTTTTCAATGCATGTTCAAAGTGGGTGTTTAAAAAGTATCTCCTTCGGGTTTAGATGCATGAACGGTAACCCAGCCCACAACAAGTTATGTCTTCACTCTATCGCTGCCTAGTCTGAAATGTTGTACAATTTAATTTGAACAATAAATAAATCAAATCAAATCTCCCGGTAAATGACAGCGGCGGGGGCGGTGGCGGGCGGCGGCGTCAGTTTAACATTTAGTGCGATATTTTCGAACGAGACTAGTTTTGATTGAATTATCTACCTTAAAACTTAAAATAATAAAAGGAGTTGTCACACTTTACTCTAGTTTAGTGTTAACTCATCGTCTATCTAGTCGACCTTAGACGCCACTTTATTGGAGCAGCCGTCTGTGCATTCCGACAATAATCACCAAGCCGTAATTGTTCGTAAAAAATTCAATAAATTATACGACGCATTGTATGTCAAAAAGCCACTTAAAATTATGTTTAGTTTCCTCTAATTTTCAACGCGTCACACAGAATTGATATCATTGTTGTTGTTTCATTAAACAGCCGAGCTTCCCTCGACCTTAGTTTATGTTGACTGCGCTGAACATCAAACGGTGATACGATTAGACGATCTTCATTAACACTGGTGACGCCTCGACTGAACTTGTAAAACTGACTTTGAAATTAACAGGGTTTTAGTTAAGTAATCCTTCCTTAATTAATTTATTGGCGATAATCTCATATGATTGTCATTTGTTGTATCCGGGCCGGACATATCGGTAATAGTCGGAGAGCTCAGGGACCAAAACTGCAAAAGTTTTATAAAGGTTGATATTTTAATATTAGGTCAAAAATAGGTTGTCCAACAATAGTCTGGTCGACCGACAGTCAGCCAGTTTTTGGGACAACCAGCGTGGTGGTAGGTCCAAAGTTGTTAAAAAGTCACAGCCACTGTGGATTCTAAGTGTCCATTTTTCTTGTCGATATAGCTTAAGATAATCAATACAAAAACAAATAATTGAAACAAAAAGTAAACTTTAGAAAAAATCGACTTCCACAAACCCTATTTGATTAGATTGAGTTTAATACTAACTGTAACCCCTTATCCCCCCCTCCCTTGGGGAATTAATTTTGTCAAATGCTATATCAGTGCTACCCCACGCGACTAAGGAACCCCTGTACAATGTTTCATGGCTCTAGGTCCACCGGTTTAGGCTATGCGTTGCCTGCCCGTCAGCCACGCATTGTATTTGTACCTACCTAGTATTGAGCAGATCTGGTGGCCATATGTGGTCTTCATCAGCAGTTCCGCATCACAATATTATGCTTACCATGTGCATTTGCACGAGTTATTATGAAAAACACAAAAATCACTATAGGTCTGCCTATAATATTTGAAGAGTTCTCTCGATTTCTCCAGGATCCCATCATCCGATCCTGACCTGGTGTCAATGGGACCACCCTTGAGGTATTACCTATACGCCGAAAAAAGATTTGTTCAAATCGGTTCATAATTGGCGGAGCAATCGCGTAACAAACATAGGAAAAAAATAAAAACATACGGGTCGAATTGAGAACCTCCTCCTTTTTCAACCGACTTCAAAAAAAGGAGGAGGTTCTCAATTCGACCCGTATGTTTTTTTTTTTTTTTTTTCTATGTTTGTTACGCGATTGCTCCGCCAATTATGAACCGATTTGAACAAATCTTTTTTCGGCGTATAGGTAATACCTCAAGGGTGGTCCCATTGACACCAGGTCAGGATCTGATGATGGGATCCTGGAGAAATCGAGAGAACTCTTCAAATATTATAGGCAGACCTATAGTGATTTTTGTGTTTTTCATAATAACTCGTGCAAATGCACATGGTAAGCATAATATTGTGATGCGGAACTGCTGATGAAGACCACATATGGCCACCAGATCTGCTCAATACTAGGTACAAATACAATGCGTGGCTGACGGGCAGGCAACGCATAGCCTAAACCGGTGGACCTAGAGCCATGAAACTTTGTACAGGGGTTCCTTAGTCGCGTGGGGTAGCACTGATATAGCATTTGACAAAATTAATTCCCCAAGGGAGGGGGGGATAAGGGGTTACAGTTAGTATTAAACTCAATCTAATCAAATAGGGTTTGTGGAAGTCGGTTTTTTCTAAAGTTTACTTTTTGTTTCAATTATTTGAAGTCGGTTGAAAATAGTGACTGACGAAATGTTACCCAAAACTATGTGATTTTTTTTATTTTTTCAAAATTAATGTATGGAGAATAATACTTTATACTTTATTGCGTCAGTCACTATTTTTTGGCTTAAAATCCCAGAGCCTTATCAATTAAACTCAATGATTGGACGCCGAATCAAAGCACACCACATTAGGTTCATAGACATCGGGAGTTTGATCAATTATTAATTTATTCATGGAAAGCTTTTAGAGACAGTTTCTACATATGGGCACTTTCACACACACACACACACACACATCACACACACACACATACACCCTCCCTCACTTCCATAACATAGCATTAGGTACGTACTCGATTACATGTATTATCATATCACTATGTCACTACAGAACATATTCTTAGATCCATTTGCACCAAAAATACTAATTGTGTTTTTGGTGCAAATGAACCTTAGTACCTCTACATGCAAATAAATTATGACTAGGTACATCAGAGGTATGCGAACATTGTGGTCATAAGCTTCATAGACATCAATTAATACAGGATCAGCGGGTTGATTCTCGCGCCTTCGATATACGGATAACGAGACCAATATTGACAGATTCCCATACGAAATCACTCGACAGGTGTAGATATCGTATATCGAATGCGCGAAATCATGCTCCTGGCGGCCAATTCTCGCGCATTCGATATTCATATCTCTACAGATATTTCACTTGTTTTGTATTGGAATTACCCGATATAGCTGTAGAGATCCGAATATAGAATGCGCGAGAATTGACCGCCAGATAGAGATAGAGTATCAAGAGTACACTCGAATGTTCAGAAGTTCAAGATTTTTACTCGAAACTCTGAAAGCGGTTTATTAACTAACTACGTATAAACCTTGAAATCGGGATCCAACCATCCAACCAGTAACATCTGGACTAATTTCGTGTCCTTATTGGAATCGAAATTGTCGACCGCTCACTGACAGAGTAATGAAAACATAACCTTACACGCAAACGTATAATCAAGATGACGCCTTTCTCAAATGGCCCCAACTAAGTTTATTATTCATCGAGATTTCCCAAAAGATAGGTCGACGATAAATCCTCGACATTACTTTTTTATGGCCGGCTTAACAAAGTGTGCGATTAGCATAAATTAGTGCGCGGAAAAGTGCTTGTCTCTTGAGGGAGTTTCTTTTTGTTCCTTGTGTTTCCAAGCTGGTTAAAGAATTACAGTTCAGTGGCGTGGCAATTTAATCCCTGGCCTGGGCGTATGCTTAAATGCAGGCAATGCAGGCTTTTCTGCGTGGCCTGCGTCCCCTGCCCTGCTTTGTCCTGCTTCGCTTGCGACTCAGCATATACCATTATTTATACTTATGTTCTGTAGTGAAGCAGTGGCGCCGCCACTTTCAAGTGAAACTCCTTTACGGCACTCCAGATTTACTCACCAGGTCAAGTAGGTTTACTCACCAGGTCAAGTAGGTTTACTCACCAGGTCAAGTAGGTTTTCCTCAATAAAAATAAGGGACTCATAAATATGAAAGTTTTTGTAGCGGACTTCGTAAAGTTTATGCAATTTTGGAAGCTGACTTGAACTTATTAAGATGGCTGTTTAAAAGTTTATTTTGTTTAGGATTCCTTCATGCATCGAAAAACTTTTTAAATTTTGTTTCGTATAATCGCGTTCATTATTCAGGATTTCAGGATTAACTTCACTAAATGTCCACGGGTATAAAACCCCACTGTCCTCAGATAACCTTTTCTGTCTGTTTATCCGGGGAATTATTAGGAATAACTGAACAAACAAAACAAACATAGAGTGACACCTGTTTCCATACGGGGTGGCAGAGGCACAGTTATGCTACTAATACTTCAAACAGAACCCCTGAAAAAACCTTCGATTCACCCTTGACGGCAATCTCCCCTCGTCCTTATCGCCCGGGCCCCGCTCACGGGCAATTTAACTTTTTTCCCACGAAGGCCGATTTTCCAGAGTTTCGCAGCTACATACAGTTTTAATTAAACACAACGCAGATACAACACGGCTATGTTAAGTGGGAACCTGGCTGACAGGCAATAACCTTGCCGAGCTCGCTGCGGATCTTGACCGTTTCCGAGCGGCTGTCAAAAGTCCGGTTAAAATCACGCTACCGTCGCCCATTTATCCATCTACTCCAACTGAACTGAGGGGTTACTATCAGGTCTTATAGCAGGACCTAAACCGGGCAGTTCTGCTTTTTTCATACAAATTCATAACATTTTAGTATTGAAAAAGCAAAACTGCCCGGTTCAGGTCCCGCTATAAGAGTTGATAGTAACCCCCCAGTAGCTCTAGCAGGAATATTTGACAGCGCGAAAACGTTTTCGAAGTCAGATGAAATTAACCTAATGGCATTGTACAAGTCTCTGACATTTGAAATCGAATACTTTTTCGACGCGTAAATCCTGCTTTCTACGCAGCACACTGCACACTACAACAACTGACACTGAAGAGACTTTTTCAAAGTGCCGTCAGTAGTTTCCACTTTGACCGTTCTACAGATAAGATGGTGGCTCTGTACGCAACATGATGCATAACGACCTCTGTGGCGTAGCGGTTGTGCATCTGCCTACCATGCGAGGGGTCCTGGGTTCGAATCCTGGCTGGGGACACAAAAAAGGTCTCCAGGTCTTGGATGTTTACATGTTTGTGATGTCGCTGTTTCTGGTTCCCACGACACGGTATCCTAGTGTGGGGCCAGAAGCAATGTATGTGCCTGTAAAAAAACCTATCATCATTACAGACCTTTCATTCCTCATGGCCATCAAGCGTTAGTTCCACCTGTCACTGCGTGCCAGGAGATCATTGGAAATCCCAATTATACTGTTCACAAGCATACTAGCGCCCCAGCGTAAGTACGTTTTGGACAGAAGAACGAAGTACGCTGGCGTCAAACTGGCGCCAGCGTAAGTACGTTTTGGACAGTAGAACGAAGTACGCTGGCGTCAAACTGGCGCCAGCGTAAGTACGTTTTGGACAGTAAAATACGCTGGCTTCACGCTGGCGCTTGTGAATTGGATTCCGGTTTTAGTAGAATACCAAATATCTCGTATTGAAGTTTGTGCCAGGCTTGTCGGTATGCTTGTGAACTTAGTAGAATTCGGGCCCTATTCTCTTGTTACTTTTAACCACTCATTCAGAAACTGGTTCTGAGTTGGTCAAAAGTTATAAGCGATTAGTAAAAGCCCATTCATGTCCCCACCGAGGGGCACAGGCCTTTTCCCGAATACGAGTAAGTTTAAACCATCCTCCACGCTGGCTCAGTGTGGGTTGATGAAAGATTAATCTAAGCTTATTTCAAAATAGTAACACCTGATTGGCTATAAGGAGTTTGACATGAAATTAATTGTCTGTCACATTTGATCGCTCTTTCAGAAACCGAGCGTTAGACTGTAACTAGGGTTAGGTTTTTTTGCCGTGTTTGTGCATTTGTTACATTACACCTTGGCAAAAAAGAGAGAAAATAAATGATGCCAACATTTTCAGATTAATGCATGATTTTTTTTAATGATTGATGGGTATATTAGATTTTTCTTTTGCCGATGTAGTCCACGTTATCAACTATATTTTCATCATCTTTAATTTCTAGCCCAGCTGCATAATAAAATATCACAGTAAAGCTAACACCTAATACGACAGTTAAAGATAGGAATTAACAATGTTTATTTTTTATTGTTTCAGGTAAATTCGAAACACGGAAACTGAATTGAGTTAAAACTTCGAAAACTGTTCGCGCCAACTTTATTTGGCTCTGAGCGAGCTGTCACCTCTCTCAGCGAGAAAGAGAGGCCTCAGTTCGCACAGGATCAAAGAAACGTGTATGTGCCTGTGACTTCTTCAGCGGTAGGAACAGATTTTCCGTTATGCTTATGACAGTTCTTATAAAGTAACCATTTTGACTAGCAGCAAAATAGCGTACTGCGCAATTTTAGTTGCTTGTGAACGCGTAGGTACCTTTGTTCCTCATTCCTCAGTTGAAGAGACTATATATCCAATTGACTGCGCCTGAGGGGGAATGCGGGTCGCCAAACGTTTGTTGTATTCAACAAACGTTCGCATACACTACCTATGTACGATGACGGGCCGCCAGACAGTTTCGCAGCGGCTGACCAATCACAGCTCTCGTACCTCGTCCCCCGCCGCCCGTAAATTGGTGAGTTGTGTTTGAAAGGAAAATGTATATATGCGCTCTCCACTGGATAAGTGCTCCCTGCTCAGTTGTGAAGTCATGTCGTCATTTGTCACCTGCTTTTGTCGTTTGTCATCTGCCAGCAACACAACGCAAAAGACGACGGTCGGGGACTCTGTTTTATGAATTTTCGTAGGCATTTTGTTGGGGACGACAACAAAAGAAGTTGGTATCAGAGGAGTGACTTCGATGCTGGTGAGGTAGAAACTCAACATGTAAAGAAAAGTAGTATATCGACCTCACACCTACTCACAACTCTACCCGATATAGCTAATAAATAACTGACAGCAATCTCTGTACGGTCTCCACGATACAGGTTAGACCTAGTGTGGAGACCACAAGTAATCTACCTCAATCTAAGTACTTGTGGTATACTGAATTGTACGTGAACTTTGTTTATGGCAACTGGCAAATAGACTTTTGTATTTGTATCGTGTCATACGAACTACGGATTACGGATTTTTGGATACGGATACGGGATACGGATTTGGATGTTCGGCCCTTTATCTACAAAATTAAGTAGGTACTTTCGCTACCAACCCAACCTTTGCTCTAATCAAGTGGCTGCGAACTAGCTCAGTTCTAAACCTCTTAATTTGTCTTTAGTGGTCCCAGGCCCGCGAAGTGTGAAGGGTCGTATTCTACATGTGTGTCAAACTCCGCGCTTTACCAAATCTCCTGTTTCATAACATTATAAGTCTTTGCCCAAACGATATTAAAACTTAACGGATGTTTATATTGCTTATCCAGATCCCTGCGGATGACGAAGTCTATAACCATAATCTGAAAGCACACGCATTGCTGTCCGGCCGGACACATTCTGCAGCATAACGCATAGAATTGATTTGTCTGTGGATCTGTGCGCAATGTGGCGATAAATGTTCGACACTTGTAAGCAGAGACTATATATTCAATTGACTGCGCCTGCGGGGGAATGCGGCTCGCCGAACGTTTGTTGTATTCAACAAACGTTTGCATACGCAACCTATGTACGATGACGGGCCGCCAGACAGTTTCGCAGCGGCTGACCGATCATAGCTCTCTTACCTCGTCCCCCGCCGCCCGTAAATTGGTGAGTTTTGTTTCAAAGGAAAATGTATCTATGCTCCACTGGATAAGTGCTCCCTGCTTGTAATTAATATGTCCCTTACAACGTATACATTTTTTGGTGTCTTGTTGGTGGCGCAACCATAATCGCGCGACCATGGTGTTCCTAATTAAACATGGCCCTAAGGCTCGACACGATAGTACAGTTTCATTATTTAACAGGGAAGCTTACATGAGACAGAGGCGCCTGGTAACGCTAAAATTAGCAACTGGGTTTGTGGTGGTGGAAATTTTCACAAATCATAAAAGAAAATTAATAAAATAAAGCAAATAATGGCGTAAACTGCAGCGCGACACTTACTACCGTGCGAAAAGTGCTAAAAAATGTGTTTTTTCCAAATTACACAAAAACCGCTGATGATTTCTAAAATGTTAAACACTAAATTTTTAGATATTTTGATTACCAATTTTTACACATAAGAATTATATCAGCGTTTCTTGTAGAACTTCTGGAATAACTCGTTTTAGGTAAAAAACAACTATTAGGTTATTATTTTTTTCATATAGTTTTTAATGACATTATGATGTTTTCAAACACTAAATTTTTAGCCAAGGGACTGTTTTATAATACATATTTTTTGTGGATTCAGAAAGTATCCCAAACTGCTGGAATAACTTTTTAAAGATGGGAATTTTGCTGGACAATCGTCTTAAAGTTGCGTCCGCGTGAATTTCACCCAACATCTCTTCATGTCAGCCAAGTGGCCCCTAGCGAGGTCTCAAGTCACGACACATCCGGATCCGCCACTTTGTCACGTGTCGCCGGCCAGCGACTAGGGACCGACTCTTAACGCTTTTATAAGCCTCCTCATCTATACTGCGATCTAGGGCGGTCGAAATTCCTTTTTTTGGTGTTGCACTGCAGTTTCTTTCATTGCTTTTGAAACTTGAAATACATCTACTTGAAATTAGGATTTCGGCTTCGTTAAATAGAGAAGGTTCAATTAAGATATTCATTACATTTATAAAGTCCTCAGTCTTCGTCCTTTTTTTCCTCTATAGTCTATTCGTGATAAGAATGCAGTAAAGTCATCACTTTCCGGTGGCCTAGCCACGCCCCGTAACCAATCAAATCCCTTCCAATTATCAAGCCAAGTTCACAGTGACCAGTTGAAGGCAAACTTTTGAACGCGAAGGTTGTGTCCTGTTAACAGTGTGTGTTAACAGATTTAAATTTAAATTTCACTGCATTCTTATCACGAATAGACTGTTATAATATTTATAGACTTAAAAGCACAACTGGGCCACTCTTTTGCACGTTTTAATTTTATTTTGTATAATTTTTCAACTAATTTCACCATTTGAAGTCTTACGCTTTTCCGAAAGACGGGGGTAGCCAGAGACTATACACACATCCACTTGCTACTATCCTGACATTCTTAAAAATACAAGCCAAAAGAAACCTACAGTACCTACAAACTTTCTATTGTACACCTAATAAACGTAGAAGTTTGTCGAACAAAGGTTTTCCGTCCATGACTAATTGCACCATTTACTTACAAAAGACGTCACAAAACAAACAAATAGTCGCCATTTTGCCTCTGCGCTAATTCGTCATCAACCTATCGAATGCGTCATCAATCATGGCGGTATTACACTGTCTACTTTTGTCCCTGCCTATTGGGTGACCGAAGGAGACGCAAGATAGGGATTACCGGGTGTATAGTCACATAAAAGTTTGGGGAGACTTGCCTAGTTTGGACACGCTGAGTGAAAAAAGGGAATTTGGTCACAGGATGACGGCGAGTTACGAGCGACCGACCGATATCCTCACTGACTTGTTACAACCGAAATGCTTTCAGCTATCAAATGGAAACCCTTTTCAGCAAAATGCAGCATTCGACATGCTAGCTCCTTTGACAGTACATAGTAACTCTTTGACTTTATTTCATTGAAAAAGACACCTTCCTGAATTAATATCGGGAATTCCGTTGCCTTTTAGTTATGTCGTCGGACTTTTGAACAGTCTTCGATCATTTACCAGCTATGTAAAAAACTTAAGTCTGGAACATATCATACAGATCAACCAACGTAACTGTGAACAGACGGGTGTCGCGAGTGGCATGCCATATTTGGGAATTTCGTCCGTTTATTGTATAATGGCGTTTCAAAGGTTTGGTTGGTCGTAGTTCTGAATTCTGTCTTTTACAGATAATTTGGTAGATCTGTACATGTCCATTTGACAACTCCATATTATGTATGCCGTTGTCCAAGTTTACAGTATTTTTTATGCTAGTGATACTAGAACTTAACAATATCGTTATTCTGGTAATTGAATACACTTTAAATTTTTTATTCTGAACGATGTGTGCCTTGCTAATGGCTAAAGAATGACTCAACAATCACCTTGTATTGATCAACATAATAATATCTTCTTCAAAACTCTACATAATCTAGCAGATCTAGCAGATCTAGCAGCCTTATGCATACCAAACAACCGGTAACCTATTTCACCGCAGGCTTATGCTAAACATGCTAATCTGACTTCCTGCGTTTATCACTGTCTCCCATTACTAAACGGATCAATGTGTTTACTTTAGTTAGCACGGCATCTATTTACTATGCCAGGATAAAGTCGGGCCCAATTTGGGTTTCATTACCAACATCGCCGGGCTAGCCCCTTGTCACGCAAATGGAGTGTCTGACTGGCTAATAGTGGGCACTCTGGTGCCTCTGCCACCCTGCTAAGCGCGTACGGCAACAGCATGAGTTTATTGTTTAATTTCGTTTGGTCGTGGCTCGCTACGCTGACATTTTAAATATTATAAACGAGCGTTTATCAAACTCGTCTTTTTTGTGCTCACATTTCTTTTAAAAATATCATATTAGTATTTTTGTGCACACGGATGGGAACACTTTTACTAAGGGCCATTTGCACCAAAAACTTAATTACGATTAGCGTCGAAATGCTTCAAACTTAATTGTGATTAAGACGGCGCCCTAGGCAAAAACAGCCTTTAGAAAAACACAAATCGCTCGGAATATAATCGTGACCTCGCTTTCCCATAATTTTATTAATTTTCCTCGATAGAAAAGGTCTCCTGAAGTTGCCAGCAAATCTGTCTGTCACAATGTTTTATTTTACAATTTCGCACCGCATCTGAATTTGTGTTCTTGTTATTTATCTAATCATTATAAAAATGGCACAGTATGTTCCTCAGTTAGGCTTGCTTAGCTTGGCTTTAACCTTTTTTATTTTTTATTTAATTTCCTCTACAAATAAGACCCTTTCGGACTAGAGCTTGTCATTCTCCTGGCCGAAAAGGAAACAAAAATGACATTAAAATTAGGGGAAATCAAGTTCTCATCCCCTTGCTATAGACATTAATTGACGTCTTGGTACCCCCTGTCAAAGTCAAGGACTCTTCTGTCCTCTAGCGAAGGGGTGTGTTAAGGATGAAATTCTTAGTTCCGATTGCCTAGGGTCCGCCCTTAATGCGAACGCGATAATCACAATTAGTTTTTTTGGTGCAAATGGACCTAAGCCTCCGCTGTCCGCCCGACCGCCCGCCCTGTCGGTCGTGCGTGGCCCTGTCCTGACCTTTCTGTACCTCAAAATTACTTAAGAAATAATGAAATACGCACGTATTTATACCACGCATAAAATTAAATGGGGACACCGACACCTAGAAATACTACTTACTGTTTTTTATCACTTTTTGCTTTTATTATTTTACGGTGCTACGGAACCCGTTGTGTATGAGTCCGATTCGCACTTTTTTTTTATCTACAAAATATCCCGCGCATGCATCCATAATGGATCGGCGGCGCAAAGCCAGCGGCCAGCCTCTACGAGTTGATTGGACATTTCTCTATTCACTTACGTGATTGCGTTTTGTTTCGCCGTGTGCTGCCATCACAAAGTCACAAAGCGACTATTTTGCAGCCCGACAGCGAAACATAGATTTTTTCCTGCTGTTTACTTTTGGGATAGGAATTGAAATGTTAAATAAACGGTCAAATGACCAAATATTTGTGATGATGATGAACCTATATTGGTTTTTGGATTTTTTCCCTAACTTTTGCTTTAAAAGTTTTTTTTTATTGACCATAAAATCATACAGATTACTTAGTCAACGTCAATATAATATTCATATTTTTGTATACTACCGCCCGTTCGGAAGCCGTGGGCTTGATGGAGCAAAGAAGGGCAAGAAACTCCCCCGTACCTCTTTTAAAGTGTCAGAGCCTTAAAATTACAATGTTATGTATTTTTACTTAAGTGGAAATACACCGAAGAGAGACGTATCTACTGACTCAGTCCATCGCCCCTCTTTGAATTCCTGTGTGCTGAGATGGTAAAGACCACGCAGTTTTGTCATCTAAATATTATTTTACACTGTAATAAGACTTCTTCAATAAACCGTTTTTGACATAGTTTTTGAACCTCCTTTCTGGTAGGTCCGTTGCTTCATTAGGTATTTTATTATAAAAACTAACACATACTCCCATAAAAGAGTGAGCAACCTTACTGAGTCTGAACGCGGGCATAGCAATCTTATTTCTCTTTCTAGTGCTAATACTATGATTATGACCTAAAGTCTTAAATTAACCTAGATCTTGCTTTGTTACTCATGATTATAGGTCACCGGGAAGGACCCTTGGCTTAGATTCCCTTGAGAGTAATAATAATGTAAATAAGTAATAATAAATCATGTAGCTCATGAATGTCTCCACCGAGGGGCACGGGCCTTTAATCGGTAACTATCACCTGCGAGTACTATGGAAAATAATATAAGTAATAGAATTTCTGATTTAAATCCGATGCAAAATTGTAAAACAAATAAAATTGTTACATTCCGCTTTGACTTTTCTAGCGATCAAAAATAGTCGAATTACTAAACACGTTATCAAATGGAGGCTGACACCGATCAACAAGCTAACAAGTTTAAAGAAACAATTGTTTTATTACTCTCCCTCCCTCTTCCTAAAACCCCCCCGCGCCTATTGTAACGGCAGTCACGCAAAAAGGCTGTAAAATATCATTGGGCGCGCCTCTAGCTAATTAAATTGGACCTTGTTAGAAAGTTGTAGATACAACCACAGATACTATAATATTATACTAATACAGATAGACCACCTAGAACAAAATATGACACCGGCGCGGCGCGTAAACTGAGATGTTACGGAAGCTTCTTTTGTTCGAGGCCATTATCGCTTGGTGCAGCGCCATCGAAAAATTGCAAATACCACGAGATGGCGCTAAGATCTATAGGATTTATTCTAAGATTACCGCCACCTAGAAGTATGTTAACTGAAACCATGGCGTTTAAAGTACAAATCTTACTCCTCACGCTCTATCTCTTTTTTACGAAGGGTTACTAATTCTAATTTGTATGGGATGAGCACCCTGTGATACAACTGTCTGACAAAAGCATGTTGAACTTGTATTGACTCAAAACGACATTTAATTGAACCACAAGGTGAGCTGATTGGTGTAGCATTTTTCATTTGTTTCTTAGCAGTTTTCATTTAATTCTACTCGGCAGTAAACAGCAGTAGATTATCCTAGTGTCTAACTACTCTCTGTCTGTCTCCCCCAGTTTCTGAGACGCTGATCACAGGTCACGATTAACCAATCGGTGGTTAATTCAAAATGGCGGCAAACGATTGGCTGATGGCGGCACGTGATTGGCTGAAATTGGTTAATCGCTCTGTTAGATAATCGTAACCTTTGATCAAAGTCTCAGAAACTGGGGGTAAGCGTCTGCTGCAACTGGATAGAATGAAATGAAAACTAACTATCTTAAAATCAGAACACGCATAGAGGTCATCCATTCCATCCCAGATTGACCGCAGCGGTAGTCTCTTCTCTACCACGCTTCTACTCTGGTCCTAGCCTCCCACATCCACTGCCTGTCAGACAGATATGATGATGATGCGATCGATCCTTCAAATCTGACCACATGCTCCATAGAACACATCATGTCACGCTGGCTCATCATCATCATGAAGTTTACTGACGATGAAAATACCAAGAGAATAAATACATTTTACTGTGTTAAAACGTCTATTGGTTGTAAAAGGCGTTCGTAATATCGTGTCTCATCGTATTCTCTTTGATACCTACATCCACAACACAACACATTATTAGGATGGCTAGCTAGACCGCAATTTAGCACTAAACTCGAGTAAACTTTATATTAACAAACTATTCATTACTTATTTTATTAGTCATTCCAAGTTATAGCTAGACCGCGTTGTGGTTAATGCATAAAATCAATACAAAATGTCTACTTACGATTATAATTAAGTAAAACCGATGGAAATAATAATTTAAATAAAACCACAAACCATACCTATTTGAATAACTTATTCTGAAGAGTTTCATTTGACAGTTGTGTAAATGAGATTTATGTCAAACACTAGTAATCGATCGTTTGGCTGATAAGTGACGTTTACAGGTGGGCGCCGGCTCTACGCAAATTAATGCAACGGATCTGGCCTGTCATAAACACAAATCTTTCATTCCTTGGTCATCAAGCGTTCGTTCGTTCTCCGCGCGCCAAAAGAACGTCGGAAAGCTGTCAAGTGCTCGAGAGCAAGTGACAGATCTCTGGGGCCTGGCACAAACTTCAAAACGAGATATTTGGTATTCTACTAAAACCGGAATCTAATTCACAAGCGCCAGCGTGAAGCCAGCGTACTTCGTATTCTATTGTCCAAAACGAACTTACGCTGGCGCCAGTTTGACGCTAGAGTATTTCGTTCTACTGTCCAAAACGTACTTACGCTGGCGCCAGTTTGACGTTTGAATTCAGGCCCTGGTCAAGTGTTCTGGTAGGCGTCAGATGCACAATAGGATATTAAAATTCTCCCTGTATCACAACCGACATGAAATATTCCCAGGTCTTGTACGTTCATCTATCTGTGTTTTCGTTGTTACTGGTTCCCACGACACAGGGTATCCTAGCCTGTATGGAAATGTTTATGTTTTACACAAGTTATGAATAAGCAACACCTTTTTTCTCAAAGCCATTTATCGTAATAACACAAAATCACCATGGGTATGAACCCATAGCAATAAACAACACGTGGATGGAAACCCACGGAATAGTAAACTGAGTGTCGATTCTACTATTAGTTACTACACTGTCCTATCGACAGTCTTACTTTAACTGCCCAAAATCTATTTCGGTAGTCTGTGAGGATTAGCGCTACAGAGAAGTCACATGCCCGAGTAGTGAGTGGATGTGGGCTGAGCATGACTCCATATTATTTTGTATGGAGTTGTCAAAAAATACTCGAGTATAGCGTTAAGTCACGTTCTGACTACTGGTGCTAGACATTGGCCACTATTGCGAATAGTGGCCAATGCACTTGATTAAACTCGAAACGTTCTAGTGAACTGCCCAAATACTTGTATAGCAATTTTAGGTGGTAAGACTATTTACAGAGACAGGCCTGCTATAGAGTCTCGAAGTGAATCGGGGCCCTGTAGGCAATAATGTCCACCGAGGAACCCTAATAAATTTAATATTACCAACGCATGTGTGTTCGCTCCCATCGATTCAGTACACCGCAGCAAAATTACCTTTTCATATTCTTCAGGGGAAAACCATTCTTAACATTATGGTAATAAGTTGGAATCTTATACGGGAATGTTAAGTGATTTTTGGTCTTGGCAGCCTTAGATTTTGCATTATGCAAATGCAGGCGAAACGACTAGCATGCGGAATTGCGGGTATAGTAAGCTAGCAGGTCAGTTTGTGCCTTTGCCAGTATAAATAAGAATAGCGGTAGGTTATTTCTATAATTGAAACAAAAATTAAACTTTAGAAAAAACCGACTTCCACAAACCCTATTTGATTAGATTGAGTTTAATACAAACTGTAACCCCTTATCCACCCCCCCCCCCTTGGGGAATTAACTTTGTCAAATCCCACATCAGTGCTACCCCACGCTACTAAGGAACCCCTGTACAAAGTTTCATGGCTCTAGGTCCACCGGTTTAGGCTATGCGTTGCCTGCCCGTCAGCCACGCATTGTATTTGTACCTATTGAGCAGATCTGGTGGCCATATGTGGTCTTCATCAGCAGTTCCGCATCACAATATTATGCTTACCATGTGCATTTGCACGAGTTATTATGAAAAACACAAAAATCACTATAGGTCTGCCTATAATATTTTAAGAGTTCCCTCGATTTCTCCAGGATCCCATCATCAGATCCTGACCTGGTGTCAATGGGACCAATGGAAAGGTAAACCCTTTCAAACAAAAAAATAATTTTCCAAATCGGTCCACCCGTTTAGGCGCTATCGGGGCACATACATAAAAAAAAACAACAAACATCCGGACGAATTGTAAACCTCCTCCTTTGGGAAGTCGGTTAAAAATGTGGGCACAATTGTGTCTCTGCCACCCCTTATGGGAAATGCCCACAATGCCCACTTTTAGCCATGCATGAAAGGGGGGGCGCTACGGAGTAATAAAGGATTCCTCGCGATGTTTTCTACCGCCCCGCCGCCGGCGCGCCGTTAGAACTTCCGATAATGTACAACATTATCTCATTGGTACATAGTTAGCCTCGGGATTCTGCATCTCCTTTGTGAGAAGCAGAAACCTGCTAGACCACGGGGCTCAAAGCGAGTGAAGCAGTAGGAACTCTACTTACATAATGATTTCGCTATGACTTCAGCTACGACGCCCAGGGAGCACTTATCCAGTGGAGAGCGCATAGATACATTTTCCTTTGAAACACAACTCATCAATTTACGGGGCGGGTGACGAGGTAAGAGAGCTGTGATTGGTCAGCCGCTGCGAAACTGTCTGGCGGCCCGTCATCGTACATAGGTTGCGTATGCGAACGTTTGTTGAATACATCAAACGTTTGGCGAGCCGCATTCCCCCGCAGGCGCAGTCAATTGGATATATAGTCTCTGGCTACGCCAGCCACACAATCGTCATCAAGGAACTAAGAAACCAACTCCGCGACTCAGGCTTAAGTATTTGTCGCTATCCGAAACGGAGACTTCGAAGTCTTACGGAGTCTCACTAAGTCTTACGAGGCGACTTTAACTTTCCAGTTATCTGAGAACTTTCTGGGGGATCTAGATTCTAATAGAAGGAATTGCATTGGGGCTGCACATTTTTGCGACTAACGATGATGTCAGTGATCGGAATGGGTGCTGTTTTGTTTCGGTGACGTCATAGATGTTAGTCCTGGATTTCGGATATCAAACCCTTTATTAACCGACTTCCCAAAGGAGGAGGTTTACAATTCGTCCGGATGCTTTATTTTTTTATGTATGTGCCCCATAGCGCCTAGACGGATGGACCGATTTAGAAAATTATTTTTTTGTTTGAAAGGGTTTACCTTCCCATTGGTCCCATTGACACCAGGTCAGAATCTGATGATGGGATCCTGGAGAAATCGAGGGAACTCTTAAATTTTATAGGCAGACCTATAGTGATTTTTGTGTTTTTCATAATAACTCGTGCAAATGCACGTTATGGTAAGCATAATATTGTGATGCGGAACTGCTGATGAAGACCACATGGCCACCAGAACTGCTCAATACTAGGTACAAATATAATACACCTCATTTGTTAATATCCATCGAGCCGTTTGGGTTGTAGCGATTTTATCTCCGCCATTTTGAAAAAAATAAAAAAACTGGCTCGAGTAAAAAATTCTATTTATTTTTCCAACCTGCTCACAAAATTTCACGAGAATCGGTTCATAAATGCGACCTGTAGAGGAGAACAACCGGACATACGAAAGCATTTTTGCCCAAACCTGAAACGGAGACGCTTCGCTCGCTTCGCTCGCTCGGTCAAACAAATGAGGTGTCGTTGGATTCGTAAAGACCATGAGAGTGAAACAGATGAGCGAGCGAAGCGTCTCCGTTTCAGGTTTGGGCAAAAATGCTTTTGTATGTCCGGTTGTTCTCCTCTACAGGTCGCATTTATGAACCGATTCTCGTGAAATTTTGTGAGCAGGTTGAAAAAATAAATAGAATTTTTTACTCGAGCCAGTTTTTTGTTTTTTTTCAAAATGGCGGAGATATGGGGTTTTAAAATGTAAAAAAATCGCTACAACCCAAACGGCTCGATGGATATTAACAAATGAGGTGTCGTTGGATTTGTAAAGACTATGAGAGTGAAACAGATTATATAATTTTAGTAAAAAGTCAATAGGTTGTATAAAAGATCGCGAAATGTAGTTTACAAAGTTATTGGTGCGGCTACTTTCATACTGCATGTACGTAACCAGGTACATTCATAAGTTTGTATGTGTTATTGAAAGAAAATTATTTGGGTTATTTTTTTTATGTGTGTTAGCAGTTCAGCTTTCCCACCGACATACTCGCGAGGTCTACAGCTCACAGAGCCACTAGTTTTAATGATGTATAAATTAGTGCAACACACATTCGGTCGACTCTGTTTAAACAAAATTTGTCACAAAACAATCCAATCCGTTCAGAGGTTCTCAAAAACGTTTTACGATCTCGAAAACCTTCGTGATCGAAGCTCTGTACTCCATAGAGTTTGCATCCTCCTTTCTGCATCTATGCTGTACTCTAAATAATTTTTGAACACAAGAATATGAACAGCCATCAATAAATAGCAAAGAGCACTACCTAGCTAAATCTCCCGTCCCTTATAAAGATTAAGGAGTCAGAGGGAGTTCTGTCTGGCGCTAAGCTAGTAACATGATAACTACTGGTGGCTGCACTGCACCTAATTCTAGGGCAAGAACTGACGTCCTGGCTGTCATTCCGTTCCAGGTCACTCGGTCCACTAAACAAATCAATTTACTATACGACGGTTGAAAAGACGTGGGTTGAAATATTGTTTTGCCGCGTCGTTAAAAAATGTAGAGCATGTATTGTATAGGTCGACCTCTGTGGTTTTGCGGTTGAGGCTGCGCTACTCCAAGTCCAATAGAGAGGTCCAAGGTTCCAATCCAGGGTGGGGAGAAACAAATATTCAAAGGTCTTTGGTGTTTGCGTGTTTGTGACGTCACCGTTTCTGTTTTCTACGATCGAGAAGTTTCAGTTTGATTGAACCATGTTTGAACCCGCAATTTTTGGCAATAAAATGTAGTGGAAGTACCCTAATTTACCCAGATTCGTCTGTGACATTGCTGAGTCAGGGCCATTTCACTGCCGTGGTACAGTCACATAACCACACAGCTGTAGGTACCTAGTGTTTTTTGTTGTTATTAATTATGTGTGTGTACCATGTCCAATGAATAAATGAGTTATCTATCTATCTATCTAATTTAATAAAATCTTGGTCTATTTGACACACAGAGTATAAAGACATGATATTCTTGAAAATAAAGGTAGAAATAAAATTCGTGCAGGATTACGATTTCCCAGTTGTTTGTTCTGTTGAATCCGCCTGTCTAATGAATCGTTGGAAACGGCCGCCGCCGCTGCTTCCGACAGAGTTTGAGTTTACAGGTCATTTGCTCCGCGTCCTGCCGGTCTACAGGGGCCAACCCTTGTTGCGGTGCCAAGCTAATGCCCTACAAGTCTACAGTGATCGCTTAGTCCCACTTGCTAGAACGTGAGTTAACGCTAAACTCGAGTAAACTTTGATATCTCGATAGCGAGTGAGTCTTTTTGTCAGATAAAAGTGAGTTCCCAAAAATTGCTAGGTATCGGTATCATACATAGACAGCAACCAAACAAGAACCGTTGCCTGCCTGCGTTGCGTGTCGGTAAATGTACGTCCAGCTTCAGAATGATGTTCTGAACTTTTTTAAGCATTCTCAAATTTCCTCCCCATCTTGACGACTTCAAACTGATAGATTGTAACAACAGTAACTTTGAACTTTTCTTTACACTCCGCTAAAGTTCACGAATTTCTTCAGCAAATTTTTTCTTCCAAACAAGGCGATAAGGAGGGCTCGTCCAAGGTTTACTGAAACTTTTTTAATCACATGCCTGATAGCATACGTAGGTTAGACAATATAATACAATTTAAGACAGAAATCCGCAAGTTACTATTGAATAAAATGTACTACTCCATAAGAGAATATCTAGATGACACGACACTGTAGTTTACTAAACAATTGAATATTTGTATGCCACTGGGCCTAGCAAAGAGATACGATATTACAGATCATTATACTACAACCTATGTTTTACAAATAAACACCTTTGACTTTTGACTTTTTTCATAAAAGCTTTGTTATTCAATATCGAAGTAATTTTAGAGTTAACATAAACATTTTCATACAGGCACATACATTGCTTCTGGCCCCACACTAGGATACCCTGTGTCGTGGGAACCAGAATCAGCGACATCACAAACATGTAAACATCCAAGACCTGGGGATATATTTTTTTGTCCCCAGCCGGGATTTGAACCCGGGTCCTCTCGCATGCTAGGCATATGCGCAACCGGTGCGCCACAGAGGTCGTCGTGCTCTTTGAACAAACCGTCCCTTTCACATTCTTTAGTTACTAAGTATACTACGAGTATTAGGGGCCTCTGACTCAGCTTTCCGACTACTACCACAGAGTAGTAATAGTTGGCGAACATAGAATAAGTTAATCTCTGTAATTTTACCCATTTGCAAATGAATTTCAAATAAATTACATTTAAGTACTCCAAACTCATTTTCAACATTTCAATATTTTCAATACCTCTAAAAGCTCTGAATCAACGAACAAAGTGTCGCTGAGGAATTTCCAGTTATGAAAAGGTTCTTTGAAGCCATTTCTACGTAGAATAGAAGAGGCCTTGAAAGAGCTGTTTTGTATAAGTTTGTAATTCAGATACAAAACTACTCAAAGAGCACTTATATTCCCTCTCTCACCCACACTCTCTTATTAGGTGTCGTCATCTAAAAAGAACGCTAAAAGCGCTGAGCGGCGGTAGGCGATTTACGCCAGTGTGTCCATGCACGTAAGGACTCTATTGCCATGCATAACACCACATCCTTCTACGCGAATCACGCCAGTGTTCCCATGCACATAAGGTCGCTATTGCCATGCGCCGCTCCCTCGCCTCCATCGTTCTTATTACGTGACGCGAGGTGTGAATCCGCACCCCACAATGTTCCCGAAAGCTTCTACTGCACACTTCATACTATACTTACACACACTCATAGCGTCACGTGTTTACCCATACGGGGTGGCAGAATCACGGTTATGCCGTACCCATTAGAACTAAACCGTTTTCAATATAGATACCTTACTATGGTGCTAAAGACTTTGTATCAGGTACAAATAGTTTGGCTGCTACTGCCCTATCTATACTATACCATAGCCAATACCTGGGCGGAGAGTCGCGTACAGGAGTCGCATAGCAATAGCAAGGACGCAAAATGACGGTTTGTTTGTAACCGGTAGTTTGCGCTCTTGCCTCTTGCTATTACCACGCGTTTCTGTACGCGACTAGCGGCCCTGTTCCCTTTCTTTCTACATAGCTGAGCTCAAGTAGCGGTTCAGCTACCTCAAACACGTCTTTCACCCTCTCCGCCACACAAAATTATTTACATTTGAAAACGCTTCAAAATATTTCCCAAATGAAAAGAGGAAACCTTTGGCTTGAATAAATACGAAAATGTCGAGTGCGGGGCAGACATCAAACGTGGGGCGAAATTATAGGACACCGGTACCTTTGAGGAGGTTGTGGAATGGAAGGAGCTATCCTTGTATTGCTTTGTACTTCGTACCACAATAAATCGCATAATTTTCCAACTCGCCGTTCGCTTAGTTTGAGTATGCGGTACCCGCCGCTCTCACCCGAACCCCGCACACGGAATGGCTTTTATTGGTTCCTACCACATGAAATCGTATAATTTACCAAGATATTAGCCGTTCGCAGAGTATGCCGTCCCCGAAGGGACAGATATGCGTGCGGGCAATACGTCCTGGGCTCTCCTGGGTGAGGCCCTCATCGGCGCGCGGCGGCGCGGCGGGCGGTGGCTATACCTGTTAAGATACCGATTGGACCGATTGCTATTTGAATGAGTGCCGAGTGGGGTGGCCGGCGGTACAGTTCCAGCTTCCATTCAGTCATTCAATACTTTTGCTTGACAGGGGGCTGGTTGGGTGTGGTGAAGTTTGTCGCCGCTCAACATAATGATTTGCGGGCCTTAGGCAATCAGTAACTAAGAATTTCATCCTTAACTTATTTTTAGAGTAAATTAAATAAAAATGTAAAGAAAAGTTAAAGCCAGGCTGCAAGTCTAACTGTGGAACATAATTACTGTGCCATTTTTATAATGATTAGATTAATAACAAGAACACAAATTCAGATGCGGTGCGAAATTGTAAAATTGTGGCAGACAGATTTTCTGGCAACTTCAGAAGACTTCTATCGAGCAAAATTAATAAAATAACGTTTACGGGAAAGCAGTCACGCTGACACTCGTGATAAACAAGCTAGTGAAAAAACATACAGCAATAATACTCGTCATTCCGAGCGATTTGCGTTTTACTAAAGGCTGTTTTTGCCTAGGGCGCCTTCGTAAATCATAATCTCGTTTTAGTATTATTCTTGACCATAAAGGCAATGAAGCGCCGCTGCCCTGAAAATACCCTTTTTACTTCAAATTTCATACAGAATTAGGAGCATCGTGTGTTTCTATATTTATTTATACTTTCAATGATGCTCACCCTCGTTGAGTTTTGCGTTTGTTTAGGGCTTTATAATAAAATGTTTAAGGGATTGTTTGTGTTGCATTTTTGCTGTGCGTGGATTATTGTCAGTATACCATTTTTGCAGACCACGCCGTGTGTTCATGTTCTGCCTCACAAGCACAAGTTAGTAGCCCCGGAATTGAATGCTGGCGTATTCTCATACGGGATGACAGAGGTTCACCATTTCGTTACTCTGTCTGAATCAGGGAGCACTTATCCAGTGGAGAGCGCATAGATACATTTTCCTTTGAAACACAACTCACCAATTTACGGGGGACGAGGTAAGAGAGCTGTGATTGTTCAGCCGCTGCAAAGCTGTCTGGCGGCCCGTCATCGTACATAGATTGCTTATGCGAACGTTTGTTGAATACAGCAAACGTTTGGCGAGCCGCCTTCCCCCGCAGGCGCAGTCAATTGTATATATAGTCTCTGGTCTGAATAAATGCTTATTTTATCTTACTCTGTTTTGTGTGACTGTGGGCTAGCCCATCGCCGCAGCTATGGAGTAATGAAGATTTCCTCATGACAATTTCCATCACAGTCAGAACGTCCGATAATGTCGGTAGGTACTTAGGCAGAGGTACTTAAGATAAATTATTTATCTCAGTGGTAAAGTACATTCATTTTCTGTGTGTCCTTTGCTCAGCGGCTTTCTTTGATCGAGTGTCGGCGCTCTTTCAAATCAAGCGGCCAGGTGGCAAGGGGCGAGATCAAAGGACATACAGAAAATGAATGGACATACAGATTACATGGTCAATTATAAATAAATGAAATCTTTATACGTTTAACGTTACAATATTACCTCCGTTGTTTCAGAATAACACAATGAGGTGTGCTTTCGAGTCAACTACAGCCTGTCGATGAAGAGAATGGAGTACTTCCATCGAGCACCTTGCTTACTTAGCTCCCTACAGGTATCTACATTTGTAATAGTTTTCTAATAGTGTAATAACGTAACATTTCCCATACGAGCTGGTAGAGGCACCTTGCGTGACAGGCAGCCCATCACTCACTCACTCATCACTTGCTCGGAAAATGATAGCACAAGTATCTGATTAAGCACCACTTAATTTTAACAATAGATTGATTTCGGCTGATGCTTTACTGGTATGTTTCGTACAAATATTTAACTGGTACGCATTGTATATAATAATTACATTTGTCGATAAAGTGGTATAAGAGAGTTTAATTTGTCGGATAACTACCTTGCATTAAATAAAAGAGTAATTATAATAAAATCTGTGAGGATATCGTAAATTGCGTGAAAGCTTAACCGTAACGAGATATCATTAACAATTACAATCTGAACATGCCGTAAAAAATTTCATTGGTTAGATTTTTGAGCAGTGTGTGTTGATGTCAAATCTCGAGTGTCATATACTCGTAAGAACACAAAGCAAGACCTGAGTATTACGATTGTGTGCGTGCGTGCGTGTACCTGTCATTGTGGCCTATCCCGCAAATCTGTACATTTTACAGAAAGCACATTTTTGCTCGCGAAAGGCGATGTCCCTTGTATTTTGTATCTTCTTGTATCTTCTTTAAGGGGGTCAAAGCGCCTGCACGTGGCCCACGTGTGCGGCGCCTATGTGCCTTGAGAATGAACTGCAATTATAGTCGATACTACGCCGTGGAGAAGCCAAATACACCGTTTACTGTCCATCGGAGCAATCAAAATGCTAGTGCGATGGGTTTTCAATTAGAGATTTGGGCTCCCGGTAACACGCCAACGGATTTCCCAGGTCTTGCTCTTCGGACAGTATAAACAAAAGATGGACGAACGTATACAGAATGTTAACTAAGAGCACACCATGGTCTGCTGTATTCAAGATGTGGCGGTGGAGTAAGCCTTCCTTAGGCCTCGTTTATGGAGAGGCGGGGTATTGCGGCGCGGGGCACCAAGCAGCGTTTTTGCGTAGTCACATGCGTTTTATTTGGTATCTGACAGGGGCGGAGCGGCGGAACCCGTCACAGGCTTCTCATAAAGATGTACTTACATTAACCGACACGCAACGCAGGCAAGCAACGGATTTGTTTTTTTGTCTATGTCTATGAATTCCTATGGATCGGAAATTTTCATATTTGCCTGTATGACAGATGCAAGAGTATGGTGGACGCGATTCTATAGAAATTCATAGACCTCAATTGAAACCCGTTGCCTGATGCATTATGTATGTCTCGCTTAGTCGAAGTCCAGCTATAAACCCATCAAAATCGTGACGCCCCGTCACTTGGCGCTCAGCTCAACGCCTCGACTCTCCCTAAACGAGACCGTCATCTCCAATTTTACAATTTCTAAAGCTCGCCCACACGTTATGGGCTGTACTCACGATGCAACCTGGCTTGCAATCTGTCGCTGCAACTTATAGAAGGCAGGTTGCCTTGCAACCGCTAGAGAAAGACTGAACAGGAAGATTGACAGAGAGAGAAATACAAGTTGCAGCAACAAATCGCGAGACAGATTGCATCGTGAGTAGAGCCCATTACATTTTCATACTGCGTTCGATAGAAAGTACTGTTGTTTATCAAGCAGAGCAGAATCCGGAGTTTCTTTCGGCCGTAGTGGGACGCGGGTATCCTTCCCTGCTGTATCGAGCAAGAAAACCAATTTGCTCCCAGACAAGCTAAGGCGGTTGTAGAGTGGAGCAATGTAAAGATGAGGCAAACAAATTTCCCAGACCATGTTTAACCAAGCCAATTTCTCGCTACTTGCTTGACGTTGATTTGCAGGACAAAACGTGCTTAAACTAACTCTTAAAGCAGGACCTAAACATAAACAGTAAGAGCTAATAATCTGCTTTAAGGATGGTATTAGGCCCCCAGCCGATAATTTAGAGACATTGTGTTAAATTGTATCAAATCCCGTGTCCACAGGGTACCCCTGCGCGCGCGCACATGCGTTGATGACGCTCTCCGTGGGGGGGAGCGGGGGCGGGCGGGCGGGGCGCGCCCTGCGCCTCCTCCTCCTGTTGGTGTTGGCCCTGGCCGCCGTGGAGTATCTCTTCGGATCGATCCTGGAGGCGTCGCCGCTAAGGACTTATATCTACCAGCCGCTGTATAACTCCACGCAGGTCGCTAGCAGGTGAGGGTAACTCCACGCAGGTCGCTAGCAGGTGAGGGTAACTCCACGCAGGTCGCTAGCAGGTGGGGGTAACTCCACGAAGGTCGCTAGCAGGTGAGGGTAACTCCACGCAGGTCGCTAGCAGGTGAGGGTAACTCCACGCAGGTCGCTAGCAGGTGAGGGTAACTCCACGCAGGTCGCTAGCAGGTGGGGGTAACTCCACGCAGGTCGCTAGCAGGTGAGGGTAACTCCACGCAGGTCGCTAGCAGGTGAGGGTAACTCCACGCAGGTCGCTAGCAGGTGGGGGTAACGTCTTGAAGTAATTAGAATGATAAAAGGTGGTTCGTAGCTGACCGCTACTGCAAACGAGAGCGTAGGTACCTATATGGCATTTTGCGTTTACAAAAAGTCCAGTCCGCTGACGCAGAGGCTATCGAATGGCTGCGTAGCTGCCACTTTTATGAATATGTTAGACGACAGCGACCAAACGCTTAATACCTAATAATATTGTGTTTCTGGAGTCTGAAAGCTG
The DNA here is from genome assembly GCA_963457715.1 of Argyresthia albistria. Classification (NCBI taxonomy): domain Eukaryota; kingdom Metazoa; phylum Arthropoda; class Insecta; order Lepidoptera; family Argyresthiidae; genus Argyresthia; species Argyresthia albistria. The sequence goes on along the minus strand of OY735268.1, from coordinate 2,855,712 downwards.
GAATTTAAGCGAGACAGCAAGAGCGTAGTGTATTACAGTCTATTCGTGATAAGAATGCAGTGAAATTTAAATTTAAATCTGTTAACACACACTCACAGGACAGGACAACCTTCGCGTTCGAAAGTTTGCCTTCAACTGGTCACTGTGAACTTGGCTTGATAATTGGAAGCGATTTGATTGGTTACGGGGCGTGGTTAGGCCGCCGGACAGTGATGACTTTACTGCATTCTTATCACGAATAGTCTATTGTTTAGCAGCAGCAAGTTGTGCAGTTGGGGTCGGCTGCGAACTGGGACCTTTAGCAAATAAGTCAATTTTCCATAAAAGTTAACATCTTAGAATTCTTAAAATCATGTAATGGGTCTTTAATAATAAGTGTCTTTATTTTATTTTTCCTTATTACTGTGGGTACAGTCCAGAAGCCGCGGCCTGAGAAATGTGTTTGTATGAGCTTCCATCCGTGTAAGACCTCCACGAAGTGTGAGACGTGTCTATGTATGTTTCGTCAGTGCAGTACACTCTTACCAAGTAGCTCATTGGCTGGCTCTGTGGCCCTTGTGCACTCACACAATCACTATTCTCAAGTCCTGTAAGCTCCTGCATCCTATCTTTCACCAGTTAAATTTTAGTTCTCTACCTATCCCTATTCTTAGTCATCTAATCTATCAATTAATTTTCGTGTTCCAGAAACACCGTGAGAATCTCATCTTACTGGCCTAAAAGACTGCCGATACACTCCTTCTCAAAGCTAACAGCAGATATCAAGAACGATACACGCAGCAAAAATACGACACATAGCAGAAATCACACGAATAGTCCGAACGCTACCTACACCAAACAATCGAGCGTGAGACTCGAAGAAAAACAAAATAGTTCACAGACTCTCAGGTCGAGTACACAGACAACAGTTATACCGGAAGTAGCACAGAATACGAGTGCGTCACTTCCTGTTCCGAATTTGAATTTGATGGAACGGCTCAAGATTTTGATGACGACAGAAGGGTTTGTGGAAGCAAGAAATGAGTCAGATGTGCCACTTTGTGGTGAGAAGCCCCCAGACTTAGGTAAGTAGGGAGTAATTGTCATTTTTTTTGGGTGAGACTGCAATGATTTATTCCTATAAAGATGGTCGTCGACCTGTCGGCACGCACGATCGGGATTCAACGGATTGTTTGCTAATATTTGCCGGTAACAGATGCGGGCGGCTAGTGGTAGTGGACGCGGTTCTATGAGGGTTCTAAGGATCCATAGACAGCAATAAAAATCCATTGCCTGTTTGCGTTGCTTGCCGGCAAATCGAAGTTCAGCGCAGAGGGCCAATATGCCAATATCTCGGGAGTGCCAGAATACGGTATTGGACAACATGTGGTAATCCTATCAGTTAGAAGCGTAGAAATCTATATTTAATTATATTTTAGAGTAAAATATGTTTATTTTTTACGGATTCCAGGAATTAAAATGTTAAACTATCGAAATATAATCGAAGTTTATCTCTCTGATGGATGACGTCACACGCTCGTCTCTGACATCTTGCTTGACTTAATTTTAATGATGGCGGGCGTTCACTCACGAGCATGTGACGTCAAGCGAGTCATGTGACCGGCGCCATTAGAAATACAGCGTTTTTGGTGCGGTTTTTCAAATTCAACTACATTATTATTTTTTATTGAAACTACAGAAGATATCCCTGAAATATTAAGGAAGTGTGCTTAAAATATAGTATTATTTATTTCAAAACTACTTCAATAATGAGGCCAATGCCGTATTGTCATGTGAAGCAAAGCCGCTGTGATTTTATTTTATTTTATTTTGGACATTCAACAGCATCTCAGCATGATCAGCTAAAATCTTTCTAATCAAAGTTTAATTTCATAATTTCTTTATTGCACACAAAAAAAAAGATAACAAAATAACGGTATGATATAAAGTGTACAATGGCGAGGTTATCTCTAAAAAGAGATCTCTTCCAGCAAACCAAGTTTACAACAATATATTTATAAGGTTGCATGCATGCATATATACTATGCATTCTAATATTTACTTATATCCTAAACATAAAGACTAAAATAAAATATATAGAATAGACCTCCTGTTAATTTTTAGGGTTCCATTCCCGAAAGGAGCCAAACGGGACCCTATTCCGCCTCCGCTGTACGTCTGTCCGTCCGTCTGTCCATCAGCAGGCTCTATATCGCAAATCGTAATAAGAAGAAGGTCTATGTACAGGCCCAAACATCGCTTCTGGCCCCACAGTAGGATAAACAAAGACTCCTGTTGCAGGTCCAGTGCCCGTAAACAAGACGGACTTGGAACTAGACGAGGTGGACAAAAAGTACCCTTACATCGGTTGGGGGGGGCGCTACTCCCCCCCTAATTGCACCGCCAGGCACAAAGTCGCCATCATTGTGCCATACAGGTGAGGTTCACCTTATTTTATGAGATCTATTGAAGTCTTCACAAAATAAAAGGCCCGTTTTGACAGTTCACGCCCATGAAGTTTTAACCCCTAATGCGTAGGTAATAAAAGCCAACTGTTGCGTACAAGCAAAGCGTACAAGTTGCACCTAGGAAAACCGCTTCTATTACCTACGCGTTAGGGGTTAAAACTTCATGGGCGTGAACTGTCAAAACGGGCCTTTTATTTTGTGAAGACTTTAGTTAGATTTCAAGCTTGCTTCTCACGCAGGAGATGCAGGGTTCGAATCCCGCTGAGTAATTTGCATTATACGAAAACGAAAGTGATGGTAAACCTTGTGATGAATTCCTCCATAGCTGCGGCAATGAGCTTACCCCTGTCACGAAAAATTAAGTAGAGCTCGTCTAAGCTGAAATGACGGGCCCCACTCCTTGGTTTTGTATTTAATTGTAATACAAAACCAAGGAGTAGGGCGCGTCATTTCAGCTTAGACGAGCTCTATACAATACCGGCTAAAAGTTGCCACAATTTTGCCAACACGTTGGGAATAGGCGTGATATCTACTATGTTGTGTTTATTGACATAATTTAAATACCATCACGAAAAAAAACTAAGCGTCACGCCTTTTCCCGTGCAAGGTGGCAGAAGCACAGTTGCATCCATTGTAACTTAACTGGAACATTTAATATTGTTTGTGAGTTAACGATATTGGCAACACTCTTATTAGGGTCAGCACACACTGAGCACAAAATACTTACAGCAGTTTTAGAGTCGAATTGATATTTACCTAAACCAAACAGTACTCTATTAATTATTCTGTGCCTAAACACAATATTTGCGCGCGCGCAAGAACCTATTGGCGCAGGCGCCGCTCACACGCGCGCACACGCTCTAAACCTTATCTCGGATCACGTCGACCTATTCCATGTTGCTCGGAGTGAATTCAGAAGAATGGCGTTGCTCGTACTGTGCTACAGTGAGCACCTATTGTAGTTTATTTTTATTTTATTTTTTAAGTAAAATATGTTTGTATGATAATACCATACCCATCGAATTGGGCCTAGCCTGTTATGATAGGTATAAGTGGAAAATAAATGAAATTAAATGAAATTTATAGTACAGTAGAAAGATATTTATTTCTATTTATTGTTTTCCTTCACAGAGATCGCCAACAGCATTTGGCGGTGTTCTTGAATCACATGCACCCGTTCCTAGTGAACCAACAATTAGAATATGGAATATTTATAATTGAACAAGAAGGTAAACTCACTCACTAACTCACTCACTCGCTCACCATAGAAGTGCGTCTTGGATTAGAATGCACCTGAAGGGTGGCGTGACGGTGGCGAGCGAGTCGTTCTATGGTACTGCCAGTATTTTTACTGGCAATACCATAGAACGACAAAATGGCTACCTATCAAATTAGTTTCCGCTTCTCGCCGCGCGCATTCTTATCTAAGACGCACTATAGTGTATCCAATATAACAGTAACTTGACAGATGTCAATCTTAGCCTGTTAGTGAACTTGACAGCCAAACTAAAATTTAAAAAATCCACTTTTTAAAGACTAGGCACGTTACCAAAACAATCGGAAAGAATAGAAATTGTTTATTCAGTTGAACTAACAGAACAGTTGTCATCGCCATCACTGCTATTAGCACTTAAAGATATTATTATTCAATTTTCAAGCATATCTAAGGTTTCTGAAGAATCAAGAATGAAATGTTAGACATCTTTCCGATTCACAAATGTTTAACGGGTGTATCGATTCTTGTGATTAATCATTTTTTATGAGCAATATCCCCTATATTGCTCATAATTGCCCTATATTGTTCTGTTAGTTCAACTGAATAAACAATTTCTATTCTTTCCGATTGTTTTGGTAACGTGCCTAGTCTTTAAAAAGTGGATTTTTTTAAATTTTAGGTTGGCTGTCAAGTTGTTTCTAAGAATGGATAGAGTCTAAAGATAGTTATAGATCACCCACTAACTCAGTCATTCATTCACTTTCACTTGCTCACGTTGATCATTGGCTGTTTGTGTGGCTTTGCTTTTTAAATCACGGACACATAATTTACTTGTAAATCACGTGACCTATATTACAGATTGCACTGCTGATGCTTATCTCGATGTCTTCTCAGGTAAACGTGACTTCAACCGCGCAAAGCTCATGAACGTCGGCTATAAGGAGAGCATGAGGCTCAAGGCAGGCGGATGGCAGTGCTTCGTGTTCCACGACATAGATCTGTTGCCGCTCGACAGCCGCAACATGTACTCCTGTCCGAGACAGCCAAGGCACATGTCCGCGTCCATCGATAAGTTGAATTTTAGGTGAGAGATCTGTGGTGGCATGATTCTCGCGCATTCGATATACGATATCTACACCTATATCGAGTGATTTTGTACGGGAATCCGTCAAAATAGGTCTCGATATCTACACCTATATCGAGTGACTTCGTATGGGAATCTGTCAATATTGGTCTCGATATCCGTATATCGAAGGCGCGAGAATCGACCCGCTGGTGGCTTGATTCGCACGCCTTCGATATACGGATATGAAGACCTCTATTGACAGATTCCCTTACAAAATCAATCGATATAGGTGTAGATATCGTAGGTATATCAAATGCGCGAGAATCATGCCGCTGACCTTAAAAACCTGGGGCTGTGATTCTGTAAGCGAATGGCATGAAAATAGCCATAGCGACCGCGACCGCGACCGCGATCACTCTTGCTATAGCTAGCTACTGACACGCGATTCGTGTGCAGATTTGATCTGATTTGAATCCAGCCCCAGATGCCTGATCCATAAGCTTCTCACGCCGTCATGTGTGGATAGAGTTCGGCTTGGTGTGCGTAGGCTTGTAGTACATTACACGTTTGTAGAGGTGTGGAGTGTGCGGCGATCGGTAAACTACTGGATCCAGAATGAATCATCATGAAGAGACAGTCCCACTCTTTTCACATTAAAAAACCGGATAAAAGAACACTTCCTCTCTCTTTCGTGATAGATAATTGTATATATGTACATATATTTGCATATTATGTATTTATTATATTTAGTATTATATTATTTTATAAGTAGAAATCTATATTTATTCATACTTGTCATTAGTTTTAGTCATTTGTGCACTGACTTCCCTCTCTTTATCTGTTATTTCCTGTCATCCCTAGGTTTGCTGGATGAAATCTCTTTTTAGAGATAAGCTCGCCTTTGTACATAGCTTTCTGTAAATGTCACGTGTTTTTTTTAAACCAAAAAATTGGTTTCCTGTAAAGTCGGTATACGGGCGAAAGTTTTACGTGACAACGACTTTGAGTGGTAAAATAATTTTAATGTGTATTTGAATTGCGACCCTTATTGGCACCTTACAATAAAACCACGGAATAAACCTTTGGTAGTCTATTTATTGTCGGACCAGGGTTGGTATAAAGGCACCGAAAACATAAATTCAAATTGCTTAAGTACTAAAACGAAAACATCTCACTACCGCGAGTTAGAAATTACAGACAGTTCCATCTAGGTTATTCCTACGAAACTAAACAAATCGTACAATACACACAGCGACATCTTGGTTATTTCATACGAACTCAAACAATGTGAATATTCATTCGTATAGTAGGAAGAAGGATGATTATGTCTGTCTCTCTCGCTCTTAGGCGGGCTAACCATGCCCGAGTGGAAGGGACGCGTGCCTCTCACTCGCTCTCATTGTGAGCGCATAACGTGAGCGGAGCGTAACGCAGTTTCTTGAAGTGTCACCCGGCAAACCAATTTATAAGACGTTGTCACGTCAAAAATTTTTTCGTTTGCGATCATATGTTCCATGGGGAAAGTTGTTCATAATAATCGGTACTATCATTCCCCAAAATATGGTCAGCTAATTAAATGTCAACCTGTATAGCGATAGTAGCCAGCAACTGAAAACGGAATAGACTATCTAATTGATACATAGTCCAGGACCGGATCCGAACCTGCATCTCCTGTGTGAGAAGGAAGCGTGAATATCACTGGACCACGCTTGTGGTCAGACGCTCAGAGCATGTAGGAAAGTTTTTGGAGTAGTCTTGTGTCGGTCATGTACGAAGAACGATTAGGAAACGTTACCGTGCAATGAACGAAAAGAAACGTTTCCCTACGCTAGTCGCTAATCGGACATTCGGCCTATTAGGACATGACCGACCGACCGACCGAGCGAGAAGGAGAATGGCGGGGCGGGCGGGAGCCATTCATTACATTACATTATTATTATACTTAAATTTAATAGAAGTGACATCTTGACTAGAATGACAGTCCTAAGCCTGTTTAGGTATGAAGGAAAATCTAATATTATTTAACTTTTTATTTCTGCAATGCAAACTGACACGTACAATTGTATAAATACATATGTTAATACAGAGTATAATATTCCTGAAGTTTCTGCTCTGCACGAAAAGAAAGGTTAATCTAATAGCTCCATTTTTTATTCATCCAATCCAACGTCCTAATAGTACTAATAAAGCTGTTAGAGCTTACTGGTACACCGACTGAAATGTCCTAGTACGGAGCGCTCTCTGAGGACCGAGCAGGCATATTGTTTTATTCATAAGATCCAATGTCCTAATAGTACTAATAGAACTGTTAGAGTGTACTAGTACACTGACTGAAATGTACTAGTACGGAGCGCTCTCTCTGATGACCGAGCAGGCACAAGACTATTTTGGAGTAAAACTTCTTTACGCGATTTTGTAATTTAAATGGAGGGTATACATTTAACGTATATTTTTCTACATTCCAGGTTGCCGTACGAAGAAATATTTGGAGGCGTCTCAGCGATGACTGCTGAACAGTTCACCAAAGTGAATGGCTTCTCCAACAAGTATTGGGGCTGGGGTGGTGAAGATGACGACATGTTTTATAGGTAAGCCATACTTAGTTCATACTTTATTATTATTACTTACACAAAACAATGTTAAGTAAACATTTAAATACGAGATTTCTTCAGAATTTGAAATTTCTTCCTACTAGCACAGGGTGCTCGCTCATCCCATACAAATTAGAATTAGTAACCCTTCGTAAAAAAGAGATGGCGTGAGGAGTAACATTTGTACTAAATTAAATGCCATGGTTTCAGTTAACATACTTCTAGGTGGCGGTAATCTTAGAATAAATCCTATGTATCTTAGCGCCATCTCGTGGTGTTTGCAATTTTTCGATGGTGCTGCACCAAGCGATAATGGCCTCGAACTAAAGAAGCTTCCGTAGCATCTCAGTTTACGCCGGTGTCATATTTTGTTCTAGGTGGTCTATCTGTATTAGTATAATATTATAGTATCTGTGCTACTAAAAGGCCAATGAAGGTTTCCCCCTACTAAGAATTTCCCCCTACTAAGAGTTTCCCCCTACTAAGAGTTTTCTTCCTATTTAATTGAGACATTTCTTTCAACTTAGATGTATGTTCCAGAGACCCAATCACGAATAAAAGATTCGATAGAAAACTATCGAAACGTCAAATGTCGTGATTCTTATTTTTTATGACATAAAATATAATTTCGTGCGTTCTCGAAAACGTTAACGGTTACGAAAATATTCGTGATCGAGACTCTGCGAACCTGAAATACGCAAGGTATATCAATCAATATTTCCGTCTATTTCTGATTACAGGCTGAAGAAAATGAGATATCACATAGCAAGATACAAGATGTCTATAGCTCGCTACGCTATGTTGGATCACAAGAAGTCATCACCGAATCCTAAGAGGTAAGTTTAGTTTAGTTTAGTTTGTTTATTTATAATTGTCAATTACAGGTCAACACACATAAAATACATTTAAATTTGTTATTAAAATATAACTATAACTTTGGCATCATTTGCTTGTCACAACTTAGTGCTACTACCTATTAGAACGCGAATTAACTCGAGTCACGTACAGTGCCACCACGTTTATCTAGAGAATGGAGCGTGGCGCCACCATCTACGCCAACGCAAAGAGTGTTTGCCACGCGATTTTTTTCGTATTGGCTTTTATCGAATTTCAATACCTATAAAAACAAAACCATAGAGCGCACAGGTTAAGTGACATAGAAAAAAAAACTAGGATTTGTTTGTTCTATCCTGTTCTATCCGAATATTAAACTTTTTTGTTTCCAAAAACATTCGTTTCAAAAGATAAATGCTCCCCTTTCAGATTTCAACTGCTGTCGCAGACCAACAAGATATTCCAGAAGGACGGCCTCTCAACCCTTCAATACGAGGTGGTCAAAGTAACACAACACCACCTTTTCACGCACGTCCTAGTGAACATAGCCGAGCGAAGTTGATGGACGTACTTCGCCAAACTCCTGTTTGGTGAGCAACGGTAACACTCGCCACGAAGCGATTAGTGTCATTTCTGTGGTTGAGAGATAAGTGTCATTTCTGTGGCTGGGCGATAAGTGTAAATTCTGTGGTTGAAGGCTGAGTTGCATTTCCGTGGTTGAGCGTTAAGTGTAATTTCTGTGCAACACTCCATTAATTAAGTGTCATTAATACTTGTTTTATTTAGCGTGGATTTTACCAACAAAAAGTTAAACGAGAATATCTATCCCGTGGATAAAATTTGTATGAAAATGACTGTTCAAAATGTGGTCATTCTATGAAAAAGTAGAAGATACTCTCGAGTAAAAGTTACTCTTCGTTGGTAAAATTCGCTCTTTAGACAAGTATCTTATTCGAGATACAATAGTTATAGTTACTAACAAGTCAAGCGTCATGTCGATCCCAGGTTAAAACACTCGTCACTAGCGTCCTATTTCAATAACCTACCTGTATCTGTCCTTGATCTGCAGAGTACTAGTGTCAAAGACATAAGTTCCACAGCGCAACTATCACAATGTTACTAAACAAATTTATATCTACTAACAATATTAGATAATAGCCTCAGCTTAGCTTAGAGTCGTTTTAATAACTGTACCACGTGATCCCCAGTTGTGCAGGGTTCATCACGTGACATTGGCGAAATTATTGTGGCAACACACGATAGAAGCCACAGATCAAAAACTTAACTTACACTAGTAATCTGAAGAACTTGGAAAGATAAGTTCAGATTACAGACAGTGTGGTTAAGAGTATTCGGACATAAGACGCCAAGTGGTATTTCCGTGGCAATAAAGTTACCACTTTTGCCCACTACTTCATACGCGTGTCAATGATATGGAGTTATCAAAGATATTCAGAGAATAATATTAACTCGCCTTCAAAGTAGTGGCACTAAAGCATCAAGTATAATTCCAGTGGTCACACTTCGAATGGCAAGTGTCATTCCTAGGATCCGAAATGTGACAATTCTGTCTGTGAGATTAAAACTATGTGATAAAATAGTAAGCTTTTGAATCATGGTTACCCTAATTATATGATCTCGTCTTACTGAACAAGAGTCACAATTTTACTATGTATTAGTATTTTAAAATCGACCATTGTTGTATGATTGTCTACTAAAGTAAGGCGTGTCAGCAATAATACCTAGTTTCAAGCCACGAATGAAAGCAGTTTTCTTTATTTCCTCTGAGGCATGACATTGAGGCAAGCAAGACTTATAATGGAAGTGGCTTCCTATCTTTTAACTTCTATTCTAACGATCTTTTGGCTGATGAGTGACGTTTACAGGGGGGCGCCAGCTCTACGCAACTTAAGAGACCGGTGACCGCGTGAATTTCCCATACGAACGTAATACAAAAATGATTTGAATTTGAGAACTAGTTAAAAGCATTTAGACTGTTAATCGGATTAATACAGTATATACGCAGGTTCCTGGTCGTATACCAAGGTACTAATTCAAATTACTTAAAAATATTTTTAAATTGGTTGAAGAGGAACCCTGGTATACAGACCAGGAACCTGCGTAAACAGTGTATAAATCCGATTAACAGTCTAAATACGTTAAACTATTTCTCAAATACAAATCATTTTTGTATTACGTTTGTATGGGAAATTCACGCGGTCACCGGTCTCTTAATACAACGAACCTGTCAACAAAACAGATTTTCCGCCTGTCACCGCAAGCCAAAAGATTGTTGGAAAGCTGTAGTTTGTTGTAGGTTTTGAGCTGGTGTGGTATGCCACAAAAACATGCTATAATGAGATAATCGCCTATCTATGATGTATACTGCCACAAACTAACAGACCCGGTGGCGGCGCCGGCGTCGCTAGCGCCTCTGGCAAACAAAAAGTGTCTCTGATCTGTACGTCCTAGTATTACTTGTTTTTATTAATTTACTTGAGTTTTTATTATTTTACTAGTCGCTGCGTGCAATTTATATGTCGATACTATATAATTATGGATATTATCTGGCTTCTATTTCCTTTGTTTGTACATAACATAATCAGTAATCACGGTAGGTACATACAAATAATATTTAATAGTTTTTTACCTAAAATGTAAGTAGGGATCTGTTAAAAACAGCATTTACCTATTTTTAGTGCATGCCCAGTCAGATTTTCGATGTAATTTTAACTTAATGAATCGTCACCATAAATCAGTTTTACTTAAATATATTATTTTTATTTACAATGTTCCATACATTGTAAATAAAAATAATATATTTAAGTATAACTGATTTATGGCCTGTTCAAAATGGTCTCAATAAGCTGTAAATGACAGGTTAATCATGTCATTTTACATATTTTATGACTTATCTGTTCAATGAGGCTTATAGAATCTGTTTGGAACAGGACCTTAGAAAAAAAAAGAGTGTCATCCCAAGAACAGTTTCCGACAATATTGATAATACGATACGAATAGTAATTCCTACTTGATCCCGTTAAATAGATACATCTAAATAAGTAAGTAGGTAAGCGTTGAAAGTATGTACACTAAACATTTGCATTAATTTATAAAAACAATTATGATACTTTGATCTGGTCTAAAATGAAATTATCAAGGAATCTCTAACTGAATGTGTTTGTACAAATGTATTATGTTTTTATTATTTATCTCGATTAGGCTGTTCACTCACAATGTCTTTTAGTGTTTAATCTTTCAGAGGATTAACATTATTGTCCTGTATTTTGTACTTAGTTTTGTTTGTTATACATGTTTATAAATGATTTTTTTAGACTCATATGGCTTGTTTCACAATCTCCAGATAAGCCCTATATGACATGATCAGTTTACTAACTACATCGTGATTTTACGTACAAATAAGATTTAACTATCAGATACGGCGTATCTGGACTCTGTGGAACAGATCCTTACGTTACCAATAAGCAAAATTTTGTTACATTCTTTTTCTTTGTCCCATTGTAGGAAAGGACAAAGATATCAAGTTACAAGTGAGTCGTTGTCTCCTTCTCTTCTTTATACAAGAAAAGGATAGAATGTGTGTCTCAAGTCTAAACACTCCTATTTGGGTTTCAGAATAAGAGTAAATCTCCAATGGCCCTAAGAGACCGTTTTAAGTACAGTCTCAAATAATTTTAACTTTTCTAATTAGTATAAATAATAATGTGATAAACTCTAGCATAACATTCACATAAATTATGTCATTTTTTATAGCTGCCAAGAGTTAATCACTCGCTGGATAGACTGTAGTATGGCCTACAATATGTTTAATGCTTTCTTATATCAGATCCTTGTATTTGGATCGCTAAAATTTTTGTTCGTTATGGTGTACTGAAGGTGTATATTTTTTGGTATTATTTTTCTTAGATATTTTTACGATTGACATCCTGCCCTAATCAGGAATACTATAAGTACCGATTTAATTTAAGCATATAAACATCTTCGTTTTGTAGATACAGTAATTGTAGGTTACTAAACCTATTTTCAAAAGTTGTAAATTCATTATGTTTATCCATTCTTCATTTGAAGTAATATTTTCTCGGTAAATTATCACAAAAGACAGTCGAAACAATAGCAACGCAGGGAGGGGGGGGGGGGGGGGGGGGGGGGCGAGGTGTCTCATTATCAAAATTAACATAACCTATCAATATGAAATATTTGATGCACCTAATTATTAGGTACCTGTCAAATATTGTTGGGAGAGGAAGTGCGGGACACAGTATGACTATGAGTTACGTTATTTATGATATGAGACACCTCGCCCCCCCCCCCCCCCTCCCTCCCCTCGTTGATATTGTTTCGCCCGTCTTTTTTGCTTACCGAGTAAGTACGAGGTATTTTAAATAATGTACACAAACATGATAGTCACCGCTAACGCTGTCCTAACGGCTAATTAGAAATGTGTTTGAAAATGAATCTGGTTAGCTTTGACGACTTGGGAATTTTGTATAAGTACATTTCTTTTCGTAAGTATATTCTTTTATATTGCCTATTTAGTTCTACCATAGTATAAATAAGAAATAGTAAGTTCACTAGGCCCCTGTTCGCATGATAACTACCTACTCTTGCTCAAACGGCTAGGGTTGTCGCTTAGCGCCGCGGGTTGCGGTGCGGATTTGTTGCGTCGTCGCTCGCTCGCTCGCTGCACGGTAAAACAAGTACTGACTCGTCGCATGCATTGCTTGCATAGCCCTGTCTCGTAGCACGCAAAGGACGCGAGATTCGGCAATGTGTGCGTGTGGCGGCGCGTGCTTATACGGAATGCAATGTAGCTGCGTGTGTGCGGCTGTTCTCGCTGATTTGTTTGAAGTGAACCTGGCGTGGTTCTACTATAGATAGAGACAAATCTTACTACCTTACATTTGTTCCGCTCTTTATACTGGAGTTCGTGTCTCAAACACATCTCAGGTTTTATATCACTATACCTACCTAAATTGCGCACTTGTTGCAATTCGCAAATACCATTATACTTAGTTTTTAACCGACTTCCCAAAGGAGGAGGTTTACAATTCGTCCGGATGTTTTTTTATGTATGTGCCCCGATAGCGCCTAGACGGATGGACCGATTTGGAAAATTATTTTTTTGTTTGAAAGGGTTTACCTTCCCATTAGTCCCATTGACACCAAGTCAGGAACTGAAGATGGTTTTCTGGAGAAATCGAGGGAACTCTTCAAATATTATAGGCAGACCTATAGTGATTTTTATGTTTTTCATAATAACTCGTGCAAATGCACATGGTAAGCATAATATTGTGATGCGGAACTGCTGATGAAGACCACATATGGCCACCAGAACTGCTCAATACTAGGTACAAATACAATGCGTGGCTGACGGGCAGGCAACGCATAGCCTAAACCGGTGGAGCCATGAAACTTTGTACAGAGGTTCCTTGGTAGCTTGGGGTAGCACTGAGATGGGATTTGACAAAATTAAGTCCCCAAGGGGGGGGGGGGGGGATAAGGGGTTACAGTTTGTATTAAACTCAATCTAATCAAATAGGGTTTGTGGAAGTCGGTTTTTTCTAAAGTTAACTTTTTGTTTCAATTATATCTATTACATATTATTACGATGGACATTTTCAGTCGCTGACCATACCAATACAAGATTATCTATGCGGTATACCTAAGGACATGTGCTAGGGCGTGTTCAGATATGAATTGGAGTCAGAATTAATTCTCCGAAACTAAGTGTTCATGCTAAAGCTACCAATTTTGTTAGTATGTATTGTATATCCCGAATCCCGACCGAGCTTAGTTTGCACCTCATTGGAATGTAATGCAAAGACCTCTACAAACTGCACCCGCACCAGCTTCACCCTACGGGTTAGGTTAATTAATCAATGGCCGCAGCCGGCCCAGTTGGTCTAGTCAACATGCAAAACGCAAATAACGTTCGCACGAAACTCTAGGAAAATGTATGCGATTTGACATTTCGAGACGCATGCAAGGTAGCGTGACTAATTGTCAAATCGCATACATATTTTTAGCGTTTCGTGCGAATGTTTGATGTTGACTAGACCCACAGGCCGGTTAACGTCGTCGTCATGATGTGATTATCGTGACAGGCATGATCATCGTGAACCAAAGCCGCCGCCGTGGCGGGGGGCTCCGGTGTGTAGAGAACGTATGGAGTACCGTGTGTTGAACTGACAAAATATAGGTACCCTTCCTTCGTATTGTGGATACATGATTGACATTAACAGTCCCTGCACATGTTATAGTTAGCCTTAGCTATTTAGATTATGTGCGGGGTCTGGTGCCTTAGGCCGGCCACACACAGCCGGAATTTTTCCGATTCGGAATTCCGAAACGGGATTCAATCCCATACGAATCCGCGAAAATTCCGAACGGAAAACTTCCGTATGTATGTGGTAGATCCATAGATTTGTATGAGTTTACTGCGTTCGGGACGATTCCGTTACGGAATTCCGAATTGGAAAACCGACTGTATGTGGCCGGCCTTAGAGGTAGGATTTACAAAGCAACTATGAACCAGTTTTATACCATTAGAAATAGATTCTAAAATCATGTATTTTATGTTTAGAGGTGATTTCTGCTTAACGATCCGATGTCATTAATATTTTAGTTAGGTGAATGCTTGTGATGTTAAGGTACTTATAGAGAAAGTGATATTATGAAGATGGGTCAGTCTAAATTGGTTTTTATGAATAAATTGTTTGTTTTAATGAATTGTTGTTTTTCTTTGCAAGAGGTATGTTGTAATCTACCGGGGCCTGAGTCCAGGGCGTGATGGAGGGTAGTCTGTGCACTGGTCCCACCAAGAGCGAGAAAGCGATGAGCTTTCGAAGTTTCGACAATTTTCTCGCTCAAGAAAGGAACAAAAGATAAAGATCCGGTGTGTAAAAGAGAGAGACATATGTATAGTTCATCGCTGGCTGTTCACACTGGCCGGCGAGGACTCGACGACTCTCTTCACTAGTTGTTCGCAGCGATAAAAGCTGTCAACGATAAAACTCGCGATAATTCTACTGTTCAACGTGGATTTGAGTGCGCCTGAGCGAGTGGTGCGAGTAATCGCCCGTGGCACTCGGACACTCGCTTTATAGCCTAGCGACAAAACTATCAAAATTACACACACTCCTCACTTCTCGCCAACTCGTTTCTAGGTTCTAGCTTTAGGCCGGCCACATACAGCCGGAATTTTTCCGATTCGGAATTCCGAAACGGGATTCAATCCCATACGAATCTGCAAAAATTCCGTATGTATGTGGTAGATCCATAGATTTGTATGAGTTTACTGCGTTCGGGATGATTCCGTTACGGAATTCCGAATTGGAAAACCGACTGTATGTGGCGGGCCTTAATGTGTCTTTGCCTAGGATTCGAGGACTAGACGTGCCAGTCGTTTCATCCACTAGCTAGTGTAGTATTGTAAGTTCTTTTTTACCGACATTACAAGTCATCAAGCGACATTTCGTTATACGTATTTTTATGTAGAATCGTGCTACGTAAATGGGCCTCTCGTAGTCTACGCCGGCTACGAACGCGTGCGTGCGTGCGTAGCCTACGACGACAATGCGCTACGAATTTTAGGTTCCATAGACTCGTATAGCACATAAGAGCTCTAAGTATAGTAATTAATTTGAGTAGGGATTTGGTTGATTGTTCCTACATACTAGATATGATGCCTTTATGCATCTTTTAAGGGCGTTGAAAAATATAATCTATTTCATAAATCTGTGTTACGTATAACGTACCTAATCTGTGGACGACAATCAGAAATTGCAGTTAATTATGAAACGACTGTAGGCTCTTGTAGCTTGGGAAGAAACAAAACATCCCTCGGTCTCAATTCTTAATTATACAGAAATAATTAGTTGAGCCAAAAATAATAGATATTCCGCATTATAAATTTGATTAATTTAACATTTTACTTTGCTTCGGGTACCGTCCTGCCTGCCATCTCTTTTTTAGGCTTCCGTACCCGAAGGGTACAAAACGGGACCCTATTACTGAGACTTCGCTGTCCGTCTGTCTGTCTGTCACCAGGCTGTATCTCATGTACCGTGACAGCTAGACAGTTGAAATTTTCACAGATGATGTATTTCTGTTGCCGCTATAACAAATACTAAAAAACAAAAGAAATTTATTATTAAGGGGGGCTCCCATACAACAAACCTGATTATTTTGCTCATTTTTGCTCGATATTGATAATGGTAGCAGGTAGACGCTTGAAATGTTCACAATATATTGAGTATATTATTTACTTAAAAAATAAATAACTAAATTAATATTTAGGGGGGGGGCTCCCATACAACATGTTTTTTTTTGCAAAGCAAACACTATCGTAAGTAACAATATAGTGTAGTTCATGAGGTTTTTGAAATTACAATTTAACAAATTGGGAGTAACTCAAGTACCTACCTACAACTAAAACAAACCACAGAAATATTCCTTATTGATATTTAGATTTATTAGATAACTCAAAGGCTACGAACGCACTGCCAGTAGGCCTAGAAAAAGTTAATAACGCTACGATAACGAAACGAAAACTCAAAATTAGTAAAACGAACGTTTTGGTATGTTCGCGACTGTCCGCACTGCGCGCTTGGCGCCTCGCTAGTAGTCATGTGCCTGTGCCTGCTCGGTCATCAGAGAGTACATTTCAGTCAGTGTACTAGTACACTCTAACAGTTCTTTTAGTACTATTAGGACATTGGATCTTATGAATAAAAAATATGCCTGCTCGGTGATCCATCAGAGGCGCTCCATACTAGGACATTTCAGTCAGTGTATTAGTACTATTAGGACGTTGGATTGGATGAATAAAAATGGAGCTATTAGAGTAACCTTTCTTTTCGTGCAGAGCAGAAGCTTGAGGAATATTATACCTACTCTGATAATATTATTGTATGTGTCTGTTTGCATTGCAGAAATAAAAATAATAATATGCATTTGATTTCCCTTCATACCTAAACAGGCTTAGGACTGTCATTCTAGTCAAGATGTCACTTCTATTAAATTTAAGTACAATCAGGTGAAAGAGATCACTATACGGATAAAGCTAGGATGGGCTGCCTTCGGTAAACTGGAAGACGTTCTAAAATCACGAATCCCACAGTGCCTGAAGAGCAAGGTCTTTGACCGGTGTCTTGCCTATCCTCACTTACGGTGCCGAAACATGGACACTTACAAAAGCCAATATGCACAAAATCAAAGTCGCACAAAGGGCTATGGAGCGTGCCATGTTAGGCATCATCTCGTAGACCGCGTACCTAATGTTGAAATCCGTAGACTTACCAAAGTCGCAGACGTGGGAACGCGGATAGCGGGGCTCAAGTGGCGATGGGCGGGACATTTAGTCAGAAGGGAGGACGGTAGGTGGACCAATAAGGCAGCAACAGAGTGGTGGCCGCGAACAGGGAAAAGAGCAGCTGGCAGACCATCGGCCCGGTGGTCAGATGATATTGTAAAGGTGGCCGGTAGGCAGTGGACCGGAATGGCGAGGGACAGATGCGAGTGGCGTGCTTTGGGAGAGGCCTATGCCCAACAGTGGGTTGATACGGGCTGATATGATGATGATAATAATGTAATGTAATGAATGGCTTAATCAATGGCTCCCGCCCGCCCCGCTATTCTCACTCTCGCTCGGAGCGATGTCCTAATAGACGGAATGTCCGATTAGCGACTAGCGTAGGGAAACGTTTATTTTCGTTCATTGCACACATTGCACAGAGTAACGTTTCCTAATCGTTCTTCGTACATGACCGACACAAGACTAGTCGCTTTATCAGTCGCGTGTATCAGTGCGGGCGGTTGCGAACATTCCAGAAAGTTTATTTTACCACAGGGTGCTCATCCCATACAAATTAGAATTAGTAACCCTTCGTAAAAAAGAGATGGCGTGAGGAGTAAGATTTGTACTTTAAACGCCATGGTTTCAGTTAACATACTTCTAGGTGGCGCTAATCTTAGAATAAATCCTATATATCTTAGCGCCATCTCGTGGTATTTGCAATTTTTCGATGGTGCTGCACCAAGCGAAAATGGCCTCGAACTAAAGAAGCTTCCGTAGCATCTCAGTTTACGCCAGTGTCATATTTTGTTCTAGGTGGTCTATCTGTATTAGTATAATATTATAGTATCTGTGGTTTTACTAAGCTACTCGCTAGGTGAGTCACTAGGCTCTAGAGTCGATAAGCAAGGCCTGTGCGTTTGTGGCCAAACTCAAACATTATCTCACACAGGGCGAATGCGCCCACCTTTTCACGGTGATTTCAGGCATTGAGAACTTCTTGTGACAGTTTGCACACCTCCAGTCTTCCTCGTCCCTATGAACCTCCATGAAGTGCTGACTGAACTCCCAGAAACCACGCGGGCTGCTACACTTCACATCGCACATCTTGCATTCCAAATGTATGCCAATTTCCTTCAAGAAAGAGTCTACTGTGTCCAAATTAAACTGAAGCATTTTCTTATTAGATGGAATTGTTACATTCTTAGAATAACCAGCCAGACGGGTAACATTAAATGTCACACAAGGCATAATGAACTCTTGCAAACTCAAGTTTAGGTTCATGTTCATGTCTTTGCTCTGTTGCCTAGTTGAGGATATGTCTGGTCCGTTAGTTGAGGATATGTCTGGTCCGTTCAGGTACCGGACATATGGGTGTTCATTGAGAAAGTACATGTAATCCATGTTCTTGTCAATCTGGTCAGGGGCTTGCCGTATGTCATCTTTGATCAGATTTAGAAGGCATTTATAAAAACCAACATTTTCGTGAGACAAAAGCTGAGCACTTTGTAACAGATAATCTATGTAAGCTAATATAATATCCTTGTTGATCACCTCGGGTTTTTTTAACTTGATTCTGTTCTTGCCCAGTATGCTGCGGCTGACGGACGGAATAGGAGGGTTGACACCAAGTTTCTTGTTGACCAAAGTGTGTTTAAATTGTGCAGAGTTCTTCCTTTCATACTCAAAGAATGTTGTGTTGATATGAACATTAACAAATGGCCAGTTGAGAATGTGAGACGGTGAAAATGAGTTTAAACTGATTTTTGATGGACCATTCTCACTGCTCGTAATATGAAAGATAGTGTTTTCTTCTGGATGTTCCTGCTTGTAGAACAATTGGTTTAGCTGTGACCGGGAGCATGTTATTTCTATTCTTCCCTCTGGTACTTGGACTCTCTTTACAGCAGCTTCAACGGCTTCTTTACTTAGGTCCAGCATCTCCTTTAAGTACTTCTTCAGACAGATATTCTCATCATTCAGATAAGATTCAATGTCAAAGCTCTTATCAACTTTTGATTTTTGTACCAATGAGTCAACAAAATGCCATCTTGGCCATTCTTTGAGGAATCCCTTGAGTATATTCATGTAGATATCTACTTCTAAGGCGTGTGACTGAGCTGTGTTGATGTGGAACTCTTTGTATAAAATGTACATGAACTCAGAGTTTGTGAACTGAGGTGTTTTCTCACAGCCCGGGTAGTAGACAAGGGTCTTCAGCAGCCGCAACAGGGGTTTTTCTGAAATGTTAAAATGAAAAAATCAATGTGTAAAGGCCTACGCAAACCGGGACGGCATGGCAAGTTTTTACCAATGGACATTCAAATTAATCAGGATGCTTCGGCTTAATTTTAAACCATAGCAATTTATGTCTTATTTCTATATCAATATGTTTGAATGTCCATTGGTAAAAACTTGCCATGCCATCCCAGTCTGCGTAGGCCTTAAGTACTACTTTTATACTTTCCCATGAAAACTTTAAGGAATCTTTCTACAGGTTAGGACTAATCAGTAAAATGGTCTTTGTCGTCCATGTTTTCATGAAGATTAATGACAGCAATTCTCAACTGAAAGACCTTACAGACACATACAGCAAAGCAAAACAAAGTGTCTAAAGGCATGGATAAATTGTTAAAGAGCCAGATCAATTCAGTAGTTCATTGCCATACTAAATGTGCGTCTGACTGATTCCCTCAGTAGTTGTGTGTATAGCGCATGTCCTACCGACCATTTGGAGTCCTGATGACCGTTCCAATTAACCAGGGCGGGCGTCTTATAAGTCTCAAGATCTAGTGAATCGGAATGCGTACCAATTTCCACAGCATTCATCTTCTGACGACCTTTCGATGTGCTAGGCACCACATCGTCCTTCTTAGCTTGATCCATGGTACTCTCTGTTTCCTTCTCCAGTTCTTGCTTGTCGTCTGTTAGCCCTTATCCAAATAAAATAAAGGGCAAATGCATAATGCACCCTTACCACAACAATGATGACACGAGTCCAGTGTTGCCAGATGAATGACTCACGTTCCCCCCATATCGTACCTCAAATCCCCCAAAATTCAGGGTTTCAAGCAAAAAAAACCCGTTATGAGAAAAATATTGTTTTTAATTAATAAGTTTCAGCAGTTCGTCCAAGGTTTCAGCAATGGCATCCATTACCGGATCAGCATCTGCACACTCTTTCATATACTTTATTGCACAAAATAATGCATTTTGCAATGGAAAGTGGACAACACATGACAAAGGCGAGCTTATCTCTATTAAGAGATTTCTTCACAAATGCGTTAGAAAATGGCAACGACAAAATAAATTCCTAATGCCAATTTTCTAACATTCCCGTACAATTCGATCTCCGACTGTATTCTTGAAATTATAAACTTCAACCCAGAACTCTTCAGTATGCTCCGTGGATTTCCAATCTGTTCGATTTAAAGCATTCTATTCTACTAGTCCGACTAGCGACAAGACTAGCGAGTAGCGCAAAGCAAGCTATGCGCGACGTGGCGTGCGTAGAGTGCCGGTCCCGGAACGACATACTTAGTTCCAATCCGACCTGTCTAAATAAATAAACCAAAAATACTCTACCATGGCCGGGCGGTGTATGGAACGATCGCCGGAGTATGCGATCCCGGTGTATGGAACGATTGCCGGAGTATGAAACGATCCCGGAGTATGGGACGATCGCCGGAGTATGGAACGATCGCCGGAGTATGGATATGGTGGAGTAGGTATGGAATGATGTCCCGGAGTATGGATGGTGGAGTATGGAACGATGTCCCGGCCTTGGAGGAACGCGGCCTTTCCTACGGAAAGCAGTGTTGTTATTGATACGGCAATTACCGTAAAATACGGCAATCCACGATTTTTTTTCAGGTTATACGGTGTACGGCAGGGTTCTCACGGTTCTCACTACCGTATCATGAAATACGGCAATTTAGGCTTTTGTAATCATTTACAGATAGTGTATAGATTTTCGCTATCGCAACAATCATCAAATACTATTGCTATTACTTAATATGATATTTGAACGTGATTGATATTTGAATTATTGTTGGATTTTCATAGTAGGTACTACTCGCAAGGGACACAAATCGGAACGAAGGGATTCTCTAGGTGAACTCTTTATTCATCTGTGCTAGGCTAGGTGGTAAAACAAGCAAGTAAAGAAAAAAATAAGCAAACTGTATTTCTGTAAATCTACAAAAATATGATATTTGGTTTACTTATATGGATGATCTTACTTCCATCATACTTCCAGATACCTACTTACATCATATTTTTATATGTAGAAACCTAACTACACCAGTTACAAGGTAACAATCTACAAGTACAAGCGTGTTCGGAACCCTTGGTGTCAGTGATACGGCAATTGCCGTAATTTATACGGCAATCCACGATTTTTTTTTCAGATTATACGGTATACGGCAGGGTTTTCACTACCGTATCATGAAATACGGCAATTTAGGCTTTTGTAATAATTTACAGATAGTGTACAGATTTTCGCTATCGCAACAACACTAGTTGCATAACAAAGGCGTGTGTACGTACTATATATTGTTGTTGGATTTTCATAGTACCTACTCGCAACGGACTTATAACCTATAGGATACTCCCCTACACACAACAACATACACAAATCAGAAAAGTAAACAACACCACTTAAAAGTAATTTTGGGACAACAAATACAATAACCGCTGCTCAAGTTAAGTGCAACTTAGATGTCAAAATACAACTCAAACGTAGTAATAGTTTTATTGTACGCGCAATTCTTCCCCTTACCTATCATCTCCGTCTCCTACCCAACATGGTTTGCTGGAAGAAATCTCTTATTAGAGATAAGCTCGCCTTTGTACATTTTTTTTTTCTATGTTAAGCTATTTTTACTGTCATGTGAGTACAATAAAGAAATTACAAATTACGAAATTACTTTCAACTTATACTATTAAATTCTACCGGCGATTTAAAACCACTTCGCTGCACATTATTTCAACGTCTCAACACAAAAACCGAAACAAAATGGTGGTTTCATGACAACAGCTGGACCTGGAGCTCTTCAGAGTCGGAGTGGAGTTTCCCGCCAAAATATACGGCGGCGGTACCAAGATGGCGCCGGGGGCAGCGACATGGCGATATTAGCAAGTTCGGCCAAGTCGTACCAGACTTGGCGAGGGTCATTTCCCTTCCTGCAAAGAGCGGTAAATTTACACCACGGTAGGCCCGCACAGCAGATGGCACAAGCAATACTGAGCTGACGAATGATGTGGATGTGAGTCAGGAGTCAGGAGGCTGGGGCCAGATTCTGCAAGCGAATCGCATGTCAATAGTTATATAGAGAGAGCGCGAAATAGCCGGCGCGGCACGTCTATCTCGGCGGAGCAGTCTACAAGCTAAAAACGGAATATTAAGCCCTGGCTGTTGTAGCCACAGTCATACGATTCGCTTGCAGAATCTCGGCCCAGTACTGGCTGACGATCTTGTAACTAAACCGCTTGCTTGCGTTTCACGTGTGGTTAGTATTTTTGCTTTGATGTAGGTAGTAGGACTTGTGTGTAGTAGGTACTTCTTAGTAGTATATGGTAGTATTTTAGTTTAGGTGTGGAGTTTGCAGCACACGGCATAACGACACACACCACCATTGAGCTACCATTACTACGTAATAGTTCAATGCACTCCACATAGCGTCACGCCTTTTCCCATAAGCGGTGGCACAGGCACAAATGTGCTCACTAACCTAACCGTGTGACGACGTGAGTACGCCATGTACTCTCTTATCTAGGTAAGGCGGAGTAAGAGAGAAAGAAGTAACTCGTTCAGAACTAAAGAACCTTCTAATCTAGGAGTGTCGAATCAAACGGCTCAAAGTAGGCACAGTTGTTCCTCTGCCACCCCGTATGGGATAAGGCGTGGCGTTACGATAAGTTCTTGTTATTAGATTGTTACCCATGAGTCTTTCGGAACTCCTTGTCTTTCTCCTTCTCTTCCTTCGTCATACAATTGCGCTTCAAGAACCTGGTAGGCGTGGTTGCCCTGAATCTGTAGTACTTCGGCATTTTGGAAAAATCCACTTATAATTTTGAAATTATAGAAATATTACATGACAAGCGGCATGGGGTGAAAAAGGACAAAGTGACAAAAGAGTCACAGAGAAAGTAATCACTACGTTTAAAAAGAGTGACAACCAAAGATGTGACAACGGTGACCAGTCCAGGATCTACGATTTTTAATAACCGGCCAAGTGCGAATCGGACTCGCGCACGAAGGGTTCCGTACCATTATCTATAAAAAACCGCAAAAAAAAAAAAACTTTTTGTATGGGAGCCCCCCCTAAATATTAATTTAATTTTAATTTAATTATTTATTTTTTAAGTAAATAATATACTCAATATATTGTGAATATTTTTAGCATATCTGCTAACATTATCAATATCGAACAAAAAAATCACGTTTGTTGTATGGGAGCCCCCCTTAATATTAAATTTCTTTTGATTTTTAGTATTTGTTGTTATAGCGGCAACAGAAATACATCATCTGTGAAAATTTCAACTGTCTAGCTACCACGGTTCATGAGATACAGCCTGGTGACAGACAGACAGACAGCGAAGTCTCAGTAATAGGGTCCCGTTTGGCACCCTTCGGGTACGGAACCCTAAAAACGAATATGAATATAAATATGAACGCGCCTCCACGCATTTGAGATAGATTGCTTGTTTTTTTAATAAACGGAAAAACCACGGAATAGGAAAAACTATTTATTTTGTTTTTGTTTTGTTCCGTGGGAAAAACCATTTTTATCTGGAAAATTTCCCATGGCTACCAAGACGACTAACGAAAACTTCATAAGGGTACCCCAGGGTACCCATATGTATATGAGATCGATCTCCGATTTCCTTTGGCGAGTAACGAGAACTGTGTATATGGCGGCGTGAGCCACCCCGTAAATTCAAACGAGAACTTCGTAATAAATAACTAATGGGGGCGGGGCGTTAGCTGCCCCCGAAATTTCCTATGGCTAGCAAGTCGAGTGACGAGACTTTAGTAAGAAGTAGAATACATAGGGCGGCGTTAGCCTCTCCGGAAATTTCCTATTGCTAGCAAGTCGAATATATTTCTGTTAATTAAAAGTGGTGGAATTCCTGGGTCTTTTAAAGGTTTTTTATTTTTAAATCACATCACATTCTGATTTTGGCGCCCCCCCTGATACCTACTGGGGCGCCCGGGGCAGGGTACCCCCCGGTTGCCCCCCCCTCCCTAGATCCCGGGCTGACGGTGACAACATTAGGTGACAAGTTTGTCACTGACCAACATAGAGCAACACGGCCTCGTCGGTGACAACCTCAGATCAATGAAACTCTTAAGACTACAAGGTGTCAAACATTGTTCTCAGAATTAAAACAATGTTTGACATGACACCTGAGCATGACACCTTGGAGTGGAGGACGGAGGAAGGAAGTAGAACAAAGAGTTTCATTGATCTGAGGTTGTCACCGAGGCCGTGTTACTCTATGTTGGTCAGTGATTCTAAAAACTTCGCTGCCTTGCCTTTTTTTCAGCACCAGGCACCAGGGCCAGGGTCAGTCAGTTATTGTTCTGAGGGTCAGTCAGTCAGACTCAGGGATCTGTCACTCACTCGTCAGATTTCCTTGTTTGTGAGTAGGTAGGTAGGTAGTGAAAAAAAAATTACGGATCGATCGAGTAATAAAATATACTTCTATACATTTGAACGCATCGTCGTAAGTAATATAAAATAACCGGCCAAGTGCGAGTCGGACTCGCGCACGAAGGGTTCCGTACTATTATCTATGGTTCATGAGATACAGCCTGGTGTGGTGACAGACAGACAGACAGACAGACAGACAGACAGACAGACAGACAGACGGACGGACGGACGGACGGACGGACGGACGGACGGACGGACGGACGGACGGACGGACGGACGGACGGACGGACGTACGGACGGACGGACGGACGTACGGACGGACGGACGGACGGACAGCGAAGTCTCCGTAATAGGGTCCGGTTTGGCACCCTTCGGGTACGGAACCCTAAGAAAACAATGTCAAGTTGCCCCCTGTTCCGAGTCACACCAAAATCGATTACAGCGTCTTCGAAGCCGTTCCGAGTCAGATTTGGCGATACAAAAAGATGGCATCGTAGACGCTCGCTGACGGCGATCTCACGGAACGCGACCGGTTGACTTGACGGGCTGACTTTCCGACACTTTCCGTATAATTGTACCTCCCGTTCCAAGTCACGCCAAAATCGATTACAGAGTCTACGAAGCCGTTCCGAATTATTTTTGGCGATACAAAACTAGAATATGGCAGGCAACGCATAGACGCTGCGCCGCGCTGTAATGTAATCGATTATAGCGCTGACGGCGATGTCACGGAACGCGACCCTAATCTGTGGGGTGGGGCTGTGTGGGCTGTGTGCCCACGGCACAGATAGGGACACGGTATCGAAACAAAAGTATCGATACTATAATCATATGATGTATCGAAAAAAAAAGTATCGATACGGTATCGGTATCTGTATCAAAAGTATCGATACTTCTAGGTATTGAGTACTTTTACGTAGAAAAAAATAAACAGCTGAATGGTCTGGAAAATGACAAACTTTTACGTAAATCTTCATACTTTATATATTTTGAAATAAAACAAGACAAGAAATAAATCAATCGTGCAATTAAATTTATTTTTTAAATAACATTAACAATATATATGTCGCAGGCATTTTGTATGATTCCGCCGTTTACATACGGCGACGGCAGTTTATAAACGCTCGCTGTTTTGTAATATGCCGAAGGCAAAATGACAACTCGTTCAATTGTTGTAATTTCAACGTTGGTTGTAGTTTTAGGGTGACCATGAAGAAAACACAGTTTGGACAAATCAGACTTTATTTAAGCAATCAGTATGCGTTGTTGAGGGGAAGAGCGGTTGGAGGAGGGGTTGCCAGGAGTAGGGGGTCGCCTCGCTCCGCTCCGCTTCGCTCCGGCTCCCAGTTCTGCTAATAAGTGTGTACCTAACAAACCTATCTTTAGTTTTCAAACAGGAAGTAGAGCTCGTCTAAGCTAAAATGACGCGCCCCACTCCTTGGTTTTGTAAGACAAGTAAATACGAAACCAAGGAGTGGGGCGCGTCATTTCAGCTTGACGAGCTCTAACATTTGATTTTTTTGACCAGTAATATTGTGCAGGGGTCTTCCGAGAACCAGATTCTATGGACACCTTAGTATCTTTTAGGTGACGGATAACCTCAAAAATCTTCTCAGTTGTCCATTGCTTTTTTACTGCTCCCGCTTGAAGATCGTAAAGTTTTTTCAACTCACTATAGTAAATGTCTTTAAAATCACAATTATTTTGCGAAAACACATAGTATAATTGCACTATTTTCAATCACTTTTTGTGTCACAAAACCACTACTTGACGCCATTTTGTTTGTTTTGGTCAACAGCGACGCGCGTGGTAAGAAACAGAACTAAATACTTCAATTTGCCGCGGCATTATGTATATGGCGATTCAATCGTCAATCAAATGTTTAGGCATATTAGATAATGACACGGCATTATACATTTTGCCTTCGGCATATTACATAACAGCGAGCGTTTATAAACTGGCGACGCCGTATGTAAACGGCGGAATCATACAAAATGCCTGCGACATATACACCGTGAATTTTAAGACACTCTGAAGCCGAAACCTGGTTGGTGTAGAGTAGACCATCGAAACTTTCGAGTGGTTCCACAATTTTCCAAATCGGGTTAAAAAAAACTCGAAAATTGAGTCAACTTTTAGGTAAAAGTTTATTCAATTTTCTAGTTTTCTAAGAAAGAACTCGAGTTTTCGAGTTTTTTTCACCCGATTTGGAAAATTGTGCCACAACTCGATAGTGTCGACGACGGTCTACACCAAAAAGGTTTCGGCGAGTGTCTTAATATTCACTGTGTATAATTACACTTTTTCATAGGCATAATTTTAAATTCACAGCCAAGAACTTATCTATCACCTATCAATTTATTGACATCAATTAAATATTTTTCTGGCAGGTTGTGGGGCGCGGTTGGATTGGATTTTAGTTCCGTCATGTTGTTAGTCATAGACTAGAATCGATACTAACTATAAAGTACTCATATCGGTAAAGAATCGAAAAAAAAGTATCGATGCCAAAAGTACTTGGCATCGGAAGAGAAGAATCGATTCCACCTAGGAATCGATCTTTTTTTCGTGTCCCTAGGCACAGAGCAACTTAGGTCGCGTTCTGTGACATTGCCGTCAGCGCCATAATCGATTACATACAGCGTCTACGATGCCATCGTTTTGTATCGCCAAAACTGACTCGGAACAGCTTCGTAAATGCTGTAATCGATTTTGGCGTGACCCGGAACAGGGGGTTATAATGATGAGAGAGAGAGAATGATGATGTACATTGCCAAAACCAAAAAAAATAAAAAAAATGATGATGACCGATGACAGACAGATGGCAGCCTGAAAAATTAGAATTTTGCATCTGAAATGTGTATTTTATTAGCATTTTATCCAAGAAATACTCAATAAAATGAAGACATTTTAGAGAAAATCCGTAAAATGGCTTTTCTGGAGGTAAGCGGAATCATTATAACTATTCATTTGCCTTCATACGATTTCTGGAGTAATTTCGCTACGAGATGATGATTCACTGTTTTGCTCTGTCTATTTGCTATGTTTTTGTTTTTTCCAGTGTGTTATTATGAATTACAGAAACACTGCTACGATCATACCTACCATAAATAATGTTGTGCTTTACTTATATACGAAAACATTCATTTCTTGCTTTGGTCTCCACCTCCACTACCTCCACTACCGGGACGCATATGAATATTGGTGTCCCCCAAGGCTCTATTCTGGGTCCGTTCCTTTTCTTAGTTTACGTGAATGACCTGCCGTATATGGTGGAGAAAATGACTCAGATTGTACTATTTGCTGATGACACATCCATTATCTTTAAGGTGAAAAGACAACAAGAAATTCTAGACGATGCAAATAGTACGCTCTCTCATGTGTTAAGTTGGTTTAATGTAAACAACCTTTTATTAAACTCGAAGAAGACAAAATGTATCAAATTCTGTTTACCGAATGTGCGGCAGGTGGACACGAGTGTAAGCATAGGAACGGAAAGACTAGACCTCGTTGAAGAAACAATTTTCCTTGGAATCACTATAGACTCGAAACTTCAATGGGGTCCTCATGTAACTAGTCTCTCACGAAGACTTAGCTCAGCTGCTTATGCGGTCAGGCAAATCAGACACATCACAGATGTAGGAACTGCCAGATTGGTTTACTTTAGTTATTTCCATAGTATTATGTCTTACGGAATACTGCTTTGGGGGAGAGCGGCAGATATAAACACAATATTTGTCTTACAAAAAAGGGCCATTCGGGCTATCTATCAACTAGATGCTAGGCAATCACTAAGGGACAAATTCAAAAATATCAATATACTTACTGTTACCTGTCAATACATTTCAAACAAACACTCACAAACATTATACACTACTATCTTCACACATTCACTACACTCCACACTAACACTACACAGTTACTCAGCCTGCTTAGTGGCCAAAAGCCCGGTTAACGTCCGACCCCAAGACTCGCAGTCGTAGGGCTGGCAGGTACACCAACACTAAACACTTTAGATTTTTGTTCTTACTTTTGTTTTTTTTTTTTTTCAGCAAATGCTTTTTAGTACTTATGTTTTGTTGTTTTTTATATAATTAAGTTCCATACAACTTTATTTGTAAATGGTCTGGAAGAGACTAGACCCCACGATACAGGGAATCCTAGTGTGGGATCTAGGGCTTAACCAAAATGTGAATCTTTTAATGGAAATAAAGAAATTCATTCATTCAAAAGAAATTCATTCATTCATTTATGAAAATATCATGTATACCAGAAAAAACATAGGTTTATTTAAGACTTTAGGTCATAATCATAGTATTAACACTAGAAATAGAAATAAGATTGCTATGCCCGCGTTCAGACTCAGTAAGGTTGCTCACTCTTTTATGGGAGTATGTGTTAGTTTTTATAATAAAATACCTAATGAAGAAACGGACCTACCAGAAAGGAGGTTCAAAAACTATGTCAAAAATGGCCTATTGAAGAAGTCATATTACAGTGTAAAAGAATATTTAGATGACAAAACTGCATGGTCTTTACCATCTCAGCGCACAGAAATCCAAAGAGGGGCGATGGACTGAGTCAGTACGTCTCTCCTCGGTGTATTTCCTTAGACTTAAGTAGAAATACATAACATTGTATTTTTAAGGCTCTGATACTTTAAAAGAGGTACGGGGGAGGTTTCTTGCCCTTCTTTGCTCCATCCCTAAGCCCACAACTTCCGAACGGGCGGTAGTATACAAAAATATTAATATTATATTGACGTTGACTAAGTAATATGTATGATTTTATGGTCAATAAAATTTTTGAACTGAACTGAACTGTTCAAAATAGTCAAGGAATAATTTCAGTTATTGTGGTGATCCACCCTTCTCCAAAACAAGTTCCTTTACACTTACCATGATTAGAGGAGAGCATACCTTTAAGTTGGGGCCATACTTTAAATTGCAGCATTGCCTATAAATATTTATCATTTAGTTTCATTCCCGTAATTGGTGGTACACATAAGTAACCAGGAAGCTAACTTTTGTCAAAGATAAGTGTAACAAGTTATTTAATTTCTTAGGGTTCCATATCCGAAGGGTGCCAAATGGGACCCTATTGTTAAGCTTCCGCTGTCCGTCTGTCACCAGGCTGTATCTCATGAACCGTGATAGCTATACAGTTGAAATTTTCACAGATGATGTATTTCTGTTGCTGCTATAATAGCAAAATACTAAAAAACAGATTTAATTACCTATTAAAGGGGGCTCCCGTACCACACAGATGATTTTTTTGCTGTTTTTATAGATAGTGGTACCGAACCCAATGTGTGTGAGTCCGAAACTCACTTGGACGAATTTTTTCATTGCTGGAATGTCTTTAAAAATTATAAAACAAGTAACATTTATATTGACCTCTTCTCTTCTGTGTAATAATCTACTTATCTGTTGGTTTCCAGTGGCGCCGGTTCTCATTTTTTGATGTTACCACAAATGTGGACAACGGCAAAATAGCTGAATGTCTTCAGGTTAGTTCAGAGTGTTACAAACAATATTAGTATGAATATATTTTTATAGTTTCCCAAATTATTTAAGTAATGTGTTTTAAATTCAAACATTTGCCACTAGTTTCTGAAAGATTGATCAAATGTGACACACAAAAAAATAAAACATCTGGATCAATCAACCTCCTCCTTTGGGAAGTTGATTAAAAACAAATAAAAAGATAAATTCAAATTAGAGCCATGTGATTAGCTTAAATTAATTAAATGTTGTGATAGCTTATTTTCTAACAAGAAACAGGGTGTTGTTCACTTTGGTATAAACTTTAACTTAGGCTAACCACTACCGTAATGTTTACAATATTTATATTCCAGGACACAAGTGTCTCAGTGGCCACAAGCGGCCACAACCACATGGTCTTGTGCGATGTGACCGGCTGGGCTCACCTGGTGTCCCGGCTACCGCGCTGGGAGGTCACCTCGTTCAAGGCCTACGAGCTGACGGTGACATTGGCACTGCAGTTTCAGAATCAACCATACTTGGTTACTATTGGTGTAAGTGCAGATTGTTGGTATTCTGGAATATCCTGTATATTCCAGAATACCAACAGCTCTCTTACCTCGTCCCCCGCCGCCCGTAAATTGGTGAGTTGTGTTTCAAAGGAAAATGTATCTATTCACTCTCCACTGGATAAGTGCTCCCTGGGGGACACCCTTAAATTTTATGTCCGATTGCCGAGCCGCGCCGCGCCGTCACAAACCAGCCCAAATTTTGCGCCTCGCTATAACTATCGCCATGCAAATCCGTACGTGACTCACGGCCCAGAGCTGAGAATCCTATAAAGTTGCGCTCTGTCTTATTTGGTTGAAGTATAAATGTTGATTGGATGTATATTCTACAGGGTGTAACAGAAAGGTGTAGTCATATTTTAGTGGGTTGTTAGGGACATTATTCTGAGCAACTTTCACTATGAAACCGATTTGATCAGAGCAACTTTAATTTTCACTTTTCTATACAAATTAGCTGATCGCCCAGACCAAAAATAGAGCAATGAAAAACAAAGTTGCCCTGATCAAATTGGTTTCATAGTGAAAGTTGCTCAGAATGGTCTCCCTAACAACCCCCTAAAATATGACTACACCCTTCTGTTACACCCTGTAGAATATACAATACATCCAATCAACATTTATTTTATACTTCAACCAAATAAGACAGCGCAACTTTATAGGATTCTCAGTTCTGGGCCGTGAGTCACGTACGGATTTGCATGGCGATAGTTATAGCGAGGCGCAAAATTTGGGTTTGTTTGTGACGGCGCGGCGCGGCTCGGCAATCGGACATAAAAATTAAGGGTGTCCCCCAGGGAGCACTTATCCAGTGGAGAGCGCATAGATACATTTTCCTTTGAAACACAACTCACCAATTTACGGGCGGCGGGGGACGAGGTAAGAGAGCTGTGATTGGTCAGCCGCTGCGAAACTGTCTGGCGGCCCGTCACCGTACATAGGTTGCGTATGTGAACGTTTGTTGAATACAACAAACGTTTGGCGAGCCGCATTCCCCCGCATGCGCAGTCAATTAGATATATAGTCTCTGGTGTCCCCATACCAGAAATGTGTTAATATTGACAAACAAATAAATAATAATCATTAAAAAAAAAAATAGTCCAAGAATGGTTCATAAATTAATTTAAAACAAGTAAAAATGTAGTAAAATTAAAATTGTACAAAAAATTATAAATAAATGTCAAGCCTTATTTTCTATTTCCGTCCCAGTGCACAGAGGCCCAGTGTTGCTGGATTTTATTCTTGTAGATATTGTTGGACCGTTACAGTGCGGAATGCGTCTAGTCTCGCACTTGACCAAATTGTTTAGATCTTCCATAGTTTATTGAAGAGTGTACGTCTTGTAACGGTACCCATCTCACCTGGTTCGTGAGTTTCCACAGTACAGCCTAATTTTGGAAGTGTATTTAAAATTATGTTATTACATTTTAAGCGCACTACATTAATATTTCTGGGATATCTTCTGTAGTTTCAATATAAAATAATAATGCAGTTGAATTTGAAAAAACCGCGCCAAAAACGCTGTATTTGTAATTTGTAATTTCTTTATTGTACTCACATGACAGTAAAAATAGCTTAAAATAGAAAAAAAAAATGTACAAAGGCGAGCTTATCTCTAATAAGAGATTTCTTCCAGCAAACCATGTTGGGTAGGTATTTCTAATGGCGCCGGTCACATGACTCGCGTGACGTCACGTGGTCGTGAGTGAAAGCCCGCCATCATTATGATTCAGTCAAACAAGATGTCAGAAACGAGTGTGTGACGTCACCAGAGAGATAAACGTCAGACAGAGCGTTTTCGTCATGTTTTTGTCACAGATTATATTTCGACAAGTAGATAAAATAATATATTTTTTCTATTAATAATACTTAAACCCCCCTAAATATTTTTAAATTAAAATATATATTATTATTTTTTAATTCCTGGGATCCGCAAAAAATAAACATATTTTACTAATATAATGAAGTATAGATATACGCTCCTATCTGATAGGATAACCACATTTTGTCGAATATTTTCAATGTTGTCCAATGCCGTATTGATCGTTTTTGGCCAGAAGAGTCTGTTTTGTAACTGCACCCATCTTTCCTCCCAGGAAGACGAGCCGGGAGTGGTCCCGCTGCTGAAGGTGTGGGACTGGTCGCGCGCGGACCGGCACGGCAGCCCGCCGTGCGCGCGCGTCTCCCGCGCCGTGCCCGCGCACATGCGCAACACGCAGGCTACCGCGCTCGCCGCCACGCAGGAACCGGTGAGGACAATCATCGTCATCTCATCCTGTCACCCCTCGGGTATTCAATTGATTTATTTTCACTATACAGGGTGTAACAGAAAGGTGTAGTCATATTTTAGGGGGATGTTAGGGAGACAACCTGATCAACTTTTACTATGATACCGATTCGATGAGAGCAACTTTTTTTTTCATTGCTCCATATGTTTTGCTCCGGGCAGTCAGATGATTTGTTAGAGAAGTGAAAATTAAAGTTGCTCTGATCAAATTGGTTTCATAGTAAAGATTGCTCGAATGATGTCCCTAACAACCCCCTAAAATATGACTACACCTTTCTGTTACACACTGTAGAGAAGTGAAAATTAAAGTTGCTCTGATCAAATTGGTTTCACAGTGAAAGTTGTTCAGAATGATGTCCATAACATCCCCCTAAAATATGACTACACCTTTTTGTTACACCCTGTAGTATAAGTATAGGGCAGAGACTAGAGAGGTCCGTGGTCTAGTGGGCTCCACGCTTGCTTCTCACGCAGGGAGATTCAGGTTCGAAGCCCGATGCTGACCATGTACCAATAATATAATTTTCAGCTTAACCCCTTCACTCGCAGACGCACACCGCTCGAACGACCGAACAATGGCGAACTATTGTTATATAAGATGTGTCGGTGAACCAGTTAATGGTCCTAATGGCTCAACTTATCTTAATGGAGCTCCTAAACCTGGCCATATTTTCACTGCAATATGTGGCCGGCAACTATTGGTTTCTTTCTCTAACATGTGAGTAAGAGAGGGACACCAATAGTTGCCGGCTACATATTGCAGCAAAACCCGGCCCGTTTAGGAGCACCATAAGTACATTATATGTATGAAAGAATATTTTTCACTGACCTGTGCCGGACCGGTGCCAGATCGGTGGGATTGTGAATCGACCTTACATGGTCAGCGAATTGTGATTTAAATAGCGGAATGACCCCCCTGGTATGGTCCTACTACGCCTGGACCGAAGTTCACGAGCACGTTTCTACTGATGTTCCAGAACCTTCTAGCGGTGGGGTTCCAGGACGGATCGGTGGTGGTGTTCCGCGGTGACGTCACGCGGCAGCGCAGCGGCAAGATGAAGACGCTGACCGAGACGGGGACCAGTCCCATCACCGGGCTGTCCTTCAAGTGAGCTGCCTGACATTACTTATATCCGATTTCAACGATATCTGAAACAACGCTTTCAAAAATACAAGATATTTTTTTCGGTTTTTATTTTCACACATGTGCAATCCATGACTTGATACTGGCAGAATAGACTTGTGGCCTGTCATGTCAAAATATATACTTTTTATGAACTGTCAAAACGAAACTTTTGTTCCTGAGTTCTATGAAATAACAACAGAATGACTTCATGGAAGAGTGCCATCAAATGCTGTCTTTTTTTGCACAAAATTGAATTTATAAAATATATCTGCTGGAAATATACAATTCTGAGAATGTCAAGCCATTTTTTACATAATGCTTCAACTTAAGACTTATTCCTAGATTTATTGTATTACCTTGGCGCGTGATGACAGGTGGAACCAACGCTAATTGAACTGCCCGGCTACCGCGCAACCGCTGTCGGCATCGGCATCGTGTGTAAACGCGCAAGAATGAACTTTATCATTATGAAAATACGGCAAGTCAAACACGAAGCCTATGCCGACAGCGGCTGCGCGGGAGGGCCCCTGGTGGATTGAATGAGGTATGAAAGGTTGATGACAGGTTCTTTGCATTCAGTTACGTAGAAGTGGCGCCACCCCGTTTACATCACTCATCAGCCAAACGATAGCTGGAAGACCATCTCTCCGTGATCTAAAGATTACGAGTTACATTTGACAGTTGCCCTATGTTGATTTATGTAAAAATGGACAATTAGGTATTTATTGATAAGTATCAATCTGCAGATCACGAATAGACAGGTTACTTCTCAGTGCGCCGGCGACACGTGTGGACATCATATTTTTCATGCCAAAGAAGGCCGTTTGATAATTTATGTTTTCATAATGCGTTTTAGACTAAAGTTTAGAATATAATAGTATAGAATATGCGTTTATTCAAGCGTCACAATATACAACACATAGAACATACATATACAAAAATAGAAAAACATAGACAACAACAATAGTGAGTGCTACTTATTTTTTTGTGATGTAAATAGTAGATTGTTTACCAAGGGAGTAAAGAACTATTTTTAGGGCGAGAGTGTAACGAGGGACTCAAAAGTAGAATCCTGAGGGAGCGAGGGATTCAAAGTACATCACTCGAGCCAAAAATAGTTTTTACTCCTGAGGTGGACACTCTACTTTTCATCACCCTCTATGAGAAAAGTAATAAGTAATCAATAAAATAACACATGTACCTATACAGGGTGTCACAGAAAGGGGTGTACAAGCGGAAAGAGGGACATCATTCTGAACAACTTTCACTATGGGATCGACTTGATCAGAGCAACTTAATTTTTAACTCAGTACATTTCGGGCCTAGTGCTCAGCTGATCTGTATGGTGGAGTGAAAAATAATGTTGCTCTGATCAAGTCGGTCCCATTGTGAAAGTTCTTCAAAATGATGTCCCTAACAACCTTCTTTCGGCTTGTACGCCCCTTTCTGTTACACCCTATATTTATTTACACAATTGTCGTGATATGTTGTGTGTAATGAATGGTTTTTTGGAAGAAATCTCTTGTTATCTATTATAAGTTTTCTGTATGTCATTCTTGTGTTAGTACAATAAAGAATGTACCAATTACGAATATGTCCTCCACATAGTTAAAGATTGTTTAGTATTGGCTAAATCTTGATAATTGGTTCAAAAAGCATTTTCAGATAACCACTAGTTTTTACATACTTATATTCCTCGTGATTTTATTGGTAACAGATCTTGTATTTGTCACTCGCGTTTGTTGTTATCATCTGGAGTTAGACACTCACTTTCACTCATATTCTTTACTCATATCCGCAAACGAAATTGAAATAATTACAGCATTCAGATTTGGCGCGCTTTGTTTACAAATTTTCCACAACTTTTTTAATTATTTGGTCCGTGTTTCGATATCAATTCTGTAAGGTTGTTTCTCTGTTGTCACCAATCGGTGTCAATCGATTCGGTCGATCGGATTATCTAATCTGTGTCGAGTACGCATTTTAGTACAAACTTTTTTTTTATTGGCTGCGTTTAGAATCGATCTTTCTTTTAATTGGGTCTGTCAGCCTGAGTGGTAGTGAAACTGATTATTGACAGCATTTTTTTTCCTTTGTACTGGCAACAAAATTAAAAAGTTACTTTTAGTCCCTAGGGACTAAATGACCCACTTTAGTCCCTGTTTGCCGGGACTAAAGTAGATCTTTTTGAATAGATGTGATGAAAAAATATATATGAAACTTAAGTATAGCACAGACAGATACTATAATATTAGTATAGTGTGCTGGTTGTATACGGCGACGGTGAACCGGCTCCGGCTCAGCATCACGCTACAGGCGGACCTGAAGCGCTGGTATTTCTGAATAAAATAAAACTGTTTGGCTACCAATAAGAGCCCATTAAAAACGCAATGGCAAATGGAGTTAACCCTCTCACTCCCACCTCCGCAGAGACAACGACAAGCTGTTCATCGTGTCGCGCACATCCGTGATGATCTACTACCTGACCGCGGCGCGCTGCGTCACTCTGGACCGCACCGGAGCGCCGGCGCGCTGCAGCGTGCGCGCCGGCGCCGAGCACCTCATGCTGGCTACTGAGCCGGTATGTGTGTGTGTGTGTGTGTGTGTGTGTGTGTGTGTGTGTGTGTGTGGATGTGAGATGGTGTGTGTGTGTGTGAGGGTGTGTTGGTGTGTGTGTTACCTGCCACCGGAGCGCTGCACTTTGTGTAGATCTAATTGAGTAGGTATCTTAGGACTATACACCATTCAATAATTAAAAACATTTTCTCGTTTCCAGGCAATCTACTGCTACACGACAGAAGGCAGGGGGCCCTGCTACGCTCTCGAAAGCGAAAAGGTCCGCCTCGACTGGTTCCGTAGCTACCTCGTCATCACGGCCATCGAGCCCGCGAGAAACGACGCGGCTTCCACCGCCGCCGCACCGAACCCTAAACTACACAACGTCACAATTCTCGACATACAAAACAAGTTTATAGTATTCTCGAAAACTTTCGATGAAATCGACGCGGTGATTACCGAATGGGGTTCCATTCATATACTGACGAAGAATAAGGAGCTGATATATCTGGATGAGAAGGATTTGCAGTCGAAATTGATGTTGCTGTTCAAAAAGAATCTGTATGACGTGGCGATACGGATGGCGGGCATTCAGCATTACGATGCGGAGGGCCTGACGGAGATTTACAAGCAGTATGGCGATCATTTGTATGCTAAGGTTAGTATTTAACAATTTATCATTTTTTTCCGCTAAATGCAAGTAATTTAGCGGAAACATTGGGAAAGTATATCGAAACAATGACGCCGAAAACAACTGAGTGCGATTCGCAACCCTGTGATCGGCATCGTGTCAGCGGTATCTTTGCTCGACTTGGCGGGAGCGCTACCGCGCCCCCAGATCTAATGGAATATGAACGCTCTTGTCATACGATAAGTTTCAATTTCGCATGCGACCATAATATGCAGTAGCACAGACAAATATTTTTTTGCACCTAAAATTGACTTTTGTTCGGGAGTGAACCTTCTACGTACTACGGTAGTACTTTTAGTTATTCTGTGATAATGAGGGCTATTTATAACTAATAGTACTACGGTAGTACTATTAGTTATTCTGTGATAATGAGGGATATTTATAACTAATAGTACTACGGTAGTACTATTAGTTATTCTGTGATAATGAGGGATATTTGGGAGGTGTCAAAACTAACTAAAGGCATTAAACTGACAACCTCAAACCCGCCAGCTCTTGCGCCGTGGCCATAGATTCGATTTTCAACCACACTATTTTAATTAGTTTGCTTAGTATAGTTCGTGTCGCCTCCCAAATTGCAGGCACTGTATCGTGCAGCCTCTTTTCAAATGATTCCGCCGCGCACATTCAAAGTAAGCGACGTAAACCCGCAAGGGAAGGCTATATCTTAGTGTGGGGCCAAAGGCAATGCTCGTGCCTGTAATTTACTATTTCAGTGTGTACTGTGTTTCTAAGAGCGAGTTTTACCAACGAAGAGTAACTTTTTACTCGAGAGTATCTTCTACTTTTCCTAAGCCTGGATTTTACCAACGAAAGAGTAACTTTTACTCGAGAGTATCTTCTACTTTTTCATAGACGAGTCAGGACCAAATTCTTCGTTAGGTTGCACAACGGAAATCACAACGGAAAGTGTCACATCGGAAAAAAAGTAGCACAACAGAATTTATAAAGGTGTGCATACACAATGAGTAGGTTACTATGTCAAGACTAGCAGATGCCCGCGGCTTCGCACGCGCTAAAATCTATACTTATAAAATCCAAAGTCCTGCCTGAATGACATAATCATCAGATAGCGTAGAGATCCACTAAGAAGGGATTTGACTAAATTTATTTATTTGAAAGTAAACTCGTTCGGAGAAGCCCTACATGTGTAAATATTTTTAGGTATAGTATCTATAGAATTGAAAACCTTTCCTTTTTCCATCCTCAATCTGCAGATAGATAGGGTCAAAGGTCTTTGGGTAATTTATAAGTGTCTACACCAGTGACACCTAGATCAGATCACCCCATTTTGAACTGTCATTTGTCATACAAGTTATCCCCGGGATAGTTATTCTCCGGATAACTTTTTGTTGGAGAAATCCAGCCTAAGAATGACCTCTCATTTTGAACTGTCATTATCATTTTGTCCGTAAAATCCAGCCTAAGAATGACCTCATTTTGAACTGTCATTATCATTTTGTCAGTAAAATCCAGCCTAAGAATGACCTCATTTTGAACTGTCATTATCATTTT
Source organism: Argyresthia albistria (assembly GCA_963457715.1). Lineage (NCBI taxonomy): Eukaryota > Metazoa > Arthropoda > Insecta > Lepidoptera > Argyresthiidae > Argyresthia > Argyresthia albistria. The sequence goes on along the minus strand of OY735268.1, from coordinate 2,816,360 downwards.
GTCAGTAAAATCCAGCCTAAGAATGACCTCATTTTGAACTGTCATTATCATTTTGTCAGTAAAATCCAGCCTAAGAATGACCTCATTTTGAACTGTCATTATCATTTTGTCAGTAAAATCCAGCCTAAGAATGACCTCATTTTGAACTGTCATTATCATTTTGTCAGTAAAATCCAGCCTAAGAATGACCTCATTTTGAACTGTCATTATCATTTTGTCAGTAAAATCCAGCCTAAGAATGACCTCATTTTGAACTGTCATTATCATTTTGTCAGTAAAATCCAGCCTAAGTAATTTAACTAATCTATCGTAATCTCGGTATTGTATACAGGGCGACCTGAAAGGCGCGATCGACCAGTACGTGAAGACAATCGGCCGGCTCGAGACCTCGTATGTCATACGCAAGTACCTGGAGTCCAGACATCTGGAGCCGCTCATCACTTACCTCGAGGAGTTGCATAAGAAAGGTTTGTTACCAATCCTGGTGCCAGTTTGAACCTAAACTAACATCACCATGGCAAAAAAACTATTCCAATTCTCCTTAGGGTGGATTTTACCAACAATAAGTTATACGAGAATAACTAGCACGGGGATAATTTGTATAACAGTTAAAAATTTGGTCATTCTTAGGCTGGATTTTACCAACAAAAAGTTATCCGGAGAATAACTATCCCGGGGATAACTTGTATGGCAAATGACAGTTCAAAATGGGGTGATCTGATCTAGGTGTCACTGGTGTCTATGAAAAAGTTACAAGTTATCCCCGGGATAGTTATTCTCCGGATAACTTTTTGTTGGTTGAATCCAGCTTTAGGATAAGTAGAAGGTACTCTCGAGTAAAAAGTTACTCTTCGTTGGTAAAACTCGCTCTTAATGGGCTACTAATACATACTTGTTTAAAGCCGGTGTTGGTAGTTTGCGGATGAGTTTAGGACCATCACTCTACAGTCGGCTCCCTGAATGCTTTGGCACACCGACAGTCGGTTGCGGGGCAGATGTCAAATACAATAAACATTAAAGCATTTATTTATTTATAGAGAAAACAATTCAAAGCATGCATGAATTCCTATTGAACCGCGTCTACCTTCCCTTCTTCCTGCTGTGACCGGCAAATATAAGCAATTTCAGACCCATAGGAATTCATATGTCGGCGGCTGATCGTAGAATCGGGCACATCGTGATGTGGCGGGTTTTAAGGAAAACATGTATTTTTAAAAACATCTTTATTCAGCACTACATGGTGTTTTTTGTGTTATACATGTCAAACGAACACGAAGACTATTCGGTCTTATAACTTTAGTCTTCACCTAAGCTACCGCAGTGTTTGCCTTAAGAGATTTTATTGTATCATGATATTTCACGTTTGGGCACATCATATTGTGCCCAATTCTACGATCGGCCGCCGACACATACACAGCAACCAAAATCCCCCGCCTGCGTTGCGTGTCAGTTAATGTACGTCTAGCTATTTACTGCTGCAGCTTATGGTGGTGTCGTATCCTCGTACAGGTTGCGCCACGGAAGAGCACACTCAGCTGCTGCTCACCTGCTACGTGAAGATAGACCAGCACGACCAGCAGGGCAAACTGAAACAGTTCATTCACTCCACGGAGAAACACATCGACTTTGACGTCGACGTCGCGATCAAGGTGAATGAATGAATGAATGAATGAATGAATGAATGAATGAATGAATGAAATATGCAATGTCTGTGTGCAATAAAGGAATTATGAATTATGAAATATTGGAGTCTCCAGTGCACTAAAACCGTTATAGGCTGTTTACATTGGTCAAGGACAGTGGACAGTGCGGCGTTATTATATGAAAGCCAAGACTGTCCGATCGGTTTACACCACTGTACTGTCCACGGAATAATAAAAACTGTTTATATTATTCCGTGGTACTGTCCACTGTCCACGGTCCACTGTCCTTGACCAATGTAAACTGGCCCTTAGGTTAAGGCTCGTGTAAATGCTAAGAAAAGTCACCACTATAGGCTTCCGGTGTTTTGTGGCAGATATTTCATTTCATAATCAAAATTGCGTGAAATCGGGCTAGCCCATCGCCCCTGCTATGATATCGTGTAGTGTAGGGTTTCACTTACCAAGCCTTACAGAACTCTTCTCATTCCCTCACACACCTCTCCCACAGGTATGTTCACACCTTGTTCAGGACGCAGCTGGTATAACCTCAGACCATTTTGAGGCTGTGGCCATTGTAGGTGTACTGTCCTCGGATATATCTAGTTTTCTTTTTATGTCATGTCATCAGGGCGATGAGCCATCGCACGTCGAATAGGTAACACGTTTTGTATCTCGATATTTCGTATTTATTTATTGTACGATGTTTTGGTCAATACTAGAAATGTTTTTGTT
>OY735268.1:2753551-2813785 GCA_963457715.1 Argyresthia albistria | reverse complement strand
CTTCAAATATTATAGGCAGACCTATAGCGATTTTTGTGTTTTTAGTAACAACTCGTGCATTTACTCATGGTAAGCATAATATTGTGGTCCGGAACTGCTGATGAAGACCACATATGGCCACCAGAACTGCTCAATACTAGGTACAAATACAATTCGTGGCTGACGGGCAGGCAACGCATAGCCTAAACCGGTGCACCTAGAGCCATGAAACTTTGTACAGGGGTTCCTTAGTCGCGTGGGGTAGCACTGAGATGGGATTTGACAAAATTAATTCCCCAAGGGGGGGGATAAGGGGTTACAGTTTGTATTAAACTCAATCTAATCAAATAGGGTTTGTGGAAGTCGGTTTTTTCTCAAGTTTACTTTTTGTTTCAATTATTCACGATGATTTTCTTTACCAGCATTCATAGCATGTCAAACGCAGCACTACACGTGGCTTTGTCTCCTCACCCTGCCGCGATAGAACCGCGCTCTGCATTGGATTGATTGATCGCATCTGTATATCTATTTTGTAGAGTACAATAAAGAAATTGCGAATATGGTATTATTGCCCATGTGAGAATAAATCTTAGAATGCATGTCCGAGGTAGATACCCAAAACGCTAAACGAGAATCGTCGATATTAATCCATAAAAATGCAATGTACATTTTATAATTCAATTTGAAAAGTCGTGGGTTCCTACTCAGTTTGTCATTTGACTAATACACCATTCGCCATTTTGATTCCGACTTTATGTCGCTCCGATAGTAAACATCGACGAAAATTAGTACTTGGTCTTTGCAGTCGTCGTGTGTTTACTAACGGAGTGACGTCACGAGCGAAACATCATGGCGGCTAGCGTCTCCGCGCGATAATGCACTATTATCGTAAATTAATTAATGATTTTAAGGCATTTATCAGTTTCACAAAATTTTAATATCATTTATCAGGGCCTCAATTTGTTTTCGCAAACCAATTAATACTCTATTACGAAAAGTTTTTCAGAATGTGACCAATAACTGCTTAAAACATGACTATAGCTTTCAGTTAGGTACGGTCGCCGGCGTCTAAAAGTATACGGGCGGTCATATTAACGAGTGAATCCTGCTTATACTGCTTGTATACTTTTAGGCGCAGGCGACCGTACATCACGCATAAAGTTGCTGTACGAATTCTTATTGTATTGTCAACATCATCCTTTCTGTCTACAGTATACATTACGCCGTCATCAAAACCGATTCCGAAAGGCACGGCGCTGATCCCGGTCCCAGAAGGCAGGATGCGACTCATGGAGCACCAGCAATACAGCTCCAGCCTCGAGGCTAACATCAGCAGATACCCAGAGCCACAGGTCCACAGAACCTCCCCCATGAACACTAGACGAGATGACACCAACAGTGCTGGAACCTCACCGAAGATCTCCTCAGCGATCTCCAAAACTAATAGCGTTAATAGTAAATCCTCTAAAAACCCGTTTGAAGATGAGTATGATGAGGGGAAGAACCCGTTTGCGGATGATAATGATCCGACGAATCCGTTTGGCGATGACGATGACTATGATAAGAATTTGAACCCGTTTTCGTAGGGTTGTGAGCTGTCGGAGTCTGAAGCTGAAGCATTGTACATTTTGTATACTTGTTTGGAACCCCTAAAGAATATCAGGTCTGAATATATATTTTCTGATAATATTACATACGTATTGAGAACCTCTTTTTTTTTAAGTCGCTGGATTAAAAATTACGTCACATTTAATAGAACTCATGAACCATTTTGGCAGTTCCTAAAATATATCTCGACTAGCATTCTAATGCTGTATGTGAGGTCCTATCGCTACACCGTAAGTAAGGCGGCGGCCATTCATATTGCGGTCCACAGTTTCGCTTTCATAGTTTGCAGCATCACAAACTGTCTCACAACTGTCAGCCGATGTTCATTTTAGTCAAATGTTTAGCCAAAACATTCCTCAATAAGTTATATTGAATTAGCCTTTAGGAATATAAATAAAAAATAAACACTAAGGGCCTTTTCCAAACAGTCTCTGTCATGTCTTATCGAGACCGTTTGAAACAGGCCACATGTTTTTTTAGGCTGAAAAAGCTGTTATGAAATGTATTATACTTAAGTGTAAGAATTGTACTGTTTTGTATTTGCTGTAAGTATGTAAAATAAACGAAATGAAATCATATTACACCAACTCCAACTGTATTATTTTGGAAGAATGACAAGCACGAATACCGAATGTAAACAAAGTCATCAATGCAAAAACCTGAGGCAAAAACCTCGTAGCGACATCTTTAGACAACAGATACGCAAGCGAGAGGGTTAGTTGATTTGATAGGAAGAGATAAATAATATTATAATGTCAGTGCCATAGTCGTGATTTGAGTAAACTACGACATACCTACTATTTATGCTCCTGGCATTAATTATCTTCATTAATTCATTCTATTTTGTGTATTCACATTTAATAACGTTTCGTCTCCAGGGCGTTGAGAAATATACAAGAGAGAAATAGATACTTAGATATTTAACACTTTCGCTACCATCCATAAATCGTAATTTATCCAGGAGCCACGGAAGCATGCGGAAGTGCTACATAAAACCCGCCAGTCGGGTGCAAATCACAAAAGGTGTGCAAACCGTTCCAGAGCCGAGCGCCCGCCACGCGGGTGCGTTTACACATAGAATACCTAGCGAGCGCCGCCGACTCGCCTAGCGGGTTCTGATGTCATCCAAGGTTGTGCCAAAAGTGTAGCAAATCTTGGAATGCGAAATGGACACCAAATGCGTTATTTATTACAGTTATTAGCAACCCCAAAAAGCTAAAAAAGCATACCTACCCATATTGCAAAGCATAAAGGCGCGATCGCCATCTTGTAATTTTAAATGGGTCCTAAATTACCAGGGGGCCCAGGCATATTCTGCACACACCTATTCTGTGATTCTGTTGGAATGGCAACCTTATAGCCCCTCCATATTCACGCGAGAATAGCTGTTTTTCGGTACTCCGCCGGCACGACAACGACACCGGCACCGATTTAGTGCGAAAGTGAGGGACAGAGCTATCTAGTTGGAAAGGTTCTAGTTGGTCTAGTTGGAAATCCGAGCCACAACTAGTTTTATTAAACGCATATGCCCAGCTGGGCTTGTACTTTGGCAGAGGGGAAAACTGCGAATGGCTACTCCCTTTCCGTAGGAAAGGCCGCGTTCCTCCAAGAGAATAAATTTGGTTTTGTTAATATTAATTTGTAAATTATAGGCTTGTAGCCATTTTAAAAAGGACTCCACTATTGGAGCAGACCACAGGGTGTGGCCTGTAGGGGTGCTGGTGGTGCCCGATGGGGTGCTGGCGACGGTGGAGGAGGAACTTGAATGTGTAAGTTTAAACATATTGTATCATGCCTACATAGTCTTTGCCTTATCTGCTTATAATGTTCAGTGTATCATTTGAGTACTTTCCAATATTGTAAGATAATGATATTAACATTTTCTTTTTTATTTACAACCAGCAGTACGGTACCACCACCAACACCAACATTCACTACGGTGCCACCACCAACACCAACCACAGACTGGCCGCCAAGTGACTGGACGGGACTCCTCCAGGGACTGGAGGATGGCTTATTACAGGAGGCTTAACAGTTCCATGGCCCTACTTATCTCTTCATATCTTGTATATTTCATTTGTTCTAGCATCTTGCTACATACATACTAAATTTTCATTATTTCATTTCATTTCATTATTTCATTTCATTTCATTTCATTATTTCATTATTTGCTACACAACTATGAATAAAACAATAGTTTTGGAAATTTTCAAAGCATTTTATTTATGACCTTTAACACTGTGTATAATATATTTTAATAGTACATTTAGAGCGTTGAGTAATATTACCGATCATTACATTGTTCTTATTTCATTAATCTGAATGAAATCCATAAATTATATAATTTTTCACTTATCATCCTCGCCAGTCCTCGCCTAACAGACAACAATCACTATCGAAATCACATTTGGGCGACGCACGCGCAGGTTACCATGGCAACGTGACGTGCGTCGCGCAAGCCCCGCCTACACTCGACCGACTCCGCAACCAACACTACACTAGAATAATAGTAACACAAGCTGAACCTAACTGAGTGAAGCTAATAATAAAGTTATCTTAGTATTGAGAAAATCAACGGAAACAAAATATCGCCTTTCAACAAAGAGGCAAAAACAACGTCCATTCCTACAGAAAGTACAGCTTACAATAAAAAGTATACTTTATAAAAATATATAGTACAGCTCTCGCCTTTTTCTATATATACAGATATTTTCAACGTACAAAAATATAAATAAAAACACCCGAAAAGCTCAGCAAATGAAAATAAACATATTGAATTATTCCATTCACCGCGTGACATACTCATTTATTTGCTCTATTTTTCTACAATATAACACCATTTTGCTATGCAAAATACATTATTACCCTATCTTTATAGGAAAGAAAATTCGGAATGTTACTCAATATGACTAGAAAAGAAAAACATGTGTTGTATATTACGCAACATCTCTTAATAGTTTGAGATCTTATTTATTCGTTTAAAATAATAGGGATCACAAAATTAACCACCATACCAAAGCAGGGCTACATCAAAATTCTGGATAGCTTTCACCACAAAACTTGCTAGCACATTACTTGACACGCTTGGTTCATGTTTTATTTGATATATTGTAAAAAAAAACAGACACCCTGCTCCAGTATGAGAATAACTTTTGCTACTTCACACCCTCTATCTATTCATTAGTTCCTCACATCGTCGTATTAATTGCAGTTCACTGGACACATTTAAATAATTTCAGAGAAATTATAAAGTGTTACTAATCTAGGTATAACCACATCATAATGGAAAGAAAAATATTTCTCTTCGCGTTGGCAATGCGGTGAAATCCAACTTTGTATGTAGTAGTAAATATAACATACGTAAGGGCTATAATTGGATAATACTTTAAAGATCTTACTGCATCTAAGTTACAACGCTATGATAAATTATTATCAGATATTCCCTAGTATATGCCTCTTTAAAGTAGCTAACAGTTCAGTGAGAGAAATCCCTGAATCTCCAATTTTTTAACATATATTTTCAATTCGAATTGTCATTTCTGGGTTAATGCGATATTCCCGTAAATGTTAGAGATTAGGACATTTATTGGACTTTTAACAGATAAATGTAAGCAAAGTTGTTAGCACTCTTAACTTTTTAGTCATACCAAATTAACCAGACATATTTACAGTCAACAGGTTACTAACATAAGCTTATTATTGAATTAAATTGTTAGAAGTTCCGTTATAGTTCCAAAAAAAGTTGGCGCCTGCCAAGCCATAGTTGCAGCGAAAAAGTATTTATGATAAGAGATAAGAAGTATCTGAATTTTATTAATCAGAAATACACTGAAAAGACAATCATGTCAAAAATAAATATCACCCCCCAATCCCACAATGCCGGTAAATAAGTATTTACTTTAATTAGATCGTCAATATAAAACTACTTCATATCGATTCAATCATCTACCTAATATTTTGTTTATCAAATACAGAATGCAATATCATCGATTGAGTGCAACGATAGTTTATGTATATGTAACACAAATTGCTGCGTTCATTGGAACGTTCAAACGATTTGAAGCAAAACATCTTCCATGCAAACCTATATTTGCTTTTCTGTGATGGATGACCTTTATACTTAATGCAATTTTATTAACAAACTACAACGTGATTGTTCGAAGCACAGCAATGATGTAATTTAATGTATTGAACTATAACTATCACATAACATGTAACATACACGATGTACGCAGTACATTCTTACTGAGGTCATATGACTAGAAACACAAACTGTAAACATCGCAATGATCTATCACTATTAATTATATAACTAGTAAGATCAAGTGCGTCCCTATATCCCAACTTACGACAACATGTGTGTAGTGCCATTTTCTTTACCGAAATTAACTTTGAGCTTCCAGACTAAACGCACCTATTAAAAATAACCCTAAGGCCTAGTTGCGCCAAGCCAAGTTAACCGAGGGTTTGCTTTACTCGGTAATTCTGACATTTTTCTATATCTTTTTATGTATAAATTGTAATCAAATATGTCAGAATTATTGACAGCTTTTACCTACAACAATGAAGGTAAAAACTAAAAAGCTGCGCGCAATAGGGCCTAAGTTACATAAAAAATATTTTCCAGTGACGAAATATTTAAACCTACTTTATATGTACAATGCATTTGATTATAAAAACGAATCAACTTGATTTAAACATATAATTGTAAAAAAAATAACCAATAAAGAATTGCAAAAAGTTCAAAATTAATAATTAATCACATCATCAATAAAAACAATCATAGAACATATCTATTGTAATCACTACAAATCATTTACGTAGTCATTATTTTCTTGTATTTACAATCATTTACCGTGAAACATAATATATTACGTATGACGTTACAGACACACAAACCTGGCTTTTTGAGCCGCAAAATATACTTTATCCTATCACTCGAGTCATACGTATATACAAGGTTAAATTACAGTATAGTGTTGTCAACGTCCGAGAGGAATCTATAAGTATTTTCTGTAGTCAATCTTTTCACAATAATATTTAAATTATTATTTCTCGTTATACAAAAATGGAGTCTATTTGACGTCAAGTCTTTTGTGCGCGACATTCAGGGCCAATTCATAGGTTAGAGACAACGCTACGCAATGCGACGAAAATATTTACGATTTTAAGTACCATTTTATATATATATTTCAGTTCTGATAGCGTTAACCACAACATGGTGAAACTGGACTTTACTGACGATGTTGAATCACAACTTGCTATATTTTGAAAGTTTTTTGAAGCTTAGCTTAGCCTACACAAGGTTCATAAAATCCGTGTTTAGGACATTTTGTTTGGTCTTTATGATACACCGATGAAGATGCCGTGCAACGTTCAGTTCGTTTTAAAAAACGACTTTTTAATTACATGCCAGTAACTAGTATGATATACAAGTTTATCTACGAAAAGATCTTTAATACTTACTACGTCGTCGTGATTCAACCATCGTATACAATATACATACGTAAAACTACAGTGTAACTTATAAGTATATTATAGAGCTATGTTAGCGACCAGCACTCATTGTTAGATATTGAAACGACTCAACATCGTATATTTCTCAAAGTACATATATTATTTCGCAAATTTAGGTAAATAGATTTTACTTTTTACCCCGAGCCGAATTCTTTCATTCACCAGTTTGGTCCCAACCTCACGTCTTCAGAGAAAGTCATTAATTACAAAAGACAAAACAAATATATAATTCGATATATCAACATATAATATTTACGTATATATTGCGTATATTTGCATTCTATGCAAGGTAAAACACACATTTACAGGGATATGCAAAAATAATTGAAACATGTTTTCTGTTACATATAATACCTATGTATAAATTCGAATTGGGAAGTGGATTTCGTGGTCCCGAAAATTAATAATTGTTCTACAAAGAGTTAAGGAACCCTTCTCAGTCGCAACACCCACCAAACCAGTGAAGGACAAATAAATCAAATCAAATGAAAACAAAAAGCAACTTCAGCCACGCAAATACAAATCCAAATTCGTATGTCTAAAGCTTCCTTTTGCCTGCATTTCATCGTATAACCGCGGAAAATGGAATTTCGCAACTCATACAGGGCATCAAAACCTTTGGTTGATAAAGCCACGTTCAGACTGAGCGTTTCAATATCCTCGCAACGGGCGGCTGGGCGCTGTCGCTGGCACGGACGCGACGTCGGTCGGCGCGCGTCTAATAAACGAGAATAGACTCCATTGTGAGGGCGTCTCATGGTTGCGGCGCGACGGCGGCCGGGCGCTCGCCTCGCCGTGCGGACCGCGACCTGTGTGCACACAGCTTTACACGTGTATACCGAGTTGTCGTCGCCATCGTTTGTTGGGTCGATTGTGGGAGGGAGAGGCGAGAGATAGTGATATTCCCGTTATTACCCAAGCAGGGTGGCAGACGTGCGCGCGCTTTTAGCCAGAAATAGCAAATACCCGTTTGTGACAACGAATGATACACTATAATGTATCTTAGAGAAGCAAGGTTGATACACGAGATTTCATAATTTCTTAATGTCTTTATTGCACACAAAAAACGTTAACAAAACAGTGTTCAACCGCGTCGAAAGCCTTTTCGTAATCTACGAAAGCTAGACAGAGGTATGTACGCTAGTAGATACTATTACTTATTCTGTGACAGAGGGGGCGGTTGTACTCTCTACATCTCTCCATCAGTTGCTTGACGGCGTGTATGTGGTCGACAGTAGAATATCCGCTCTCCGTTATACGTAATATAAAGTGTACAATGGCGAGCTTATCTCTAAAAAGAGATCTCTTCCAGCAAACCACGTTTCGATGAGAGAGGTTGATAGCTGAGCGGGGGTAGACCCATGTGTACAATAAAAAAATTAAAAGGTTGCATACATAAATTCTAATGCATTCTAATATTTACTTATATCCTAAACATAAAGACTAAAATAAAATATATATGATAGATATCTATGTAACATTATACTGTGAGATATGCTCGAAAAAGAAAAAGATATCTCTTAATAGAGATAAGCTCGCCTTTGTACACTTTTACTATGTTTTTCTGTCGCATCGCCCTTTTCTCGTCTTCAAACAAAGCTAATCGGGAAACCCTGAAATTAGGTAGTAATTCACGAGATTGGCTGAAATCAGTTTGACATGATATCAAACGACTGTTACAGGAACCGGGTGCGAGGATTGTTATCACAAATAAATTCTTACCTGATCTGTCCGGCCAGCAACGGGTTGATGGCATAGAGCCAGTCATGCACTTCCTTATCCGTCAGCGTCTGTAGCAGGTAGCCTCTCTGTTTGCTCACCACACTGGAAATAAGATTACCGACTTATAAATAAGCTATATTTTCTTATTGCCTAGGTGCCGCCATCCACGACGACACGTAACGTATCTATTTGCATCTTTCTCTTTCATCGGGGCCCTCTGCTGAAAGACAAAGATGCAAATAGCCGTCACGCGTCATCGTGCATGGCGGTATCTAAACGAGTTTAGATACTTGTTGAACGTGTTAGGCTTGTTCTGTTCACATACCTAAACGTGTTGGACTTATTATGTTCACATAACTGATCGTTTTGTCTTGGACTGTTAACATACCTAAACATATTAGGCTAATCTCTTCACATACCTGAACGTATTGGGCTAGTCTGTTCACATACCTGAACACATCGGGTTAGTCTGTTCACATACCTGAACACATCGGGCTAGTATGTTCACATACCTGAACATATTGCACTTCTCTGTTCACATACCTGAACACATTGGACTTCTCTGTTCACATACCTGAACGTGTTGGGCATGCGGACCATCTGCTCCTGATCCTCCGAGTATTCTACGTGCGCGTTCGCGAGGTTGATGACCGCGCGCTCGATCGGGTCGCGCTCGTCGCGGTAAATGAACACGTACGGCCGCCGGACCACCTACGGATATAGAATATAATCCTGAGTTGAATTAATGAATCACATCGGACTTGTTTTGATGCTAGACTTGCTACTAGCGCGACAAAATGGGGAGGGGCGGGAAGAGAGCAGCAAAGAAGAAAGCCGGACCATCAATGTGGGGCATGTAAAGACATAGTGGATATATTAATCGAATAGATCAGTGTAAGTAGAATGCATGAATAACTTCGCATCAAAAATGGACTGTCAGTGATTCTAATGCTTAGGGATCAATTCTCCTGAACTCGAACTTGTTTTTGTTGAAAGCTGGCTGAAAACTATGGATAGATAGTTTTCAGATTAGATTTGACAGTGGCGCTATGCAACTTATGTCAAATTTGACCCTATCTATCTGCAGATTGAGGTTATTGAAAACGGCCGTAAAGGACGATGTAGGTAGGAACTACGCACCACCCATCGCTTCTTCCAGCCGTGCGTGCCGTGCTGCAGCACGTTCAGAGGCCCCTTGCGCGCGACCGCGGCCGACACCCGCAGCTCCTCGCAGTCCGGCACGTATAGGGCTCCGCCGGCCGCGCCGCCGCCGCAGCCCCACAGCGCCATCGACTTCTCGAGGAGGAGGCGCTCGGGGGAGCATAGTCTGCGGATAGGGGGACAAGTCAGCAATAGGCATATAGAAGCGCTGGCGCTGTGTATGGAGGAGAGTAGACTCGGCGTGGAGATGTCAGCGGAGACGCCCTCGTCCACCGGCGTGGAGGGCGACACGGCCTCCGCGGCTGGCTTGCCGTTGTTGCCTATCCGACCTGCAGGGTATTACCAGTGATACTCACTCGAAGCTGCTAGCGCTGTGTATGGAGGAGAGTAGACTCGGCGTGGAGATGTCAGCGGAGACGCCCTCGTCCACCGGCGTGGAGGGCGACACGGCCTCCGCGGCTGGCTTGCCGTTGTTGCCTATCCGACCTGCAGGGTATTACCAGTGATACTCACTCGAAGCTGCTAGCGCTGTGTATGGAGGAGAGTAGACTCGGCGTGGAGATGTCAGCGGAGACGCCCTCGTCTACCGGCGTGGAGGGCGACACGGCCTCCGCGGCTGGCTTGCCGTTGTTGCCTATCCGACCTGCAGGGTATTACCAGTGATACTCACTCGAAGCTGCTAGCGCTGTGTATGGAGGAGAGTAGACTCGGCGTGGAGATGTCAGCGGAGACGCCCTCGTCCACCGGCGTGGAGGGCGACACGGCCTCCGCGGCTGGCTTGCCGTTGTTGCCTATCCGACCTGCAGGGTATTACCAGTGATACTCACTCGAAGCTGCTAGCGCTGTGTATGGAGGAGAGTAGACTCGGCGTGGAGATGTCAGCGGAGACGCCCTCGTCCACCGGCGTGGAGGGCGACACGGCCTCCGCGGCTGGCTTGCCGTTGTTGCCTATCCGACCTGCAGGGTATTACCAGTGATACTCACTCGAAGCTGCTAGCGCTGTGTATGGAGGAGGGTAGACTCGGCGTGGAGATGTCAGCGGAGACGCCTTCGTCCACCGGCGTGGAGGGCGACACGGCCTCCGCGGCTGGCTTGCCGTTGTTGCCTATCCGACCTGCAGGGTATTACCAGTGATACTCACTCGAAGCTGCTAGCGCTGTGTATGGAGGAGAGTAAACTCGGCGTGGAGATGTCAGCGGAGACGCCCTCGTCCACCGGCGTGGAGGGCGACACGGCCTCCGCGGCTGGCTTGCCGTTGTTGCCTATCCGACCTGCAGGGTATCATCAGCGTTATACTCTGGCCGCTCGCTGAGAGAATGAGATCCTGACACATGTCTATGCCCCTGTCTGTCCCGCGCTACTTTTCACTCTATCTCACTCCCACAAAGGGGATTGCATCCCAAATTGTGTCAGGATCGCATTCTCTCAGCGGCTAGACTATAGTCATATACTTAGTTGAGTGACACAATGTTTGTGACCAAGAGTTCTGTCAGCTGAACTCAACTCACACACGACCTCTGTGGTGTTGAGATCGAGGCTATACTTCCCTAAAATATTATTGTATTGTAGTACCTAGTGTGGGACCAGAAGCAATGTCTGCATTTAAAGGTTAAGTTACACTTTTTAGGGCTGCGAACCCGAAGGATGCCAATCAGGACCCTATTACTATGCCTCCGCTGGACGTCCGTCTGTCTGTCTGTCTGTCTTTCCGTGTCTATTATCCTTGTTGTAGATTGTACCTTGGACCGAAACCCTTCGAGTGCGAGTCCGACTCGCTCAACCGGTATTTTTTCATCGCAAATCGGAATCATTTACTCACCCTGTATAAGTTTGCAGTACTTGGCGGCCAGTTCCTGCTCCCGCGGCGTCATCTCCCACGGCTCGTAGACGGAGTCGTCGCGCGCATGCGCCACGCAATCCGACGCCGCCTTGGCCGCCATGTTGTTTACCTCCTGTTTGAGCGGGAAAGCATTCAGTTAATTTTATTGGCAATAGCTGGCTTGGCGTGCACAGTGCATGGTTGAGCGGTATTGCAATTTATATAGTAAAAGTAAATAGGTAGAGGTATTTAGAAAGACATAAACAAACTTTACGAGTTGTCACAACTACCCGGTTTTTTTAATCATCAAAATCTTCACACAGTTCTTCTTGGTGTGTTAACTACCTATACAGATACTTCAATATTTAGGCAATAGCACTGTGCGTGCACCGAACAGTATGATCTTATTCGATGCCGAATAAAGGCTGATGCGGTGATGCCTCTGGGCAACAATATTCTAACATTTAATCTACATTTACATAGTGGCAGGTATGCATGTCCGCCTTTTTCCGCTTGGTGGTGCTGGCGTTTTTGGAGGTTTTTTTGGTGATTGATGATGATTCTGTTGAAGGTCGCTTCATTCTTCAAGGAGCATATACAATTTGACAACTTTTACAGAAAAGCACTCCAAACTGCACCAACGCCATCTTTGTTAACCTTTTGTGAGTAGCCACACTATCGAAAATCTTATGGCCTGTTTACAGTGGACAGTGGACAAGTACAGTGGACAGTACAGTGGTGTAAACCGATGGGACAGTGGCGAGTCAACTTGGCTTTCAAGTTGCCTTGCCATATATCCTAGTGTAAACAGTCACTGTCTCGAGTACTCGCCACTGTCCACTATCCTTGCTACTGTACTGTCCACTGTGCTTGACCAATCGAAATAGGCCATTACCTTCTCGGTCTTCGTGAAGTCATTCGGCGCGACCGTATTCTCGTGCCCGTGGTTCAGTCGCTCCCGCAGCGCGAGGAGGTGCCGTGTGCGGCTGACCTGCTCCAGCCGGGTCATCTTCTCGAGCTCCCACTGCCGATGAGAGCGGGGGGTTAACAGGGGCAGTGGGGGGGGGGGGGTTTGATACCGTCACCTGCGTGTGCTTGTGTGGCGGATACGAGACAGGGACTGAAGACATGGAGAAGAACGAGAAAGAAACAAGACATGTATGCCTTATCTTTCTGTTCTGTCTTCTGTGTCTGTCTCGTGTCTTTGGTCTATAGGTGTGCAGAGCCGGCAACATTGCGGCAATATTGCCATTTTTTGTATGGGGGCAATATTTCCGTAAAAATTGCAATATTGCTGGCTCGGCACATCTATACTTTGGCCTCGCCCAGATTGAGGGGCTGCGCGGTGGCGGCGGTGGCGGCGGCGGCCGCGAAATATCGTACATGTGAAACCGCCGCTTGCTTCCATACTGAAGGGCAATTCTGGCGCTAGCGAGTTCATGTCCATGGTCGAAATATCGATTTTGAGATACCGAAATATCTATCAAAAACAAGAAAAAGCTATTCTTACAACTAGCCTTCGACCAAGCGAGATATCTCGACCCGTTTTCGATCGAAATAAATATTAATCGAGATCGTTTATGACGGATTTAGGCGGTATCAAAACCGATATCTCGTCTGGAGAGATGATCTCGATAGCGCGAGAATCGGGGGCCTGTAGTGACTAAGACGGGTGTGGCTTAAGTGTGGCCCTGCCGCCGCGCCCGCCTAAGACCCCAAGTCACTGCGCATTCACTCCGGACGAGGCCTCTGGCTTGTCTGTCCAGTAGGTATCGCGTCTATGAATGGTGTGTTTTGGAGAGAAGGTATCGGAATATGGTTCCGATATGTAACGGCAGTGGAGATAAGCTCGACTTTGCTATTTTCTGTATTCCATCGTTCAACAAGAATACGGATATAATAAGCGGTGCCACACTTGATGAATTTTCGTTTGTATGATCTAACTCACATTTCTGTTCCATTTTAAGATGGTTTTATGAAATTTGTAAGCCATGAAAAAGCTCTTGTTGGCAAAACGCAATGAACTTTTGTTGGAGTTTTGTACTGTTTATAGACAAATGAATGTTGTGAATCTGAACATGTATATTTGAGTGATGCTTGGCTGTGCAGAGAAGGTTTGGTGAAATTATGCAGTACCTTGCTGGTGCGTTGGTATTTATACAATGTGTTTAGGTCTGACTGAAGCACAGATATACTTACATATTGTTATAAGATGTGATGTGATTACGATACTTGTAGGTTTGAACTTAAGATGTTGCCCTTGGGCTCTAAGATGTAACTTAACAACTTAACTTATCCTGTTTATGGGCTATATTATGTATGAACGACAAATCGATGATGACATTGCCATACTCTATGACTCAAAATCAAATTATAATATTTGCAACTAAACACGGGTAAATAGACATGTAAAAGGTTAAAATGTACTATCCATTTCAAAAGCTAGGTTTGTTGTTAACTTTCTAAATATACAAAAGCCATAAAAAGCAGCTCGAAACATGCTATACTAAAATGGCATCTACATAAAATATCTGGACGAAATAAAATATACAGCACTGAATGTATACTTTACTAGTACACAAATACATTTGTGTAGCTATTTAGTATGAAGATGACAAGGTTATATATAGTACACCAAGGTGGAATATAGATTTTATATATGATATGACCACAACCCCGACTAAATAGCTAGTATAGAATATATTTGTGAACCTGATATTTATTGATAACGTCCAACGGCCAGTCATAGGTCACTTTCCGCCAGAACATTTTCTGTCGGCATGGAACAACAGATAGCGCAATTAATACAAAATATAAGCCACAAGTCTACTGCAAAAAATAACAAATAATAATGTTTTAGGGCTGAAACTGGTACAAAAGTAACTGCAGTCTAAGCAATGAAGAGTCGGAGGGAGAAATAATAAGATTGTAATGTTTTATTTTAGGTGATCGTTTAATAAATGCTCGATTAGGTCATGCATCCAGAGTTAACTATGTAGGTGTTATGAAGTATGAACGCCTTAGTGGGTAGTAGAGTAGATGTAGGTAACACACAAGTCATAATCAGTGATTCGGGCCATCGTAACGGTAGACTTACAATAAAATTATACGATTAAATTTAAAACACAGAAACATCGTGCATCGAATACAAACATCGTCTAAGGTATGTGAGCGTTGAGACGGGGGACGGCACAACAAAAACGCACGTGAGAGAGAAAGAGAGAGAGAGATGACAGACAGCAGACTTCGACGACACTTTTAAAAGTTGCTACTCGGGCCTTTTTATTATGGTCCTTTCCTTTTGACAACGAGCATAACAAGGTCAAAGTCAAAGTAAAAAAAAGACCATAAAATCATACAGATTGCTTAGTCAACGTCAATATAAATTAATATTTTTATATACTCCCGCCCGTTCGGAAGTTGTGGGCTTAGGGATGGAGCAAAGAAGGGGAAGATACTCCCCCGTAGGCACCTCTTTTAAAATATGTAAGGGCCTTACAAAATTAAATTTTATGTATTTCTCTAAGGAAATACACCGAAGAGAGACATACTGACTCAGTCCATCGCCCCTCTTTGGATTTCTGTGCGCCGAGATGGTATGGCCTTGTGTAACTATGCGAACAGCAGTGCCCTATCCTTTCGCAACGAGACACACAAACACAGTGCCACAGTTCCTGCCCGCTCTCACCTGGTGGTCGAAGATGAGCGAGTCGCCGCGCGGTCGCCAGCCGTGCAGGTTCTCCTCCCCGCGCACGTAGGTGCCGCTAGTGTCGAGCACGCGGCGCTGGCGTCGCTGCACGCCTGGTGTGCACGCGGACGGAGTATTCATAAAATAAACGGTCAAGTGCGATCGTACAGAAACAAGTGCCTGATAGTTCAAACACTTCAATCTGAAGATTATTATTAGAAGTGACAATTTCTAAAATATCACTTTTTAGAAAATGGCCTACTTTTGAAGAACTGTACTGTGGGAAGCAATAGGTGTATAGAACTCGCCATGGTTTAAAATTGTAGAAAAAGTTTACTAGGATGTATAGTATTTAGTGACTAAGTGGTCAGACCCTTCCTTCACTGAGATATTGAGCAAAAACTGCAAAAACATATAGTTTTTTGGATACACCGCCGCTCGCACAGCACTTTTGATATTGCAAATCTGGTGTTTCCATGTTGGTTTAGGCCCTCACAACATATGAAAAATACAAATAGCCCTTTTGCAAGCACGACCCTTTTGCATGTTTATCTTGACTGTACTAGCAGCCGGTAAGGTCCATGGCTACTGACCTGGTTCAAGGGCCCTGTGCAGACTCAGCTCGTAGACCCCGGTCAGATGGTCAGCCCTAGCCGTGCGCGACCCAAACAGAGCCCTACGCAGGGAGCGGCCGGTGCGCGCGTCACGACCAACCACCACGAGGGACAAGTCCTTTGTGACGATCGCGGGACGAGCGCAGTTCTCCACCTGGGGTGTTGAAGAGAAGCGGTTAATTTAAGACAAGTATTTACATAGTTTGAGACGAGTGGTAGACAATTGTTTACATAGTTTAAGAAAAGTGTTTACATAGTTTAAGACAAGTGTTCACATAATTTAAGACAGTCAGTGTTTACATAGTTTATATATGATACCATTGAGCTGGTCTGATGATGGAGCTCGAAGGTGGAGAGGTAACCCTAGGAGACTTAATGTGTTTATATAATTTAAGACAAGTATTTACATAGTTTAAGACAAGTGTCTACGTAATATAGGACGACTCTTTATATGAACACATAATGTATTGATAGAATAACTCCTATCATTATTTGAACTTGCGGCGATTTACGAGCCTTACTCCAAACTCGGGTTCCTTGTTGGGAATTTCAAGACACCAAAGTTTAGCCGGTGATTTATATGGGTTAACACATTTAGATGTCACAGCGGGCCAGCCTATCACAGCGGGCCAGCCTATCACTATGAGCCCATCGGATCTAACCTGAAGTCACTGACTGAGATGGCCTTATTTGCCTGATAAATATGGTTTTTCCAACGATGTTTTCCCATTGGACCTACCTCCATATAAGCGCTGAGTGTGATGTATACGACTTCTCCGTTGGCGCTGACGCGGTTTAGCAGAGATGAGCCGTGCAGACTGCTGTCCCATGCCGCTTCGAATCTGTGAACAGCAATTCAATCAATCACAAAACAAGAAGATACTAAAACTTAAGGCCCGGCCACACGCAGCGACTCGCATGCGCAAAAGGTTTGTGCGAAATTTAGCGCAAATCTGGCCCCCAATTCTACAAAAGGATAGCTTGGCAGTATCTATAGCAAGAGAGCGAAATCCAGTTTTGTTCGAAGCCGTCTCGGCGGCGTCTTTACCAAGCCCAATACGGGTTTCCGCGCCCTTGCTACAGTAGAATTGGGGGCCCGTATGGCGGTTTTGCCGGCTACACGATCAACCATACTTGGAATTTGCGCAAGTATGTTTGAGCGTGTAGCCGGACCCTCCGGGTTAAGTCCTGTGCTCCTCGGTGGGGACATTAATGAACATTTCACTTACCTGAACACGGATCGATCGTCGAGCGTGGGCCTCTCCCCGGGGAACAGGCCCAACGACAGCGCCCCGTCCTCCTCGCCGTCCTGCGTGTCTTCGTTCGCCTCAGGAGTGTTGCGAATGCGGCCTGTCAACCAACGAGCATTTATTATGGGTTGATACAAAGGATTTAATGACAACTGCGGGAGACTTCTATCGAGCTTGATCAAATAATGCGGATCGACGCTGAGACTCGTGATTAACAAGGTAGGCAAGAAGCAAAGAGCTTTTAGTACTCATTATTCCGAGCGATTCAAGTTTTGCTAAAGTTGTTTTTGCCTTCTCCATTACGAAGGCGTCGTCGTCGGTTGAAACGACTGTTTCGTTAATCTCAAGTCACGCACAACAGGAGTATTAATACTCCAGTCATCATCCAACAATCATTTCTCTAAGCTAGCTCGTCGACCACGAGCGTTTGCTTTGAGCGTGATGCGGATGCTGGATGCCCAGTTAGTTCCCTTTCCTGCCGCACTCACCCACAACTAGCTCCCTCACGTCGGTCCACTGCAGGTCGGCGGACGGGTCGTTGAGGATGGTGATGCGGATGCGTCTCTGGATGCCCTGGTGCAGCAGGAACAGTCCTCGGCAGGGAAGCTCGTCGCTGTGCTCTACCACCTGAGATGGGAATTAAGAACTATCACAGATACTATAATATTAAACTAATACAGATGGACCACCTAGAATAAAATTAATGGAGACCGGCGTAAACTGAGATGCTACGGAAGCTTGTGACTTTATGGTCAATAAAAGAACTTGAACTTGCTTCTTTAGTTCGAGGCCATTATCGCTCGGTGCAGCACCATAGAAAAATTGCAAATACCACGAGATGGCGCTAAGATATATAGGATTTATTCTACGATTAGCGCCACCTAGAAGTATGTTAACTGAAACCATGGCGTTTAAAGTACAAATCTTACTCCTCACGCCATCTCTTTTTTACGAAGGGTACGGTACCCTAAGAAGGTCTGTTTAGGCCCTGCTCTAAGAGTTGGTATCAGGCCTCCTGAAGTCGGTACCGTGAGTGGTATGAACTCGCCCGTACTCACCGCCGGCACATACTCGCCGCTCGGCGCGAGCTCGCAGATCTCGAACCAGAGCAGCAGGTCGTGCTTGCTGTGCAGGTGCGACGAACAAGATGGCGGCGCGAGGCAGGCGGCGCCCCACTTGGGCGAGCGCACGGGCGCCGAGATCGGGATCGAGGGGGGCAGCATGCGCCGCGGGGGGGTGCGACCGGCGACCGGGTAATCTTGTTTGGCGTCCTGGGGGGGGAATAGGGGGAGAATCTAGTAGAATATGTTATACGGTCATGTTTTCTCTGTATCTTCGGGAAGCTAAGAGCTCTTACAAATGAGAAGCATGCGCCTCGGCTGCTGTTGAAGAGTTTTATTGCAGATCGACAGCATCCAACGACAGCTGCTGTCGACTGCTGCCAACACGTTTCAAGGCTGCCGTCGACTAATACCGACACGCATACTGATCTAAGAGCTCCCCATGATGACGTCACGAATCAAGTTGCACAAAAATTGTGAACCCATTGTGCATCCGTCTTTTTCTTAACCTACCGAAACATCAGATACAACCCGCTGATAGACAGACAGGCGGACGGACAGACAGCGGACCCTTCACTTCACTCACCCCCTTTAGCCTTAACACCCACTGTAGCGTAAGGACAAAAGAGTCCTTGGAACAATATTGACATTAAAATTATAAAAAAAAATACTTTAAAATTATTTTGACAGTGGGTACCAAGACGTCAATGTATGTCTAATTTTTGCCGTTGGTACCCACTGTCAAACTAATTTTAATGTCAATATTTTTCCCTTTTCGGCCAGGAGAATGACAATGGCTCGACTTAGGGGGCCTACGTGAAGTGGTGGACTTCACACTGATATTTAATACGCAAACCAGTATGTTTGATTTGCGATGAAATATATTCCTTCACTCACATTGTATCTTACCTTGTGCAAGGGATGTTGCTGGTAGTGTCCGAAGACCTCGAATACTATCGGCTGTGTCTTGATGTACTCCACAAAGGACTTTGTCACAGGTACAGTGATCTGCCAACAAAGAACATTATCATTTAAGTTATTACGTTTAGTCGCTGTCGTCTATCGTTGTCGTTTTGACAAATTGACAAAGGTGGCAGCTTGAGTAGCCATTGGAAATCCTCTTCGTCAGTGCAGCGGAGTGGAGTTTTTGCAGCCTCCCTCGATCGACCATACAGGACAGTCTTCCGTGAAGCTGGGTCCAGAGATGTTCTTTTGTCCGTTCCGTTCCTCCGTATCGTATCAGCGATCAAATAGGTCTGGACGCATAGAAAATAACCCGTACCTCCGTTCCGTATCTCCGTATCGCTCCTGTCGCTGCGATCATCGCGTGTTCATTGCAAATGCCTGCCTGCGCATGCCGCGATCACGTACAGACTGGCGCGCGCGCGCACCGTCACACCGTACCGTATCGTATCGCCTTTGAACGGGGCAAAAAAGCCGACTCGCATGGATCGGGGCGTACCTCTCTCCGATCGAGTCGCCGTACCACCGTTTCGAACCGAACAGACGTCCAAACTAGCGTTTTTGGATCGCGACCAGGAGCCCTATTTTTGAAAACGCTCGTGTGATATAATCGCTCGTATGACTTGCGCAACGAGTGGTTCTGACCAATCGTTGCAGAGCGAATTGAATATAACGAACGAAAATCATTCGTTTTTTAAAATTATATCACACGAGCGATTTCAAAAATAGGGCTCCTGATACGATACGGAGGTACGGAACGGATATCTGGACCCAGCTTGAGGTGGGCCATGCTCTAAAAAGCTCCGTAGGGGCAGAAACGGTTGTCTCTGAACCCTCCACTCGGTTCAGGGAGCCTACCGGCTACCCGGTAGGCTCCCCGCTTGGTCCAGCAGTTGCGTGGAAGGTTGAAGCCGTGTGGCCGATCGTTTGGATTTTGAGCAGGTGTGCGTTTGGAGCGGTGGTGGAGATCCATCTCTGCGCCCATTTCTCGGCTACTGACATAGCCGACTGATTTGGGATCAATCAATCCGAAATTTGAGATGGAGCTTGTCACTTGGAGGTGCACAATATTTAAAACATGTAACAAAATGAATACTTACATTCTGTACGTGGTAGAATCCGAGTGGAGTATTCTTGCCTGTGTTCTTGACCGGTTCAGTCGAGAATGCATCTTCGTTGCGATGCAGGAAGCTGAAACAAAACACAATACAACTTGATTGACTTGAGAATACCCGATTAGTCATAACCAATTTGAGATCATGAGTATTCGGAAGTCGGGTACATATATAAAGTACGTCGATATGCCATCTTTTAGGTAGTATGCCACCTATTCGACTCATCTACTCACTTGAATACCATGCGTGATTATACCAATAGTTCGGGAATATGCTAACTTTTCGAAAGGCCACCATGATTGACTATTCTACCTGTTCGGGAGTATGCCACCTACTCGGGAGTATGCCACCTACTCGGGAATATGCCACCTACTCGGGAGTATGCCACCTATTAGGTACTAAAGAGAATCTCAGTAATATCGGTTGGTTCGCTCACTTGAACTAGCAGAACACGTCGAATCATATCGAATCTTCGAGAGCATGCCAACCATCTGTGACTATTCCAGTTATTTGGAAATATGCCATTTGCGCGAATACCGCCTGTATGTTGGTATCCCGCCTATTCGGCAGTATGCCACCTAGTCAGCAGTATGCCACCTAGTCAGCAGTATGCAACCTAATCAGCAGTATGCCACCTAGTCAGCAGTATGCCACCTATTCGGCAGTATGCCACCTATTCGGAACTAAAGACAATATCGGTTGGTTCACTCACTTGAACTGGCAGAACACGTCCGCATACTCCGCGGATACGTTGTGCGCCTGCAGCACAGTCACGCGGAAGGTGAACTCGCGGCCCAGCGTCAGGTGCTCCGGCAACTCCTCGTCCTTCAGCTCCGAGGCGAGAGACGAGTCGCCGCGGCCGCTGTCGGCGTCGCACTCCGTGAACACCTCTGTGCGGGAGAGGGCATCATGGTTGACGTGGTCATTTATTTTTCACTTCTCCACACAAATCAGCTGACCAACTAAGGCCAAAATGTACTGGGAAGTGAAAAATAAAGTTGAAAAAAAGAAAGAAGAGGTGTTTATTTGCCACATAAACTTATAAAATGAACATAACATGTGATCCAACTTAATTTATTTGTGGCAAAAAGGACTGGACTCAGCTTATGCTGATTGATGTGACATCATCATATTGTCAAACGTGCACATAGGGAGCTTATGCACATAACAAATAACCGTATGTTCATGCGTGTATGTATGAGCAAGTCGCTCTGATCAAATCGGTTTCATAATGAAAGTTGCTCATAATGATGTCCAAAGTAGTTTCTCATTTTGCGTTAATTCATTTACACCTTGTATGTAGCCAGTAATAAGCACAAGAAGCTACCTTCAATCTTGATGTTGGAGTCCACCACATCGGAAACCCTGTCATCCAGATTGTTGATCACATTGTTCTTCTCCACATTGGTGAGTGTCTTGAGTCGCGAGCGCGTCGGAGCGACGTCATCGTCGAACGATATCTTCGCGGACTGCTTCACGCCGCCCGCGAATTCCGCGTTGTCTGTGAGATAAACATAACATAGCGTCACGCCTTTTCCCGTAGGACCTACGGCGCAGGACCTACGCCGTAGGACCTACGGCGTAGGACCTACGGCGTAGGACTTACGGCGTAGGTGGTGGCAGAGGGACTATTGTGCTCCCTTTTTGACAGTTATTCAATGCTCCATACTCATTTCCTGCTAGGATACAAAGTTTATGGACAAGCAAATACATTGTTTAGGAATGCATAATACCCTGAGTGAGAGTTGTGTGTGACCCGGGATTCGAACCTTTGGGATCTATCGCGGTTAGACGCTCGTTTGTATAAAAGAACTAGTTTCCTGGGCCGTAAAACACGATTAAAAAACTTTAGTGCCTTGCTTGCCTTTGTGTGCACAAACTTGAATAGTAGGGACTACGCATCAGGCACTTGAAAGTGTCGCCACAAAATCTGTTAACAGTTTTCATTTGACAGCCGATTACAAGTTTTCGTACCACTTAGTAACAAAAATATGCCACAGAGGCGCTATTTTTTTGGTCTCAATACAGTAAGAAGTTTAGTATGGGATTGCGCATCCTTGCATGTATATTGAGCTGTGTGTTGGTGACACTAGGCTAACTATGTCATTAAGATCAACTGGTTGAGCAATCCAATTGAGCAATATTAAAAAATGGTCTCCACTCACTCTTGTCAGCATCTATGACGGCTTGCACGGCGACTCGCAGGTATCCCTTCACGTCTCCCTTCTCGTTCACGATGGCCACCTTGTGGATGAGCGGCACCGGGTAGAGCAGGTTCGAGAGGTACACGAAGCTCCTGTGATACATGGGTACACGGGTTTGTAATCTCGTTGCGAGGAGGTAAACTATGGCTAGTAAATTAATAGCCCTGTAACCCACATTGAGACAAATAAAACATCTTTTGGCTTTATCTTCAAAAGAGATTAGTGCAGTTTAGAGGGTAGTAGTTAGCTATAAGCTATTATATGCTATTATGTAAATACAGAGAAGTTTCTGTGTCTCTGAGAGAAGTTAGGGTGAGTGAGGCAATCTTTCTGTTTTTCACCCTGCCCTCGCTCAAAGTCAAAAGGTATGGCGCTGGCTACGTGTTAAATGATAAATCAGTTATCTGAAAAGGTCAAGCCCGAATAAGAAAGTAAGGATGTAACAGAGGGATTAGTCACATTTTTAGGGTTTAAGCCATCCCTTTTTAGAGACATGCTCGCCTTTACGTATAAGTATTCTTGTCAATAGCTTTAACTATTATTTATCCTCCCTACTTTGGTTAAAGGTGGCGGGTTCCTTTTGCAAAGAACCCTAAAAAGAGCTCATCACTCACCGTCCAACCAGACGGAACCACGGGAAGCGGTCATAGAAGGGGTCTCCCCCTGTGACTGACTCGATGTTGTGGTCGGGCGAGGTCGGCGACAGTTCGGCCTCGTTGTGGTACATCTCTCGCATCAGTTCAAGGCGTTGTCTGAAAGGTACGAGCAGTTTTAAACATGCATACAGACAGGGCCTGGATTTCAGTAGCGCAATGGCTGCATAGTGCCATTGCGACGATGAAGGTCAACTTTAGATCTCGTGTTTGGTTTATCCTTTTAGGTAATCGTAGATATTTTTTGATTACCAATTTCCTTCATGTCTACCTTTAATTGCCTAAAGAACTGAGCGAGCATGATTGAATGAGACTTAATCTTACTCGTATTCAGGTAAAGGCCTGCGTTCCTCGGTGGGGACATTGATGGGATAGTACTATGGATAGTAGTAATAGACCGTGCTGTGTGCCAAGGAATTAACCTAAAAAGACTCGATTTGACTCCCAAAACAGTTTTATAGGAGTCGAGTTGAATCGAAAAGCAATCTAAACAAAGATATATAACAAACATGTAACATCGAACGAGAGCATAACCATGCAGCAAACATAAATTTAAGTTAACATAAAGTACATGCAACGCAAAAAAAACAACAAAGATAAAGATAAATATATATATAAAGATATAAGCATAACAACACTGTCATTCCCATTTCCTATACGGAGTGGAAGGAGCACAATGTGCCTGATGCAAGCCAGTTATTCAATAGTGTTTTGCGTGATAGGGGGCTGGCCTATCCTATTGCCGCGTATGTGGAGTAATCGACGTTTTCTCACGATACATTTCTAGTGATACATTTTAGAGATAATTGAAACAAAAAGTAAACTTTAGAAAAAACCGACTTCCACAAACCCTATTTGATTAGATTGAGTTTAATACAAACTGTAACCCCTTATCCCCCCCCCCCCTTGGGGAATTAATTTTGTCAAATCCCATATCAGTGCTATCCCACGCTACTAAGGAACCCCTGTACAAAGTTTCGTGGCTCTAGGTCCACCGGTTTAGGCTATGCGTTGCCTGCCCGTCAGCCGCGCATTGTATTTGTACCTAGTATTGAGCAGATCTGGTGGCCATATTATGTGGTCTTCATCAGCAGTTCCACATCACAATATTATGCTTACCATGTGCATTTGCACGAGTTATTATGAAAAACACAAAAATCACTATATGTCTGCCTATAATATTTGAAGAGTTCCCTTGATTTCTCCAGGATCCCATCATCAGATCCTGACCTGGTGTCAATGGGACCAATGGGAAGGTAAACCCTTTCAAACAAAAAAATAATTTTCTAAATCGGTCCATCCGTTTAGGCGCTATCGGGGGATAGACATAAAAAAAAAAATATCCGGACGAATTGTAAACCTCCTCCTTTGGGAAGTCGGTTAAAAATGATAGTTACAAGATAGGATCGTTTCAATATACAAGTCATAACATAAGTATTGTTACAAACATTTACATAAGCCAATAGGCTCAATATAGCAAAGCGGTCAAGTATACCGAAAGATTGTTCAACTCATATTTACAAGTGTGCGTCGACAGATATTTCGAAAGGATAAGTGATACTGTATGTGCTGTCACTGCGTGTGCTTGTAAAACACAACACTAAAACTGTGAGTAAAAATATCTCCAATGTACTTTTTCTAATTGTATTTTTTGTAAATCGACTTTATGGTGCGTTTTCCGACAAAACAAAACCGACAATATCGAGAGGCTGTAAAACTTTCAAAGCTAAGCGGATCAAACACAAAACAATAGGATAGTGATCCTGTCTGTTAAAAACTATAAACTGACATACAGGGGTAGGTACAGCACCTAGGACCTGTTCTAATGAACCTGATAGGCTCTATTGAAAAGATGAATTATTAATTTTGTGTACAAAATTATAGATGAATGTATCGCACAGAGCTTATCGGGATTCTTGAAACAGGCCATTTAATGTAATATAATAAGTACAATGTGAAGAATCTATGCCTGATTTGCCTGGCTATACTTTGTGCGTTGAGTAAAATAACGGATTAGCAGAAGCAGAATAATACGACATCGCCTTTCGGCTCCAAACAAGGGAAAGAAACAAAACAGAACAATATTTTAAAAGAAGAATTTCATACAAAGATCACAATTTTGTCGTTTCATTTTCTGCTTTGCTTCTCGTCCTTAAACACACCTTCTCGACTGTTTAGGTTTAGGGTGATCGTTTTTAATTGTAACAAGAAATCACAGATGGCGCTAGTTATCTTAAAAAGTATCACCATACTTAATCGCTATAAACAAACAGACTATACATGAACAATTTGAGATTGATGTTTGTACGTTATATGCTGTATCAATAGACATTTCTGCCCGTAATTGAACTTAGTATAGATAGAAGGTTCTCCTATGTTCTCAAAGATACTTATTTAAGAAACATGCAGTCTATCAAACAACTATGACACCTTACAGTCGAGATGAATTGCTGTGCTTGCTCTCGAAGGTTATAAGCCCAAACACTTATCAACGTGAAACACGGCAACTTCAAAATTTTGCGGACTTTGACATGAAGTTTCGAAGGCGATAAGAAAGTGCCATGCTCTGGCCCCAGCGTCGGTAGGTCGGTGCGTCGACAAACCTCGAGGGCAGAAGGTTGGCCAGGGAGAGTCTGGTCTGCTGCGCGCAGGCTGAAATACACTGTAGTAAGTCTGGCGCCTGCGCAGTGGCGCCGGCGGCGGCGAGCGCGGGCGGCGGGTCCAACGCGAGGGGCGCGGGGAGCTCCTCGTCCTCCGCGCATGCGCCGTCGTTCATGTTGTATATCTGACGCATTAACTCCAATCGGTGGCTACGGACAATCAACTTTACGTTGAAGGCCGGCGGTGCCATCTAGTAGTTGACGTTGGAACTAACTGGTAAAAATTTCTTTTGTCTCTTTTCAATTTGTTTTGGATAGGTAAGTACTTACTATATTTGTCTAGGTGGAGTTAATTTTAAATGATGTAGTGTTCCAAGGAAATAACTATAAAAAATAGATTAATCTAAATCTGTATAAAGCACCACTTACGGAATTTAATATAAGTGGTTATAATACTAGCTAGTCATCAAACCGAAAGAAATTCTTATCATTCAGATCCAAATAATACATTCTAGATAATGAATAAATGTACTAAAATTAAGTAGAAAAAGAACTTAGAATAAAAGGCAGCAACTAATAAAAGCGCTAATAAAAATATTAAACATTCATTTATAAACACTCGCTAGGACGATAAAGAATTGAATCTAATAAAGCACTTACCTTTGTACTAAATAGGTACATATTTACATAATTTCTTTGTAAAACATGTTTTTGCTCTGGATAAGGTAACTCTGGACAATGCTTTAGCATAATACCATTTAGAACTTAAGTATTATTGAAGTTTTTATGAAAATATAATATGTATTGTAATTAACACATTACCACATGTCAAACACACACCATACTTAACACAATGCAAAATAATACAACGAAAAGTAAAAATTGGATCCTATACAACTCACGCACACCTTCTAAAACCGACACAAGAAACAAATGAAATACTTTAGTCTCTAAACAAAACAAGTTTTGGATAAATAAAAATAAAACACTCAATCATCGTCATACACATTCACTAAAAACAATCAATCCAGAAAATAATGCTGGTACAGGATAAACTTGACAAAATATGACATCAAGGAATGAGTTATTGCAATGGACATTTACCACTTAATAAACCGTTACTCTTCTCCTTTTCCATTCCCTAACCCTTATTCCCTTCTAATCCCCCTATTTCTGCTCCCCCTTTTATTTGGGAGCAAAACACGCTAGGTGGCGCATTCGCGACTGCACTTTAGTATGACACGGGAACTGTCAAATTGTATGAAACCCTACACTGAGCCTCAAGCAGGAATATTTGACAGCGCGAAAAAGTGTTCGAGTTCAGATGAAATGAACCTAAGAGTCACTGACATTTAATTTTGAATACTTTTTCGATGCGTAATTTTTCCTGCTACCTACACTGGACACTATAAATGTAAACAAGGAACAGTCAACGAAGCGCCATCTGCGTTTAGTTTTCAGTTTTCCTCCTCATTCTAAACACCACACCCCACTGCTTCCCATATTTCCATCAAACCATCGCTCCCTATGAACCCCCACCTCCTTTACCCCCTTTAACCCCTTAATTAATTCACTCACCGAAGTTTCTCGAGCGTCCAATAGTGCGTCGCGCCGTTCTTAGTGTCGGTCACTTCGACGGCGACGACGGTCGGCGCGCACGGCCGGAAGTCGTCGTCGGCGTCGTCGCGCGGCGCGAGCTCCGCCGGAAGTGGCGAGTACGGCGTGTCGGTGAGCAGGGTGAACTGGAACTGGACCTTCTTGCGAAGTTCCACGGAGATCGCGTTCGCTTCCTGTGGGATTGGAGGTGGTGTTAGAACATATATTTTTTACATATTACTGGTTTATTTGTTCCTTTCCCTTTCAATTTATTCTAAGATTAGCGCCATCTAGAAGTATGTTACCTGAAACCATGGCGTTTAAAGTACAAATCTTACTCCTCCTTCAGCAATGTATGTGCCTGTATGTAAATGTTTATGTTTATTTTGGGTGGTCACCTTGAGGAAGATGGCGTTCCCCCACAGGTCGTCCCGCAGCGAGGTGAACTGGTGGTACTTCCACCTGCGGAAGGCCCACGCGGCGAGCCCCAAGTCGCGGGCCGACCAGCACTCCGTTTCGAACAGCGGGTTCACTGCGGGTCACATGTACACCGATAAGCTTCAGAGACACTGGCCCTTTAGGGCCCTTGAAAGTGACGATTGTAATATGGCGAAGCGCGGAAAGTTTACTCGGTAAATTCGATGATATAAATGATACTTCGACATATTTAGTGGCAACACCAATATGATCAATTGGTCACGTAAAATAGTTTCCGACCTACAATTTTTTCACAAGTACTGTGACATGATTATCGCGCCTTCGATATACGGATATCGAGACCTATATTGACAGATTCCCATACGAAATCACTCGATATAGATGTAGATATCGTATATCGAATGCACGAGAATCATGCCACTGGACACGTACAAAATACACACCGATTTGCATTTTCTGATTACCGACAGTGACAACCCTGCCCCAAATTCCGGCTGGGGAGGAAAATAAAACTCAGATCTTGAATTGCATGTGTAGGACAGCACTGTTTATAGTTAACATGCATCTTAGTAAAGGACCAGAAGCAATATTGTGCCTGTCTATAGCCATTAAGTGTCCGACAGAGCAAATCCATATCCCCATGTCGCAGTTACAATTCCCTAACCTGGGCTACTGTTACGATTTTAATAAAGTCTAGCGTTTTATTAAGTAGATGTATTTTTGTCCCGTTGCTACTTCGCAGTTTCCTAACACACGTCATCCCACTCGACCAGTGTGTCAAGTCTGCTAAACACGTTAGAATTAATTGATCGTTCAAAGGCCCTTTTTTGACATAGGAGGCCTGACGACTGTATCAAATAATAAAATATTTAATTATTCTAAGGGAAAATACATATTAAAAGGATTTAAAACACTAATTTAATTTGATTAAAAACATTGAGATTAATATGATTTTCAACGAAAAATTTAAACACTGCATTCGGCCATTTTGATCGAAACAGGAATTACGGCGCATGACGCTGCATGACGTCATGACGTCATGACTATGTAAACATCACTGTGTTTTTTTGTGATTTGTGCTGATTACTCATTTGGAAATTGACATGTTTACTTATGCGTGACATCAAAGCCGACGCCATGACACCTGAGAGCTTTTTTCACGCACTATTACAAAATATTAGAAAAATGGCTTTAAACTTCGTTAAACTGTAGCGAGATTCGTAAATAGTAAATGTGTACCCACATTACGGCAGAGGATTTCAAAATCTTTCGTGATGATTAGACTACCAATTATGTCAAAATCGGGTCTTTAAATGATCAATGATTCGTAATCTGTTTAGCAGACTAGACAACCTGAAGCCATGAGGTTTCTGTTGACAAAAGTTCACAAACACTCACCGAAGATGTCGTCATCGTTGTGGAAATCTTCAGGCGTGTAGGAGCTGTACATGGACATGGTCACACTCTGCTCCTCCACCTGACGCTGGAGAGCATCGATGCGAGCCTCGTAGGTCTGCGGGGATAACGGTTAGTTTGACATTTTTAATAATAATGGCCGAAATTGTCTGTCTTATCTATCTATTAATGACACATAAGTGACTTCTCTAATAATGACACAGACAAACCATACTAGCATTTGATTTTGTGGGATGTATGCGTAGCCTATAAGATTTAAATGCAATAACCGTCTATTCTATTCTAGTATTAAAAGGGAAATTAGATTCCTTGGGAGAAGTTACATAAAGCTACTATAATTTCCCTAAACTGTAAGTTTCTCATAAAGTGTCTAACTTTTCTTAATGGACACCTCAGGAAAAGTTAAGACT
Organism: Argyresthia albistria; assembly: GCA_963457715.1. Lineage (NCBI taxonomy): Eukaryota > Metazoa > Arthropoda > Insecta > Lepidoptera > Argyresthiidae > Argyresthia > Argyresthia albistria. The sequence goes on along the minus strand of OY735268.1, from coordinate 2,783,971 downwards.
CTTTAGGAGAAACACAAATTGATATTGAGTATGAATTTTAATTGGCGTAGTGTAGATAATAGTGTAAGTTCATATTTATTAAAATATACTTGTACTTCCCTGAGCAAGCTAATTAAATTCACTTTAAACTGTAATCATATAAATTACTTTGCACATCCTTAGAGGATAAGATATAGTTAAGCTCCTATAAATGTACATAACACCTTACCAACCTATATTTGCAAATAAATGCCTTTGACTTTGACTTTGACAAACTACTCCTAAAGTATTAACTATTAACAGTAGTAGTTTTCTGAAGTGTCCTAACTTCTAATGTGTGTGTCCAGCTTTTCATATAATCCAACCTCTTCTGTCTATCTTTTCCTAAAGCGTCTAGCTTCCCTAAAGCGTCTAACTTCCCAGCATTTCTAAAAGTGTCTAGCTTCCCTAAACAGCCTGTCTTTGCAACGCATCAAACATCCTCTTCTTCTGTCTCCCCCACCTTCCTCTGCTCCTCGAACTGCTGGTCGGCGTGCTGCTTCTCGCGCCGGAACTGCTCCTCGAGGATGAGCAGCCGCTTCTGCATCTCCGCCTTCAGGTCGATGCCCTGCTTCTCCAGCAGCTCGCACTGCGCAAAGTCCCAGTCGACGACCGCGAGGCTGGCGGCGGGCTCCGCTTCTGCGAGACAATTCGTCATCATCAAGCTAAATGCTTTCATGGGGTTTGTTTTTTTTTGATCAGGTTTTACGGCCCCGTTTCTTTTGTCAAGGTATTAGAGTGAATGAAGGATTTATTGATTGATTGAATGAATGAAAGTATATTTAAGCCATACATCGTGAAGAAACCTTCATAACTCCATAGCTGCGGCGATGGCCTAGCACACAAAATGGTGTATTGAATAACTGGCTAAAAGTGGGCACATTCATAATTCATAATTTCTTTATTGCACACAAAAAGTTACATAGGACAGTAAAAAACATAGAAAAAGTGTACAAAGGCGAGCTTATCTCTAATAAGAGATCTCTTCCAGCAAACCAAATAGGGATGAGACAGGTGGATTGCTGAGCAGGAGTAGACCCATGTGTACAGTACATATAATTATTACTTACAAATCAATAGACTACATAAACTAGTGCATACTTATATAAATAAATATGAAATATATTTATATAATATACATAAACTAATAAATACTATACATACATACTACCTATAATTCTATAAAGATAGGTAATGCTTCTTCACACGATTGTTCTCTACCACCTCGTGTGGGAATAGGCGTGTAGCTATGTTATCTTTGAAAGCCATGCAGATGACTATTTGCCTATAAACTTCATTCATGTATTCAATTATACTGAACTGACACCGGCTAGGTCCAAAAGGACTAGTTTACAGGGCCGTAAAACCCAATTGAAAAAAAATAATGGCAAAGGCTGAGGGCAAAAATCCAGAGCAATGAAATTGGAAAACATAACTGAACAGGCGCACTGTTATTGTTTTTTTTAGGAACTGACCTGGAGCATCCTTCAGCTGCTTATCAGCGACTCGCTCCTCCAGCGGCTGTCCGGGGTGCGTGAAGCGGAACACGTGGTTCTTGCCGAGAATCACGCGGGAACCGGTCTTCAGGATGATCGGCTCGTTCACCTGGAGGGAGACAGTTGGTTACTGAGGGTGATCTACAGTGAGTAACGGTATTGGACATAGATAGATAGATAGATAGATAGATAGATAGATAGATAGATAGATAGATAGATAGATAGATAGATAGATAGATAGATAGATAGATAGATAGATAGATAGATATATAGATAGATAAATTCATTTATTCATTGAATGGTACACACACAGACACATAATAAAAAAAACAGCCAAGTGCGAGTCGGACTCGCGCACGAAGGGTTCCGTACCATTATCTATAAAAAACCGCAAAAAAAATATTATGTGGGAGCCCCCCTAAATATTAATTTAATATTAATGTAATTATTTATTTTTTAAGTAAATAATATACTCAATATATTGTGAACATTTTAAGCGTCTACCTGCTACCATTATCAATATCGGGCAAAATGAGCAAAAAATCACGTTTGTTGTAGCCCCACCTTAATATTAAGTTTCTTTTGATTTTTAGTATTTGTTGTTATAGCGGCAACAGAAATACATCATCTGTGAAAATTTTAACTGTCTAGCTACCACGGTTCATGAGATACAGCCTGGTGACAGACAGACGGACGGACGGACGGACGGACGGACGGATGGACGGATAGACAGACAGCGAAGTCTCAGTAATAGGGTCCCGTTTGGCACCCTTCTACTAACGTGACAGTTTTCTTCCCCATTAGCACAAACCTCTCGTCCGTTGACGTACACCAGCGCGCCATTATGAGGCACCAGACAGATGACTCCGTCCGTATTCTCGAAGATGCAATGCTCGCTCAGAATATGAGAGCCGCAGAGCTGAATGTCCTGCGGCAGGTTCGCTTCTGCTGTGCCGAGGCGGGTGACTCCTGTGAACAATGAGGATAGAGCATTATAGTAATTAAATTAAATTAAATTGTTTATTTTCCAGACAAGAGACCAATATAAAAATAAAAATTGTCAAAAGTTAAAAATTGTTACAATATTCAAATAATAAGAATTAAAACAAATAAATAATAAGATTCAAATTAATTAAATTTTAAGATTGAAATAAATAAATTGTTTATAATAATTATAATTAGTTCTAATCACACGGCACACACGTAGCACACAGTTTCACACCCCACTGCACTGCACTGTAATTGCTTATGGCTCCACACTAGGTTACCCTGTATTGTGGGAGCCAGAAACTGTGACGTCTCACACAAATAAACGACCAAGACCTAGGGATAGTTTATCTTCCCCAGCCGGGATTTAAACTCGGGACGAGACGGATAGAAAGCGGAGTCTCAAACTGCAACGCCATAAGCCTCGGCTAGAGTGAACGCGCGGTGACTTAGGCCGCACCCGCCTTGTCACTTCAGTATCGACGCAAGCGGCGTTTTGCGTCGCCACCGCGCAAGCGCCTCACTCTGGTTAATACCGGTTAGGTCTTCGTTTAGCTAGTTCTCACTGAAAGGAAGATATTTATTTCTTTTTCTGATTTGCTTTCTTCCTCCCAGCTCCCTATGGAGGCTAAACAAAACATCTATCAGCAAAATTGCAGCAATAACGGTTCAGTGCTATTCATGTGTTCCCACAAGTCACCATCCTTGATGTAATAGATGAGACACTCGGACATATTAGAGTCCTCGTTCAGCGGCTCAAGCAGGAATGATTACCAGAGTGAAAAAGTGTTCGAGTTCAGGTGAAACCTTATGACATCTTACATAAGATTCGGTGACATTTCAATTGGAAACTTTTTCGATGCGTATTTTTTCCTGCTACCTACACTGGTTGACCAGGGCCTCGATCACGAACGTTTTCGAGATCGTAAAACCTTTTCGAGAACGTAGGAAATTATATTTTATCTCATAAAAAATAAGAATCACTGACATTTGGCTTTTCGATAGTTTTCTATCGAATCTTTGTTCGTGATTGGGCTACAGATGGATTGTTTTCTGTCTCTGTCTTGTGTCATGTACGTGTGCTGTCTCGGACTCGTCTGTCCCGTGAGGATTGTGAAGTAGAAGCCTAGTGAATTACGAAATAATAACCCCACAACTCACCATCCTTGATATAATTAGATGAGACACTCGGACAGATTGGGGTCGTCGTTTAGGTTCACCAGATGGACTGTCTCTGTCTCTGCCTCGTGTCATGTTCTGTATAACCCCACAACTCACCATCCTTGATATAATTAGATGAGACACTCGGACAGATTGGGGTCCTCGTTTAGGTTCACCAGATGGACTGTCTTCTGTCTCTGCCTCGTGTCCTGTTCTGTATAACCCCACAACTCACCATCCTTGATATAATTAGATGAGACACTCGGACAGATTGGGGTCCTCGTTTAGGTTCACCAGATGGACTGTCTTCTGTCTCTGCCTCGTGTCCTGTTTTGTATAACCCCACAACTCACCATCCTTGATGTAATAGATGAGGCACTCGGACAGATTGGGGTCCACATTCAGGTTCACCAGATGGACTGTCTTCTGTCTCTGCCTCGTGTCCTGTTCTGTATAACCCCACAACTCACCATCCTTGATGTAATAGATGAGGCACTCGGACAGATTGGGGTCCTCGTTCAGGTTGACGAGGTGGGGCGTCTTCTTCGGCGAGTAGACCCCCACAGTGATGCCCTCCTTGACGGCCACGCCCATCTCCGCGAACACCGCCTCCCGCTGCACGCGGATCTGTTCGGTGCGCTTCAGCTTTTCTTCCCAGGTCTCGTTGAGCTCTGTGAGGATGATGCTCAAGATTAAATATAAATAGGCTCAATATGCCTGTACCGAGTGGTGGCCAAAAGAAGGAAGGAGAAGCGTGGGTCGACCAGCCAGGGTCGATGACATTAGAGATATTGCGGGGAAGACCTAGGTTTGACTGGCACAGGACCAGATCAGTTGGTATAATAAGATAAGATAAGAAAAAACCGGCTTCCAAAAACCCTATTTTATTAGATTGAGTTTAATACAAACTGTAACCCTTTATCCCCCCCCCTCCCCATTGGGGACTTAATTTTGTCAAATCCCATCTCAGTGCTACCCCACGCTACTAAGGAACCTCTGTACAAAGTTTCATGGCTCTAGGTCCACCGGTTTAGGCTATGCGTTGCCTGCCCGTCAGCCACGCATTGTATTTGCACCTACTATTGAGCAGTTCTGGTGGCTATGTGTGGTCTTCATCATCAGTTCCGCATCACAATATTATGCTTAAATGTGCATTTGCACGAGTAATTATGAAAAACACAAAAATCGCTATAGGTCTGCCTATAATATTTGAAGAGTTCCCTCGATTTCTCCAGGATCCCATCATCAGATCCTGACCTGGTGTTAATGGGACCAATGGGAAGGTAAACCCTTTCAAACAAAAAAATAATTTTCCAAATCGGTCCATCCGTCTAGGCGTAATCGGTGTACACACATAAAAAAAAGAAAAAAAACAACGGACAAATTGTAAACCTCCTCCTTTTGTGAAGTCGGTTAAAAAGGAGGAGGCTTATACCCAGCAGTGGGCGGAAACACGCTGCCGATGATGATGATGCCTGCATCCCTAAGCCCACAACTTCCGAACGGGCGGTAGTATACAAAAATAATAATATTAAATTGACGTTATTGGGGTAAAAAAAATGAACTATTGAACTTCTTTTTTGCCGTAAAATGCCGTGTGCGCGGGGAGTCGCGGAAGGCGAGGGGCAGAGGCATGGAAAGCGCGTGCTCGGTCCTTCACTCTTTCGTGTCGCGACCATAGATAATGAAAGGACGATGCAAACTCTTTGGTCGCGACAGGCATGCTACGGATGCTGAAGAAACCGAACTCTACTCTGAGCGCAATGTCGAGACCGTGAAAATGACAGATTTGATATTCCGAAACCATCATTGTGACATGAGGTAGCTGATAAACATGCCCATTGCACGCTAACGCCTCGAAGTCTGCTCGAGACTTTTGCCGACGCGTATGCTGCTTGTGTGAAAAAGCTCATAAAGTGTTTCGTTGACCTGATGTAGATAGAAGGAGGTACGCACCCGCAATAAGTTTCTCAGAGGCTTGCAGCTGGTCCACCGCCTCTTCGGTGATGGTGGTTGCGGCACGCGACAGCTTCGGCGATAGTACCTCGGCCTCGCTCTTCTTGCGTTGTGGCGACGCGGTCTCTTCGGCTGGTAGTACATGAGAGAGTATGAATACAGAGCTGTTCGTGCATAAAGCCGGTGTTGGGGGTCCGCTGTGTTATAAGGACAGGTATTTCAAATTACCCTGTTCTGAAAATCTAGTTGATTAGTAGCATTATACTGGTATATCTTGCTATAGCATCACTTTTAATATTCATAATATAAAGTAGTTACTTTACTGATATTTGGTTACAGGGGTTGAATACCAGTTAAAATATTGACACTTGGTGTTTGCGCTATGGGTGCTATTTTGACAGTCACAATTGTAAGGAAACAACACAAAAGTGTGCTCAAGTCAATTTATTTGGAAAATGACAAAACATTTTTCAGACACCACTATAAACAAGTAGGTATAGACACGTACCTGTAGGGTGACGCAGCAATAGTAGTTATAACTAGGTATTCAGGATGAGACGTGCGACTTCCGTACATATACCCCTTACTTATAAAAAGTTTGAGTAGATAACGGAACAGGACTGGGGGGAAATTCTGGCGCTAGCTAGATCATGTCCATGGTCCATATCGATTTTGAGATACCGAAATCTCTATCAAAAACAAGAAAAAGCTATTCTTACGACTAGCCTTTCGACCAACCGAGATATCTCAACCCGTTTTCGATCGAAATAAATATAAATCGAGATCGTTTCAGACGGATATCTCGACTGAGGAGATGATCTCGATAGCGCGAGAATCGGGGGCCAGAGTTATACAGAGTATACACGTTGTACAGTTATTTATTAGTACGAGGGATAGGTTGTAGATGTACATATGGTTACACGTCTGCAACCACAGAGCGTAAATAATACGGAGGGATGTAGAATGCAAAAGCGTATATGCGCGTTGTCTATGTTTTATAGGTTGGACACATAGCCAAAGGACGCGAGACGTTTGGATTACCACATGCTTTAGCAAGTTTATGGCCGGTTTCAAGAAGTCCTGATAAGATCAATGTGACAGATTCATCCAGCATTTCACATGCTTTATGATTTATCTGTTCAATAGGGCCTAGCGGGACTTCTTGAAGTATTCGCAATAGGTTAAAAACGTTCCTATTTTTTTCAGCGACCGCATTATTTTTCGGAGTAATTTTATGAAAACTCGTCCCGTGTCCCCGTGTACAGTCGCGTTCATGTCAAGTTACATCAACGCATGTGTAACTGGACGAGATCGCAACTTTACCCAGCAAAAGATATCAAGACAAACACCGATATAATATAGGTACGTAAATACTGGTAACGTAAATAAAATAATATGATCAATACATATCTCATGTTGTTTTTCTACTAAAATAAAGGTACATATAAGTACCTAGCAACAGATACACTTATGAAATATTGAATCACATAAACGAAAGATAAATATGTACGAGTTCCAGCCCACAATAGCAATAAATATAAGTAATTATTGCGATGTGTCAAGGATATAGGAAATATGCTATGCCTAAAAACGCCACAAGCTGAAAATTAGAATGTTGCTTTGCTTCCTATTTGTTGATTGCCAGTAATATATACTTTTGTAATCTGCCAACTTACGAAAGCAAAGCGTAAGTAATAAGTATACATAATGATTAAGTGGGGCGTAAACAGAATGCGACACAAAGCCGTGTTGTATTACTTACTGGCTTGTAGATCTTTCTTGTCATAAATGATTCTACCATCAGCTCCTAGAGTGTTGTGTTATGGAGGTGAAAAAACAAAGAATTACTTTAGTGTCCAAGAATTTGTGGTGGTCTATCTTTCCTATTATTTTTTATTTTATTTAAATCCCAACTTAACAAAACCAAGACTTGTTTTCAGACGGTCATGATAATTTTGTAAAGGTTGACATAAGCCTCCAGTAGTAGGTTCTGTATCACCATTCATCCGAGTCGGATCCAGACCCAACAATTCTTACCTACTGTCAGTCGTTTCCGTGCCCAAGTACATTTAGAGCTTTAAATTACTTTCGCCGTTAATTAAGACTTGTGACTTGTAACAACAATGAGACTGCGAGACAACGGCCACGCATCGCAGATTTAGCAAAGTAAAGAATGCGCCTTCTTTTGTTTGAAGCGCGTTTCGCCCTGCCGTACAAAATCTTACCTATATCTATAGGGCCTGCGTTTCAGCATACGCCCTGATTAAAATTTTCTTAGCCACGAAGAAACACCTAGAAAGAGTTGGAGTGTGTGAAAACAGGCTGCCAATGATGACGTCAGCTAAGTACGGACATACCTTCCCCGACATCGATGCCTTCCGCCTTGAGCAGTTCGCGCAGTTTGTAGATCTCTTCTTTGAGCTCTCGAATGAGTTTCGCGTTCGCGTCCTCGTTGACCACGGCCTTGCAGACAATCTGCTTGGCGCGGTCGGCGTATCTGTGACATTGAAATTGACATTTACAACTACTTATTCTTCTTCGTATCATTGTTCTTCTATTCTCAAGAAGGTTGAAGTGCCTACACCTGGCTTGAGCGGGGCTTTTGAGCATTTCCCTTGCGCCAGCTGTTCTTTTCACTTGCTGGAGTAGGAGGCCTGGATGTTAGTTAATGGCTGGTGTATAGATACCGGCATTTACTTTGCATCTGGCCCCCCACACTAGTATACTCAGTGTCGTGGGACCAGAAACAGCGACGTCACAATAAACTTCAAAGACCTAGGGATATTGTTCGTTTCTCCCCAGCCGAGATTCGAAACAATAACCTCTCGCATAGGAGGCAGAGCTAGTCGCTAGTGTTCACCCCTCTAAAGAGAATGATGGCTTCTTCACAGGACTAGCCTGACCGAAGCGTGCAGTATAATTTCATATAATTAACCAAACCCAAACGATCGGCCACACGGCTTCAACCTTCCACGCAACTGCTGGACCAAGCTGAACCGACTCCGGACTGGCCAGGGCCGCTGCGCCGAACTAATGTTTAAGTGGGGGTACAGAGACAACGCTTTCTGCTCTTGCGGAGCCATTCAGAGCATGGCCCACCTGACGTGATTGTCCTCTATGGTCGATCGAGGGAGGACTGCAAAACGTCCACTCCGCTGACGAAGAGGCTATCAAATGGCTGCTCAAGCTGCCACCTTTATGAGTTGTGACGTTCACGTCAGCGACCAAACGCTAAATAAATAAATACAATTAAGCATCCACTGCTATCGTTGTCAGGCTGGGCCAAGCGCTCAATAATGTTCGAGTGTATACCTGAGTGTAGAGAGGGTCTCGTCGTAGTTGATATCGGCGGGCGAGATGGCGGCAATCATGGCCGTCTTGGAGTTCCCTCCGAGGTTCTCACGCAGCAGCCACGTGAGCGCCGAGTCGCGGTACGGGATGAAGTCGGCCTTCTTCGACTTCTTCGTCTTTGACGCCTGCGGGGTTGTGGTTTGTTACAAATACTGTTACGGGTGTGGTTACAAAAGTTGCTATAAGCTTCGTTGCAGGCGGACCACAAAACGCCCGCCACAAACCTCCCCTCCCCCTTATTTTCTGTACTTTTCATAACTTTAACACGGTATACGCCGGTGGCTTTACGCTACAAATCACTGCTGCTCACTTCTAGTGGCTACCTGATCGCTGCCACAAAACACTGTCAGCCACACATGCCACTCTTGCGGTTAACCCATCTTTAATTCGTTTCGCAACAATTCACTTAGACGAAGTCGTCGTTTATGAGTTTTATGACACTGCAAGCAACGGGGTGAAAAGGGGGCCACAGACCACTTGTGGCGGCGTGTTGTGGTATGTGTGCTGTATTTTTAAAAGCAAAGAGCTTAATACTTAGACAATCCACAGATAGCTGAGGACTGCATTTTGTACACTTTTCAAACAATAAAGAAAGAAGGGAGGGTAACCGTCACTTACCGACTATATCCGTAATGCGAGAGAAAGGCGTAAGAAAAATAAAAAGAATAATGAATAATACTGATTCAAGTATCAAATCACTATAGCTGCTTTAGCTGTCTTCGTTTATAAGCCTCACCAAAACGAAAGTCCTTTACTTACACACTCAGCGAGCGCCGAAATGACTTTCCCAAGCGTCGTGAGTGACTTGTTAATGTTCGCGCCCTCCTTAAGACGGGTGCCCTTCGCGCCTGTGGAATCAGCCCGCTCCGAGCCCGCCAAGTCAACCAGGGAGATCTTGGACACCTGAGGAGATCAACAAACGTGCTATAGAAATATATAGAGGGTGTGAACTGTGAATGGAGCCGCGTCGGACGTCCTCGCTTAAGAAAGTCCTATAAGGACCGACCGTCCACTGGTCCTTCTAAGGCCTAGTTTGTCTTGTCATTTGTCACTTTACACCAGGGAGCACTTATCCAGTGGAGAGCGCATAGATACATTTTCCTTTGAAACACAACTCACCAATTTACGGGCGGCGGGGGACGAGGTAAGAGAGCTGTGATTGGTCAGCCGCTGCGAAACTGTCTGGCGGCCCGTCATCTTATATAGGTTGCGTATGTTGAATACAACAAACGATTTGCGAGCCGCATTCCCCCGCAGGCGCAGTCAATTGGATATATATAAATAGTCTCTTGGTAAACGTAAGCTCCACTGTGCCTCGGCCGCGCCGTATGGGACAAGGTGTGACGCTGTGCTGTTATGGTGTTATGTTACCTTCTCAGACATCAAGTCTGTGGTCTTGTCGTGTCGCTGCTGCGTGAAAAATATCGTGAAGACGGCGTGAGAGCGGCTGGAGGTCTCGTTCATGTTCGTAGCGGCCACGGTTCTAAGGGCGAACAGTGTGCGTTTAGACACAGATACTACAGGGTGTAACAGAAGGGTGTAGTCATATTTTAGGGGGTTGTCAGGGAGACCATTCTGAGCAACTTTTATTACGAATCCGATTTGATCAGAGCAACTTTATTTTTCATTGCTTCATATGTTTTGGTCCAGGCGGGCGGTCAGCTGATTTATATAGAGAAGTGAAAATCAAAGTTGCTCCGATCAAATCGGTTTCATAGTGAAAGTTGTTCAGAATGATGTCCCTAACAACCCCTTAAAATATGACTACACCTTTCTGTTACACCTGTATAATATTATACTAATACAGATAGACCACTAAGAACAAAATACGATACCGGCGTAAACTGAGTTGCTACGAAAGCATCTTTAGTTCGAGGCGATTATCGCTTGGTGCAGCACCATCGAAAAATTGCTAATACGACGAGATGGCGCTAAGATATATAGGATTTATTCTAAGATTAGTGACACCAGTGACACCTAGAAAATGTTAACTGAAACCATGGCATTTAAAGTACAAATCTTACTCCTCACGCCCCATCTCTTTTTTACTAATTCTAATTTGTATGGGACCCTGTGGTTTAGAACAGGAAGTTATACAACTAAACTAAGTATCCTAAGAAGGCGAGTAACTAACATTAAGTAGCTGCTTTTTTACATAAGATCGTAGTATTTATTACTCAGGAAGGTGAGGACCAAAAAACCACAAACACCAAGAGTCAGTGTCAAGAGTGTTACAACTTAAAAGAAGATTACACTTCATCCTGAACATTTAACAAACATTACTAAACTAATAGTCCAGAAAATTAAGCTTCATTTGTGGTAGTTAAAATAATTAACTACCCACTAAGTAGCTTTGCTTTGACCTTGAACTTGTTTTGACTGCCAAATACGAATCCCCCCGCGGTTTTGTATTTCATATACATATACCTCTATTTATTGCACATAAAAGACAAAACATAAAAAATACAGAGAAGTAATTTACAAAGGCAAGATTATCTCTAAATAGAGCTCTCTTCCAACAAACCCAGGATGGACAGAGAAAAATAAAATACAGAACAGGTAGGCCTATGTGCTCAGGTAAGAGAAAAATAAAACATAAATAAATCATAATATTACTAATCTACTGAACTACATAAAGAAGTACATGAATATTACATAAAGTAAAATAAATAAACCTAACATAAATAAACCGAGTAAAGGCCTGTGCCCCTCGGTGGGGACATTAATGGGCTACATTTACTTTACTTTTTAAATAAACTAATACATATTAAAACACCTTCTATATTTTTGGTTCTGTTTGGGCTTAGGGGGGGGGGGGGGTAAGAATCGGTACAGTATGACTACAGGCGTTCAATCACCCACCTGGCCTTATTCCCCTCGTCGATCAGGTCGTATATGTCCTGGTAGGAGGTCACCGCCAACTTGCTAAGGTCTTCCACGTAAGGCCCGAGGGCCGGGTGCTCCCTGACACGCAGGTTGCCCTTATTCTTCGGGTTGAGAAGGTCTCGGACCCTCTCGCAGTAGATCTCCATGTAGGATACTTCCACCTGTGGGATTGCGGGGCTAGATATCAAACTAGAAGTGGCTCAATTGACATCCTTTCATTTTGATAAGGTACTAAAATTAGAAAACCATTTCGAGATTTAAGTGTTCTGAGCTCTTAGATTTTTTTTTCAGAATTTTTAGATCAGTAATTTAAGAGTAAAATAATAAAAACTGAAATGTTGTCCAAATTATCAATGTCAGGATTTATGGCATGTGTTCCACAGGCTAGATATAAATAAAAAAGCAACTGTCAGTCATCATCTGTCATCTAAATTTTGTCACTGCTGGTTGTCAACTTGTCACGAAGTTGCACAACAACAAAAGAGTATTTCGAATATTGACAGTGCGTTCCGCGACGTCGCCGTCAGCGTCATAATAATGGAACACATCGTCTAAGATGCCATCGTTTTGTATCGCCAAAAGCCCAAAACTGACTCGGACTGTAATTGATTTTGGCGTGACTCGGAACAGGGGGTGATATTATGACAGAATAATGACATTTTAATTTTTTATTGATGCAATGACGGGCAAAAGTTCAACGTTTTATAATCCTGACATTGTACTTACGCCCTTTTAGAATGAGTAACTCTAAAAATCTTGAATTATAACTTAAAAATAAGAATAAACACTAAAATAAAAAATACGGGTCCCATCGTTTCCCATCTATTTTCGTATGAGATAATAAAACCAGCTGCTATTTTTTTTTAAAGGTTATCAATTATAGGTACGGTTTCTTTGTACTATGGACCGTAAATTTTGAGAGCAGGGAAGTTTCGCACCAGTTATTTCCGATGCGAACTCGATCCAAACCCGTGAAAATACACTCCGGATGTAGTCGTAGTACTATTTATATCTTAGACAATACTCTTAGGGCCTTTCTCCACTGCTCCGGTCCGGCAAACGTTAATTACCGGTCCGATTTAGAAACTCACAGCAGTACTACTACGCTTCTCCACTGCTCCGGCATCCGGTTTTTACCGATCCGATAATTTGCTAGATCGGAGCCGGTTTTTAACGGTCCGATAATTTGGTATATCGGAACGGAACGGTGATTGTTGCACCGCGCATCCAACCTGGGTATTGTGTACGTTTCGAGGTTAGGTTCATAAAAAATGTTCCCATACGATTTATTTACATTAATAGAATATGTGGAAAACGTCCCCTGCCTCTGGGATAAAACAACAGAGGATGTTCCCAACCGAGGAATTTTAATAAAGCACTGCGTCACGTCCGTAGCGACGCGTGACGATTTTTTACTGATCGATTATAGCCGGATGTAGTGGAGAAGCATCATCCGGCCTTCCGATATTTTTCTCATTCATGACTGATTTCGGTTTCCGACGCCGGACCGGAGCAGTGGAGAAAGGCCCTTAAGGTAGTTTACGCACTAGATCCCTCCGTCATCCACGAATTTTCATCCGTATTTTCACGGAACCTCGGAGCGGATTCGCAAACCGCTCTTACAGGATCTTCCAGAACGATTGCCGATACCTCTACGGCTCATGCCGACTCACCGAGTACTTCAGATCCTCGCTGGTGGTCTCATGCACCCTGCGGAACAGGTCCATGCAGATCTGCGGTATGATGCCCTCCTGCCCCTCCTCCCCCCTCCCCATCATGGTGTATGACTTGCCCGCACCGGTCTGCCCGTACGCGAATATGCATATGTTGTAGCCTGGAGGAATAGAGGGTTAGATTAGGAGCGGGTAGAGAACGGTTATGAAGGGAACTGTTAGGGCGTGGACAGACGATGACGCGCCCGCTGCGTCGCCGCTCCGACGCCGCTAAGTCTCGTTCTGACTGCCTTGCACCGATTTGTGTCTTATTGCTCATTAAAATAAGTCTTTTATTACATCGGATGGTTTTCATCGCACCCGCCCCGCGCCCGCTCCGACGCCGCGCCGCGCCCGCTCCAGCAACATGCCGCGCCCGCACCATTCTATGGGCGCGAGGCGGGCGCGGCGCGGCGACGGAGCGGGCGCGTCATCGTTTGTCCACGCCGTTAGTGCTCGTCCAGAGAAAGGGGCTTGCGCATTGACAATGGCGGGAGCGAAATAGCGAACATACGAAACCACCCCGTTTGCGTCCATTATTTATTTATTTATGTATTATTCAAATTAAATTGTATAGCATTACAGACTAATCCAATGCGCTAGACAAATACACTAAACATTAATTAATAGTATTCCATGATTAATTGATCCAATGCGCTAGACAAATACACTAAACATTAATTAATAGTATTCCATGATTAATTGCATTCCATTTGATATTCAATACAATTACAAATTCATTCATTTCAAAATATAGATACAAAATTAATAATCTGGGGACAGCACTGTCATACAGTCATCTCGCAGAACCTGACACATTCTCGCACTATGTCCCTCCATTCATCACCAAACAGATCATTCGCTGGTGCTGCAGCCAAAAGAGCGTTGAGGCTGTCCCGCGCCCGGACCAGCGGAGACTGCCGGCGCGCCACTGAAGCGTCCATACTGAAGTTACTAAGGCGAGCGTGGCTAACGTGCGGTCCCGCATGCGGGGATGGGCTGTTTACATTGGTCAAGGACAGTGGACTACAGTGGTGTAAACTGAATGGACAGTGGAGACAACTTGGCTTTCATTATAATATCGCCACAGTCCACTGTCCTTGACCAATGTAGACAGCGCTTAGGCCCTAGTCACCGCGCATACACTCTGTACGCGGCCTTATATTTAGAGCCAGATTGTCCGATGACATATTGGGTAGCAGGAAAACAAAGAGACGCGTTGCACAGGAGTGTGTTGAATGGTGTGTGTATGATGAGGCCTATACACAACAGTGAGTTCCCTGACAAGCCAATGATAATTATGTAGTTGGGGATGATCGATTATCAAGTTACGCAATAGGCCTAATGGCTTGGTAAAGTTTAACTAACTATGATTGTCCTACCCCTATTTATGAAAGTGTCCTGAAATGTAACCAAAATTGCGAAAACCTTACCGTCAAATGCGTGCTGTAACATTTCCTCCCCGATGTCATGGTAGACCATTGTTTGGTCGGAGAATTGGGCATCGCTCGGCTGAAAAGGAAAATATTTCATAATCAGGTAGGTAATGCTTCTTCTTCGTCTATCCGTCGCGTTTTTTTTCTGCCAGGCGCATAGTCGATTAATGCAGAAAGTAGAGTTTAGTTTAGACTTTAGACTCGCTCTAAACATAGCAGACATTTCTTTCTTTTTCTCAAAACAATTCAAAGGTATCAATCATTGCCTACATTATAACCTGATGAAGTATTCTGCGAAAGCAATACGTTTGCATCATAAATCTAGGAATACAATCCCACATACCACTCAACCTTGTATTGTATCACAGGACAAAGGCCATCGTTACGCCTATATTCTGGCCCGCGCTACTTTTCACTCTATCTCACTCTTACAAGTGGCGCGGGACAGACAGGGACATATACATGTGTCAGGCAGGATCGCATTCTCTCAGCAGCGAAGGTATAATCGGCAATTTCACCGGCCATCACACGAAACCATAGACAAGTAATCGGATAAGCTGCAAATCCAATATGGTCCCGGTCCAAAACCGCAGGCGTCGGCCTCTGACAATCTCATTATCGGACTTTGATTTATTCGCGTGATATGGTAATTTTATTATTACGTAGCCATTACATAATTTTGGCTGGAATATTGAATCACTGGCTAAAAGTGGGCACAGCTGTGCCACTGCCACCCCGTATGAGAGAAGGCGTGACGCTGTTGTTGTTGTCGTAACCATTGAATGTAGGGCAAAACCGATCCTCTGAAGGTGCCTTTATTGCCACGTAAAACATAGGTTACGTTAGAAATAGCTAGAATTAAAGTTTTGACAAAGAAAAGTTATAATCCCGTGTAGCTACAGGATTAATTCTCAGTCAATTGTGAGTTGGTATTCCAGCTAAGTTATTATTATTTTAACGCAATCTACGTCAAATTCAAACATTTCACAACTCTGAACACTTTCATACCAATAAGAAAGGCGGTTTACTTGCAAAACTTAGGGCGCCCGGTATTTGCAATGGAAATTAAGATATGGGGCTAACCGTTTGGAGGGTACGCGCGTGTGCCAGCGAAGAGGGTATAAGGTGAATGATTTATTTTACTAATAACACACTAATAACACACTAATAAAGCTCTAACACCTTGGCAATTAAATGAAGTGACATTTTATTGGACGAGTTTTATTCGACATCTTAACTTCGATACATTTATAGAAATGTTAAGGAAGATCCTATTTCCATTCCACCTAAGTACTATATGGTACTATGTATGTACCTACCTACTATTTTATTTTATTTTTGCCTACTATTAAGGTGTCCTACTGAGGGCCGAATCTCTAGCTGAAGCTGTATTGATCCACCCTGGCAGAAACTGATACAGGTCGAAAAATCAATTTATATTTGATACTTACGTCATGTGACCAGTATGAGAAATCAAAGTTGAAGCTTTTTGGCGCTTCCTTGTGATTCGGCGGCAGTTTCGGGTTCATAATAACTGAAACAAAGAACAAAAACTGTTATTAGGGTACCGTACCCGAAGGGTGCCAAACGGGACCCTATTACTGAGACTTCGCTGTCCGTCTGCCCAGCCGTCCGTCCGTCCGTCCGTCCGTCCGTCCGTCCTGTCTGTCACCGGGTCCGTCTGCACGAACCGTAATAGCTAGAAAGCTGAAATTTTCACAGAATGTGTATATCTGTTGCCGCACCAACCACAAATACTGAAATACGAGAGATATTGCAAATTAAAGGGGGCCCCGATACAAGAGACGTGTTTAGATACACTTACGCATTTCAAAATGGAGATCTTGACTGAAACTGTTTATTTATTGTCATAGCAACCATGTCATAGACACATATACTACACATTTAAATATGATAGCATATTTCGCGTCAACCCACATGGTTGTGGTAGCTCAGCCGGTATGATGTAGACTCTCAATCCGGAGGTCGTCGGTTCAAATCTCGTGAAGGCATAAACTTTTTAAATTTTCTTTTTGTTTATTTTTTTATTGTTTTGAGTGCTTTTGATTTGTTGTACGATGGTACGGTACCCTTCGTGTGCGATACCGACCCGCACTTAACCGATTTTATACTATATTTGTTTTGTATTATATTGCATATCGGCCCAGGAGCGCGATGCATGGAAACGGGGAAGAGAGGCCTTTTTGCCCAGCAGTGGGATGCTATAGGCTAATAATAATAATTATTATATTGCAAAGGGAAGTTAAGATCCTTCGAAGCCTCGTATAGCAGACTAATAAACGCAGTATCTACAGGGTGTTTGGAGTATGAAACGTCAAAATTTTTTGAGAAGTAGAGGACATAATTCTGAACAACTTTTACTATGAAAGCGATTTGATCAGAGAAACTTTTTTGACATTTTGGGCCGAGCGGTTATCAGATGATTTGTTTAGAGAAGTGAAAAATAAAGTTGCTCTGATCAAATCGGTTTAATAGTGAAAGTTGTTCAGAATGTTGTCCTAACTCCCCAAAATATTTTCTCGTACAATATTATTTGATCTTAACTTTTGGCAACAGCCCAGTAATGAATGCTCAATCATCACGAGAATATATTACTGACATACCGAGCGTCAAACATACCGATACATAATACAGACATGAAAGAAATTCAAGTTCGAAATGAATAAGAAGTCTGGAGAGGGTGATTGATGTAGAAAACACTTAAGAAAATACCTTATGAAACCTTTCTAATATATTAAAAACATATGAGCCGATTTTAGATCTAAGGCTAAGTTAACTAAGATTAGCTTAGCTCACATAGCTCACGCAGTATTTCAGTAAGCGCTTTATTCAATTACTTCGGAGCGACGAAAAAAATGTGTTAACTGACCCCTTGAGCTGGGTGTCGCTATTGTTTTAGTTGTGTCTCTGTACTAAGACTTTAATACTACCTACTATATATTTCCATTATTCACGAGTATATACTGTGGCGTAGTAACGGCGGCGTTATGTGGCCCGTATGTGCCAACACTGAGCGTACCTACCTACCTACACTATACCCTACCTACACTTATCGTTACTCGACTGAAATTTTACTATTGTCCGTACTCAGATGCACACACCGATCCTCTACACATACGTCGCAGTAGTGTTATGTGCAAACGCCACGAAGGCAGATAGATTCTGCTTTGGCTATCGACAACACAATGTTAAATCTTACCAAATGTAACTGTACCGTGCTGTGTTAATTTTTCCACTTGAGTTGTGAACCTGAAAGAGTCTGGCGCCCACGTGTGTCTCGACGTATCGATCGTGTCGCCCTCAAGTACTGGACTCGTTATACTTCCAGTTTGTGCGATGACGGAATAGCAATTTAGATTTTGAGATTTTCTTTAGGTGATCTCAAGTAAGTAGATATTCTGTGGTAGCAGTCGTGAAGCTGTGTCAGAGGCCCTAATAGGGCAGCTTGATAACTTGTGATGTCGCGTTGGCCAAAAATACCTCCATCGATCCGCACTGAGCTAGCGTGGTGGATTATGGCTCACCGAGTAAAGGTTAACAAGTATAACAAGCAATATTTCGAGAGATTTTCTTCGGCATAGGAAGAAACTTAA
Source organism: Argyresthia albistria (assembly GCA_963457715.1). Lineage (NCBI taxonomy): Eukaryota > Metazoa > Arthropoda > Insecta > Lepidoptera > Argyresthiidae > Argyresthia > Argyresthia albistria. The sequence continues at coordinate 2,765,354 of OY735268.1, read as the reverse complement.
ATGGAAGTAATTTTATAAGGCTGCAACATTGACATTAGCATTTACCCAGTACATTAGTAAGAAGCAGATTTAATTTGTTGGTAGCATGAAGCATGTTTTATTTCGCTCCCGATATTGTAATCTCCAGTTTTACAAGGCACAATCATTTCCGTCTCCCGTTTTCCGTTTATTATAGTTTTCCGCATTTTATAGTTTCCCCACTCGTAAAACTTTTATGACACCAGGAACTGTAAAACTGACTCGTGCTGTGCCAGAAAAATATTCCTATGGTTAACGTTAAATGGTATGGTCCAAAACATTACTATGTGTCGAAAGTACAAATTCTTTTCTTATAGAATATAGCAATGTTTTTTAAGAAATCTTGGCTCAAGGAAAAAATGGCAGTATCCGTGAATTATGTATTTTATGTGTTTAATAAAAATGTGGTTACTTGTTTATAAAGTATAATTGAAAATTAACGTAACATTTTGGAGAAGAACCCTTGAACGCATTTGCTTGTTTATGTTTCCTTGTACATGAATACCTACACACCAAACACCCTGTATAACCTATAAGCCAATGTTTCAATAGAATACATAAATCAAAAATGTTATTAGTATTACACTATTTATAGACACGAATTGTTCTGAGATCGACACATAATACAAGCACAAGCGAGCAGGATTTGCGACCGCAAAAGCAAAGTTACGTGTACAGCACGGGGCGGCCATGTTGGTTCCGGAAACGAGTAGGCGGGAAAATGCTTCCGGTAATGGTGGCGCCCTCATTCGTGTATAACCACATTATTGGGAAATAGATGGACCACAGACCAAACCACAGAACAGACCATGGTTTATGGATGCAAATTGGAAACAAGGATTTCATGATAGAAAGATATTGAAACAGAATAGAATAGGCTTGCTTGCAATCAACTGGGTTGCATGGAAAAAGGTGTGCCTCTATGACGATCTTGTTATGAACAGTCAAGTAAGTAAGCAATTCTTCGAATATGAAACCTAAGCTTACATATAATAGGCTTGTGGCCAAGGTAATCCAATAAATCTAGGAACAAGTTGAAGCATTATGTACAAAATGGCTTGACATTCTCAGAATTGTATATTTCCAGCAGATAAATTTTATAAAGTCAATTATGTGCAAAAAAAAAGACAGCATTTGATGGCACTTTTACATGACGTCATTCTGTTGGTATTTCATAGAACTCAGGAACAAAAGTTCGGTTTTGACAGTTCATAAAAAATATCTATTTTAACTTGACAGGCCACAAGCCTATTATATGAAATCAGTAAGCGGGTGTCATAAATTGGAAAGCAAATATGTTGCAGGTTGTAGTGTCGCTGCACACAAGCCACATAACGCCGCCGCTGAAAAATACAGCCACCAAGACCGAGTCCATACGAAATGTTCATATAAAAGTCGTTGTGGCGTGACTGTGGCGAGTTTCCAAGCTACGATAGTGGCGCTTTCGTCGATAAATATAACCGAAGGTTATGGTAGTAGGTCCAGGACATCTCATTGTTAAGTTAAGTTAAGTTTTTGATCTGTGGCTTCTATCGTGTGTTGCCACAATATTTTTTTAATTTTTCATTCAACTGTCAGCACTGCACTGGTTAGATGAACGAAGGAACCTTGGGAGTGAAACTAATTACTCGGAAAATAAAAGAAAAATCTCACCAAGTAACCACGATAATCTAATAACGATACTTTGATGTTTGTTTTACACAAAATTAATCCGAAAATTCGTTAAAACCACCCGCGCTGTTATAACAGGGGAAACATCGAGTTTTTTTCGCCCGGCGCGCAATAAAATGGCCAAACAATGGCCTTTATTGATCATTCGGTCGGACGTTTGGTTTCGTCTACGAACACTTTATTATTTGTTTGGGTTGAGATTGAGATGAGACTTCTCTCGTTGGCATATATTTACTCAAACTTAAAGTTATCTAATCATGAAAATGTTCAAAGCAATTTTCTTCTGCCTTCCTTCATTCTGAATTTTGTAACATACTTTTGCGTTATTCGGACGAAATGGTGATTAATTGGGGAAACACAAACTTCTCGGAAATACACAAGTCAATTTATTTAAGTTAGTTAAGTTGTGTTGTATTAACATAGTATATTTCCTTTATGTTCGGTCAAGGTCTAAATAAAACCGGCCAAGTGCGAGTCGGACTCGCGCACGAAGGGTTCCGTACCATTATCTATAAAAAACCGCAAAAAAAGGAATTGTATGGGAGCCCCCCCTAAATATTATTTTAATTATTTATTTTTTAAGTAAATAATATACTCAATATATTGTGAACATTCTAAGTGTCTACCTGCTACCATTATCAATATCGAGCAAAAATGAGCAAAAAAATCACGTTTGTTGTATGGCAGCCCCCCTTAATATTAAATTTCCTTTGATTTTTAGTATTTGTTGTTATAGCGGCAACAGAAATACATCATCTGTGAAAATTTCAACTGTCTAGCTACCACGGTTCATGAGATACAGCCTGGTGACAGACAGACGGACGGACGGACGGACAGACAGCGAAGTCTCAGTAACAGGGTCCCGTTTGGCACCCTTCGGGTACGGAACCCTAATAACAACAAAGTAGGAATCAAAATAATTATTACATTAATGCTACCGTGACCTACCTGAAGGCCTATAAAACTTAAAGAACAAGCTTGCGTGTTTGAGTAACAAACACATGAAACATGGCTACTTTAAGCAGATCCTGAGCTAAATCCACAGAAGAGATAATAGTACTCCGTACAGAACGGCCACTCCCTTCCCCGCGCTGATTCAGATACCGCACCCCACCCCTGGCGTCAAAGGATTGGTTAAAGGATCAATAGACAGGGCTGAACGCCTGACGAGTGACGACGCGTATACTTAATATCGCTACATTTGCCGCGCCACCAGCCCTAGCAAAGTTTACGCACACATTTGCACGTATACAAACATCATTTGGTCATGTAGTAGTAATAGTTGACTATTTTACGAGCGTTCTATGGAGTGTCCGAGGTGTGCTAAATCTGTAAATAAATGTTGTGGTATAACCATGTGATCTCATTCAAACATAGAAACCACTATTTACTCTATTGTAGCGGCTAACGTTAAATGTCTCAATATCATCCTTATCAGAAGGCTACTTTTCCCACACATTCTCTTCATGCATTCACATCATACGAACATCGGAAACCCCTTGAAAGTGGGTAGGAAACTCGTAGAAATTTACGAGAGATGGGGCGTGACGTCATTTAGTTGCGCCCTAAACTTTATAGTATATGGCGCGATAACTTCTATGAACCATGCCGAGACACAATTTTAGGGATAAAAACATAATCTTTCATTTGAGAAATGTCCCAGTTGTGATGTAAGCGATATTTGTAAAGTTTGATGTAACGTTGTCAAGAGCGTATTCTACATACTCGGAGGAAAAGATAAAAGATAGGCAAGGCAAGTAAAGCCAAAACAGTGTCATAGATTATACAACAAGCGAAATGAGCTCAGTATTTCAAAAAACTAAGAGGACATATGGTCAGTAGTCGTTGTTCTCGGAAGAAGCCTAGGCAGAGATCTCCACTTGCTAACATAGCTTCATAAGTCTTTTCATACGTTACTGGTACTACTTTTTGCCTTTGTAGGACCTTCTCGGGCAACCCGGACCGAAAACGGTTCCATCTATCTGTCTATCTTCTAGCACACACTATTGAGTAAAGGCCTCTGGTTTTGTACATGAAAATAGATCTGTCTATCCTATCGAACCACCAATAATTACATTTAATTTCAAATGGCAGTGCGTGGGAAGCTGAAAGCATTTGATTGAGTACATTAGGACATAAGAGCTGACGCACATTTTACGACGTCATGTCCCTACCGGGTTTATGAGGCGTTCACACGTCCCCAGTCATCGCGACAATGAACTTGACACTGACTGTATATGTACTGTGAAGGGTTGGTTGACCTTTAACATTTTAGTTTTGATTTCACCCTCGTCAATTAAGGGTGGGTCTGGTAAGTAAGTGATAGCTTAAAAGTCACAAACAAAGGCGCAACGCTGTCTATTTTTAACTTGAAAAACTTATGTAGGTCAAACCAAACAGTAAAAACTCCGAAAGCTGTATCAGTCAGCAGTGTACCAAATAGTGAAAATATATTCAGTATTCACACAAAACACACTATTTGTATGCCTTTTACCACAGACCTTCTATGCCTTTTCCATCCGACGGCAAACTTTAGAGTTAATTAAATCACTTACTCAGATCATAAACCAGCAGTTTTGCTCGTTAAATTACAAGCTCAGTTTTTAGTTCTGCACTCAACACCTGCCTGTGTTTTATTTTTTTCAACTCTCCAACTTAGCTCTGTGAGGATTGAGTGAGTACTTTTCCCGGCTGTTTTAATTGAGTTCCAGTGTATGGTCTCGTTTAAAAGCCTTCCTTTTCTAGTAAAGTTAAAAGAGGTTAATTTTAGCTCTCGTTTTACCGTGTATTTTTTACGAATCGTTGCTGGATTTATGTCCTGCCAACACTACGAATTGCCAGTTAAAAAAAAATTACGCACTTCCGAGAAGAAACGCATATTTATTTTTCTAATCGAATGACATTATGCCTATAGCCTATGCTCCGTTTTAAAAACATCAACTTTAAAAGGTAGAGCGTCACCCATAATGTCGTTCGAACCCAAGGTAATACCTACCGAAATACCTACCACATAGGAGTGAGGTAGGGTCACATTAGATTAGACTCACCACAAACCAACTGGGACTTACTTATAAATCTCAAGGGTAAAGGGCAGAAGGCTGAGGGAGGGGAGGCCCTTGAAGTACTCTACATATTGTTATATCTTTAAGCTGGATTAGTTAACTGGAAGTGGATGGATCAATAGGATTGGAAGAAGAAGAAGACTGACTCGGCGTAACGCACACACTCAACTCAAATGAATAAGCTTAATGTCCTCATATTGATCCATTTGTCACGTATCTATATGGAATGGTAAGGCTTCATTGTGACCTTCCTTGAAACACCTTTCATGAAGAATTAATCAACGACAGCGTTTTGTACAATGAACTTTATCAAGAAAAATCTTCCAAATCGTATCCTGAACATAATGAGCTGTGAAAAAACGTTGTTTGGCTTGAAGCGCCGCGCTGTTAAGAAAATATTTTCTCTACAATGTAAACAAGTAAGCTGGGACTGGGTGTCGTGCTGCTTATCAATTTACAGTTCCCGCAAATTGCCTCACTGGCCTCAATTCAGGGCAATAAAGAGAGAAGTCCATTTAACGTAAAGGCGTTAGAGCTGAACCGCTCGAAGGAACATAAATCGATCTCCACCGGAGGGCCGCATCATGGCACTTTTACGAGGGAAGTCCCTTAGCTATAAGGGCTCTCCGAAGACGCGCCGAGATGGAGGTCAGATGGTCCTTCAAATTCGGGCGAAAATATTGTTTTGGGGATGCTTATTTAGAATATATTCAGTAGTCTTATTGCCGGTCTTTCAAACCTCAGTTAACATTTATCTGTCTGTTTATCTAAGGAGTTTGACATTTCACAGGTACATTAAATGTCAAATCAAGACTGATTACTGCTGCTTGCTTGACCATTTTCGTAAAACGATAAAGTTTTACAGCATTGGTTTGATTGAAGAATAATTTCAGCAATAATTTTAAATATCTTCCATAAAATGTTGGTAGTTACACTATTGTAAATCTTAATTGCAATCAACAAGACATTGACCTTTGCAAGCTGCGATTAACTTTTCCACCAGTCTTAGGCTTCTAAGGTCATGCCCCCTTGCTAATGTCACTTCTCATTAACGTCAACCACCCCTCCGAAAGAACTTTGCCAGGATCGTCAGCCAAAATTATCAGAAGCGTTGGGGTTAGCGACTCTATAGATGAATTCCAGGAGATATTCCTCGGTCGGCGGAGATATTTTTAGCTTCCGATGGCTTAAAATAGGTAGTAGTATAGGTTTTATCTTTTTTTTTTGAGGTTTTACATTCGGACACCGCCGTTGAAATACTTTTGCTTAAACCCTGCCTTCGAAATTACAGAGACTGTACTCTTGGGCATCAAAGCAACACACAGCTTTTGTCATGTTTCTATAGGTTAAATGTTCATTCTCGTTTATTTATAGTTTTTATGACGCCTCTCTGAAATCGTTCAGCCACTCCAATCAAGTCTATGAACACGATAACCGCCAATGTAATCTGGTCAACTGATATTTGGGCAATAATGAGAAAGCCGAGTTGAGTAGGGGAAGAGATATGCCTGGATAATAGGTTGTATTACCTAATACTGAACATTGTATTTGCAGATACGTGTGTAGTCAACTAAAGCAGCGATAACGATATCCAATACATAAATGAATCAATACCAGTGTGTGAATGTCTACAACACTACTACGTCTACGAACTACGCCACGACAAGAATGCATGGTGTTAGTCTCTCAACACAGAACTCGCTGCTAAAATTAATTTTTCACCACTCCCGCACGAAAGAAGTGTCTTTCCTCTACGAAAACAGTGAGGAAAGTTAGTTTTTCCTCACTGTTTGAACAGTGAGGAAAGTAATGATCCCGTTCAGAAACTAACCTTGCCTGATTTTTATGTTAAGTTTTACAGATATTTTAAAAAATAAATAATTTTATACTTAGAATACTTATAAGTTAAGATTAATGTTTTTTATAAAATTTATCAAATTATTGTAAGTTCAGAAACATTAAAAACGTTAAATAAAATATTGTAAAAAATTACATCGTCAAATTTAGGATTATAATTTTAGAACGCACTCAAAGAAAGAAGCCTGTGAAAGAAGTACATTAGAAGCGCGAAAATTCTAAGTTTTGTTTACTTGCGATTTTGATTATACTAATTTCTAAATTTAATTAAATACTAATTAAAAACGTTACTTTTAACTTGAAAAATTGCAGTAATTTTACATTTAATTTTTAAATTATTTTCATGAATAAAACAGCTCTTTTTATTTTATAATAAAGAATTATTTTGATTTGCTTTGTGACTATTTAATTTATTTACCTATGGTGACTGAATACTTTCTTGCTGGGAGTGGTGAAAAGTTTTGTATGCAACTTGTGAGCAAGTTCATTTGCTATTCGTTTTGTTGAGTCTTTCGCTTACTCAGGATTGAATTTTATAATCACTCGCTGCGCTCGTGATTCTATTTTTCAATCCTTCGTTCGCTCAAGACTCAAAATCAAAACTCATAGGAAAAACGAACTTTCCTCACTTGTTGGATAAATAACTATTTCACCACTCCCGCACGAAAGAAGTGTCTTTCCTCTACGAAAACAGTGAGGAAAGTTAGTTTTTCCTCACTGTTTGAACAGTGAGGAAAGTAATGATCCCGTTCAGAAACTAACCTTGCCTGATTTTTATGTTAAGTTTTAAAGATATTTTAAAAAATAAATAATTTTATACTTAGTATAGAAATACTTATAAGTTAAGATTAATGTTTTTTATAAAATTTATCAAATTATTGTAAGTTCAGAAACATTAAAAACGTTACTTTTGACTTGAAAAATTGCAGTAATTTTACATTTCATTTTTAAATTATTTTCATGAATAACAGCTCTTTTTATTTTATAATAAAGAATTATTTTGATTTGCTTTGTGACTATTTAATTTATTTACCTATGGTGACTGAATACTTTCTTGCTGGGAGTGGTGAAAAGTTTTGTATGCAACATGTGAGCAAGTTCATTTGCTATTCGTTTTGTTGAGTCTTTCGCTTACTCAGGATTGAATTTTATAATCACTCGCTGCGCTCGTGATTCTATTTTTCAATCCTTCGTTCGCTCAAGACTCAAAATCAAAACTCATAGGAAAAACGAACTTTCCTCACTTGTTGGATAAATAACTATTATTTATCCTGATCTGTTAAGACACACGCGGGCCAAACTAACAATAGCGAACAAACCAATAGATATGGGAGCGAGGGTGATCAAAAATATTATCTGTGGGAGTCTTTGCTCTTCTTCTCCTACTAAATAGGCAAAAAATTACGTGTCCCAAGTACATTTGTAAATATCTACAGACTAAAATAAACATTTGAGTTTGAGTTTGAATGACAATGAACCCTAACACAGGTTTTTATTAACTTAAAAGGGGAGTCCCACGACCTGTGCTGCTGTACTTACTGAAATAAACTAATTTTGAATTTTTGGATTTTTTTTGAATGAACGCTGACTCACTGGTAGTATTCCCCGACATCTCGATGATGCACTTGCTCTCGCGCGCGACTTCCCTCGAGTTGAAGGGGCGCACGCGCACCGCGACCTTCACCGACGACATGGCGGCGGCGGCTCACTGCTGGCGGTCTAGAGGGGACGCTGCATCAGGCTCGTGGGTGAGGTGGCACCTGGGGAACAAACACGACGTTGCTATAACATTACATTTTTACAGGCACATACGTAGCGTCAATAGGATACCCTGTGTCGTGGGAACTAGAAACAGCGATATCACAAATTTGTAAACATCCGACACCTGCGGATTTTTATTCTTTCTCCTCAGCTGGAATTCGAACTCGGGACCTCTTGCTAGGAAGCACACGGTCGACCGCAACGCGATAAAGGTCGTCATTTAAGCTGCTTCTTGGGTTAACTCCTGGAGGAGCGAAGCCTAGCCGTAAATAAGAACAGGCGGCTTCAACGACTTTTCGCTAGAAGGGACCGGAGGCGGACCATTTCTAATGAAGCCATAAGTCGGTATAAATTACAGTTTTCCAAAGATCTTTTAGCTCTTGAGTGACGATTACAGAGGGGCGCTACCTGACGCAACGAACCTGTCATTAAGTGTTATTTTCACCTATCACCGGTCACCGCGTGCCAAAAGATAGTTTGAATACTATAAAACAAGACAATTTAAGTTAGTTCAAAAGCTAAAACAAGGGGCTGGTTGGTAGGCTAATAGCATGCGAGGTACTCGTAGTATCTAGCGCCTAGCGGCCATGTATACAATCAAAAGCTAGTTTTGCTCGGGTATACTCGAGATGCCGAACAAACAGAGTGACTCAAGTGACTCAATTATTTAAAACATGTCTTGCATATCAGCTCTCGCAGACAAATGCACAAACTGCTTTCAAAATAGAGATTCTATCAAACTTTTAGTTTACACTTTCGCATCCGACAAGTACCAAAACAACAACAAACGAAAGACAACAGCATTATTTCCATATTTTTCCATTAGGAAGCTCGTGCGCCTTATAATTCGGCCATTATCCGCGATTACAGCTTCCCTAATTATTACACTCGGGATATTTCCTTCGAGAATTTTCGAGAAACGTCGTTGGAGCTAAGTGACATGGCCTTCATTAGTGCCGTAGTCATTAATTTTTGACACATTGAGGGGTATGTCTTTTAGAAGGACCGTTTCATGAATTTGTAATCACTCTGTTAGAACGTCAAATGTAAGAGCGTGGGCGGTCTTGATACTTTGGTGATACTTGTTTACTATACTCGTAGCTATATTAGTGCCACTATATACAGAACGTTAAAGCTAAACTCGAGTAAACTTCGACAATTCCATTATAAGTTTGTATGATGTTAATACTCGAGTTTTCCAATCGCCCTATAGTAAAGCAAGCAACATCAGCAACTGACATGACTATAGCGTAATTTGCACTGAATTTGCTGAAAACTGAAGTAACTATAACTAAGTCAATCATTTATTAACCGACTTCCCAAAGGAGGAGGTTTACAATTCGTCCGGATGTTTGTTTTTTTTTTTTTTATGTATGTGCCCCGATAGCGCCTAAACGGGTGGACCGATTTGGAAAATTATTTTTTTGTTTGAAAGGGTTTACCTTCCCATTGGTCCCATTGACACCAAGTCAGGATCTGATGATGGGATCCTGGAGAAATCGAGGGAACTCTTCAAATATTATAGGCAGACCTATAGTGATTTTTGTGTTTTTCATAATAACTCGTGCAAATGCACATGGTAAGCATAATATTGTGATGCGGAACTGCTGATGAAGACCACATATGGCCACCAGATCTGCTCAATACTAGGTACAAATACAATGCGTGGCTGACGGGCAGGCAACGCATAGCCTAAACCGGTGGACCTAGAGCCATGAAACTTTGTACAGGGGTTCCTTAGTAGCGTGGGGTAGCACTGATATGGGATTTGACAAAATTAATTCCCCAAGGGGGGGGGGGGGGGGTAAGGGGTTACAGTTTGTATTAAACTCAATCTAATCAAATAGGGTTTGTGGAAGTCGGTTTTTTCTAAAGTTTACTTTTTGTTTCAATTATTGCACTCCATAGGTTTACAAAGATGGTAAAAACAAATTTAACAAAGTACCAAATATGGACCCTGACTAACCGATTCTCATCATTGCCCGCATTAGTTTGCTGCAGTGAGCGAGAAGAATGTTCCAGATGAGTAATCAAGTAATGTTAATCCTCTATTAACATACATTCGTCACTCTCACTCAACGGAAATGCATCTCCAGCGTGGTGATTCACATTCATCGACACATCTGTGCAAAATGGTGGCCCATTATATCACGGCCATTTCCACTTAATGCTAGGCGTCAGCGAAATTATGACCTAATATCGCGGTATCTTTTGATTGCGTGGACCTAGAAGTTTAATTTTTTCACAGCTCCAAGGGACCATAGACTTGAGTAATCGATATTAATTTCAACATGATACCACCACGCGTTCCTGAGAAAAGGGGTCATGACAGACGGACAGACAGACAGACGGACGGACGGACGGACGGACGGACGGGCGGACGGACGGACGGACGGAGTGATCCTATAAGGGTTCCTTTTTTTTCAATCCAATTAATTACACCATAGAGTCTTGCAATGTCTAGCAAGTGTCCGGAAATTATCTGCTGCTGATGCCATGTTACTGTTATTGTTTTAAATAACAACGTCGAGAATAATTATAGTATGAATTTAAATGAATTACATTATTTTAATTTTCTTAATGTGCATTGAATGTGTTGAAGTTACATGTATTTTAATACTTATGTAATTTGTATATTGTTTGTGCCGCCTTGGTTCGCTGTAATTGCACAAATACTTAATGGAACAATAAATAAATAAATAAATAAATAGTATATCTAAGCCAAGCTATCCAAACGCTACGAACAAATCCTGCTCATTTAGCATGCTATTTCAACTGGATTCTCATTGAGTTTCACCAATGTCACCAGTGTTTTCAACTAATTTACTGTATTTGGACAGGTTTCTTTGCATGCTCCAAAGACTACTAACTCATAATATAATCAAAGAACCACATAAACGACTCTGGTAATGCAAACCAGTTGGCCAATCATATTTGAACCACGGTGATATGTCGGTCAAGAGCCGAATCCATCTAATTGATAGCTGGTCAGCGGTCACGCGTGGATGGATCACAGACAGGATCGCACGCAACTTTATCAGCTGATTTAAATACATGCATCATGTGTACATCTACAATATATACATACATAGTGTCTTGCGGGGTGGCACAGGCACATTTATAAGCACGTTTAGCTCATTAAATACTCCAGCTGAATTATATTGGTTATATTTACAGGAGTGTTTGAAATTCACTGTTTTTCACTAAATACTATAATATAATACATGAATCCAAAAATATGAACACGCTCTTTGTTGCAATATCAAGAAAATGAAACACGAAAACGAATAACAGTATATTATGTAGTAAACGTAGAAGAGTATAGAAGGTCCTAGAATTGAACCTTGCGGGACACCTATTAATTAGCCTTGACTAGAACCAAATACTAATCAATACAAATCTTTCAGATTTATAATCAAGGAAAAAGCTTAACA